>CM033633.1:35766385-36073885 GCA_019453435.1 Rhinogobius similis | reverse complement strand
TCAGTGGTAATTACCTCTACTTATAGAACATCCCTGTGAGACCCGGAGGCCCCACTTGTCAAAAACTGTGACAAAGGCAGTACATGATAAAATAGTTACTAACAAACATAAAAAACAATTGTGTTTTTATGTTCCCTCACCCAATTTCCAATACATTTATTTGGGATTGGTTTAATTTTCTCAAATATTTACTAGATTACCTGATCATCTGACCGGACAAGGCTCTGAGGACCCAGTGCAATCTCTGGCGACCCCTGGTGGTCCATGCTCCGGGGGCTGGGAACCACGGGTACAGACTTTGTGACCACACGTAGTTGAACTGATTACCTTTCTCCCCTTGAATAATATGTTTTTCAGTCAGTTTGTTGAGTAAACTAATTGTTGTGTTGAGTTGAAGTGTCTTAAAACACCAACTGCCATCAGCAAACAAGCTAGCTAAGCTCTGCACAGTCACAGCAATAACGAGAAACTACTTTCAGCTTACACTCAAGGTATGAAGTTCATTTGAGCAAAACAAAAGCTCCACAGACAGAAAATAGGCCAAAAGTCACATTTATCAGCCTACAATTCTGCCACTCAGCTGTAATGTGAGGATTTACTTTTTAATATGAAAAGAAAATAATGTTGGTGCAAAACCTCTATTATGTTCATCAACAATTGGTCTCAGAAAAAAGATATGAGTTCACTGTGTGTGATCATAAAGTCTGTATTGGTGATACATTTGAACCTAACTGCAGTGTGCCTGTCTTTATTTGGTTTACGTGATTTTCTTCTTTTGGATATCAGCTACAAACAACATATTTATCTGTTAGTTGTAGACTTTATTATTTGTTGTTGGACCTCTTTAAGTGTGTTTTAAGGTGCTTCCCCCTCTCCTGGCAGCTGTCCCTGAGGCGCGGCGACAGACTGCTGGTCCTCTCCCGGCCCTGTGAGGACTGGTGGTGGGTCCAGCTGCGGGGGGACGAGATGGGCTATGTCCCGGCCAGCCACCTGCTCCAGTGTCGCCTCAGCACCAGCCAATCCCTGGACACTGGCCCCTCTGAGGACGCTGGTGCCTCCCCAGACAACGGCCCCTCTGAGGACACCGGCCCCTCTGAGGACACCGGGCCCTCCGAGGACGCCGGCCCCTCTGCAGACACCGAGCCCCCGGAGCAGCAGGAGGAGGAACTTGATGAGGAACTGGGAGACCCCTGGCAGGACGAGGAGTACTTTGGCAGCTATGGAACTCTGGTTTGGCCGTTTTTACCTGTTTTTCCTACTTGAGTGTCTGGTTCACTCCTGAATTACTATCAACAGGTTTAAGCAGTGTAATCCTGGCTTAGACCTGGTTTAGTCCATATTTTAGGCTGTTGTGGTCCTGTTTAGTCCTGATTTTATCCTGTTTAGATGGTTCAGTCAGTGAATATAGTCCTGGCTTGGAACTGGTTTAGTCTTGGTTTCACAGACTTTAGTGCTTGTGTAGCCCGGGCCCAGTCCTTCCTGCTTCAGTTTCCAGTCTTGGTTTTGTCATTGTTTCGTCTGTTGTGGTTTAGTCTTGGTGTAGACCTTGGGTCTTGACCGAGCTTAATTTGTTTTGCTGTTTTTTTCTTTTATCAGACCACAGAGACATGCCAGACATACCTCTACCTACTGAACATGGGTTCCCAGCCTTATTTTCTTTGAAGCCCTCTGCGTGAACCAGAAATGCCACGTCCCTCTTGTCAAAACTGGCCCGACAAAAACAGTACATGATTACTAACAAGCATTTGTTTCAAAAATGAATAAACACCTATTGTGTTTTTTTTTTTTTTCCAATCCCAATTTCCAGATATTTACAACTTAATTATCAGTAATTATAATGTTTTGTTAATGATAATGTGACCCTGGGTTGGCCGCATTTGCCTGTTTTTATTGACCCTGTACACAGCAAAAAATATATATCTAACCGAGCTTAAAAATGACTTGAATTTACAATTTTTTTATCTGGATTTGAGTAGATTTAATTTCTTATGTGATGGAGAATATTTCACTGGTTTCAAGGTATTTCTCCTTGATTATGCGATAATTTATCTTAAAATAGTTACCTATGAGTTAAGTAAAATAATCTTAACCCGTTGGCAGATAATTTGGCTTGAAGTAAGAAAGTAATGTATTGAAATAAGTCCGACACGGTTTGAGACGAGTCATGGTCTAGTTCCATCAAATAAATACTCTTAACTAATCTTAACTGGTCAGAACCGTCTGAAATTAAGAATAAATATCCTAACGAGTTTATTTACTTTGAAATAACATTACTCAGGTTAAATACAAAGTAGTTGTCCAAGAAATGACCCACGTAAGAGTGAAAAAGTATTTTGGGAATCTATATTTAAATTTTTGAATTGATGTAATATAATATAATAAAGCACAAAACATTAAATAATGAACAAAATCCATGATTATTTACTATATATTTTCAAAAGACATGCACTATATTTGATGCAGTGCTGCACACCGAGGCGACGTGTGTCAGAGAACACCCCATTAACATGACGGGGGCTTCAGATAGATACAGATACAGATCAGACAGATACAATTACCCCTTTGTAATTCCCTCTGGAGCTCTAACTCAAATCCTGATGAGGGGAACGCCTGACACACATTACTTCATATTAGACGCAATATTTTAAGTTCTAAAACATGAGATGCCAAAGAAGAGGTACTAAAGAGCATGTTAAAAGGACAAAAGCTACACAAATGCTAACGGTTTGAAGCCGTTTTGAATTTCCATTGTTTAAATGTCAGTCCTGCTAATCGATTTGTGTAACAATTATTCTTTCTCTTAATCGACTCGTTGTTTAGAACTCGAAATTATGACTTTAAAACTCGAAATTATGACTTCCTGTGGGCTTTTATCTTTTATTGATTGGCGGAAATGGGCTTCCATACATTAGAACTAAATTCTACTGGTTTTAAATGTTTGTGTTGGAAAGAAGCAACACATGTGAATTTCCAGAGTCGAAAGGTCAGTTAGTTTGCTTTTCTATAATAAACGAAACGATGGACAAAATTTAATTTTCTAACCTTAACATTGTGTTTTAGCTTCAAGAGAATCTAATTTATGGTACAGTATCTAATATATTTCTAGATAAAAGTAAAAGTTGTTGTGAGCTCAACATTTCTGTGAGTATTTTTCCAGTAAAACCCATAAATCTGGATTGTTCCTTCATTAAAAGAGTAAACATAATTTTCTAAAACATACTGTCAAATACAATAATAAACGTGTTTACAGCAGCTCTGATGTCACTCACATGTGTCTGAGGCTTTTACTTTTCCAAAATCATCTCCATTTGTCATATTTTGTGATATTCTGAGGTTAGTCCCAGTTTCTCCAGTGAAATCACATTATGTTGCTCTTCACTTTTGTCTCCAATCCGAATTTAGAATGTTTTTAGCCATTTCAGATTAAGATGGTGTTTTACATTGAACAAAATGTAAAAGTATGGTCTTCTACATGTACAATATGAGAAAAGCACACTAGGCCTCCTTGTAAGAGTGTTTGTGACTGTGTGTATGTTGTGCAGAAGCTTCACCTGGAGATGCTGTCGGACCGGAGCCGCACTGAGGCCTACAGGCAGACTGTGCTCAACAACAGACACTTCCTGAAGGACAAAGTGGTGCTGGACCTGGGCTGTGGCACTGGCATCATCAGCCTCTTCTGTGCTCAGCTCGCACAACCTGCCCAGGTAGTACGCCCGGGGTGAGACATACTTTCACATAAGAGTGCCCCAGTAAGAAGGAGGGCGGCAATTGGCTGCACAAGTAAAACAAATACGTCTTAAACCAAAACACGACTCACTTGTTAGTGACGTCTGATTAAAAAAAAAAGTTAATGTTCAACATGTTCAAATTTGTGATCAAGCACACATCAGGTATTCTCAAAACATTACCAGTGAGTGTCTATAATTATAAACTATAAATATAAAATTATTAAAATTTAGCAAAAAAAGTGTCAGAAACGTTTACTCTTCAAACTAGAGTATGAAGTGATATTTCTACACTTTTATGCTTCATTTTATGCTCTATGCACGTTTTGATGCAATACTTGAAAAGACATTTACAGGTCACTTCAGCACATTTCTGATGCTTTGTTAAAATATAGATGCAAAAAAAAATGAAATGTTACTCTATGGTGACACAAGCAACTGTCTAAGTCTGTAAATGAGCAAATATCAATAAGAATCGTTTCAAGTCAATATTTTGACATGTCTTCAGCTGCCTGATATTTATTTTACATTTTTACATTAAAATATTGATTTGAGACACTGAAAGGAGACATATTGTGCTTTTTTCATGTGCGTTTTTGCTTTTTTTCATGTTAGTGTTGAACTATAACATGTTGACTTTGAATGCAGATCAAAATGATCCGGATTTCCAAATCCCTGAATTCTAATCCATGAATCTGGTATTTCATCAAAATGATGATGATCGTCTTGGATAGGGATTTCCAAATCATCCCACCCACAGGCTCAAGCACAAGAAACAGGAAGTGATGTGAGCATTACACTGAAACAAGGATTTTCATTATTAAAGAATGAAGTTCATAAACATCCAGGAGACATATCGATGAAGAAATGTTGAAAACATTTCTGATGGACAGGCTTGATTTTCAGCTACATTTCGTTGCCAACCAAGAAACTTCTTGAGGGCTCTGCTGTTGACTCCATCAGGTGAGTCCAGGCAGACATCCCTCACAGTCACCACAAGAAAAGTGCAAAGTCTTCAACAAATAAAAGATCAACAAGTTTACAAGTTACTCATTGTGAACATTTCATCAGTGAAATGAGTGAGCTTTTGCTCTTTTACTCATTATATTTACATTTATGTTACATTTCTTATTATAAAAAGTGCCACTTAGACAATGAGAACTTAAAGAATTAAAGACTTGAAATCAATATATAATTTATAAATAAATCTAATAATTTTACGTTATGTAATTTTTTAAAAATCTAATTTTGCTTCATTTAGATGAATAAAAGTTCTGTCTATAATGTGAGGATTTAGTGAGAAAAGCTATGAAATAGTAAAACTTCAGCCTCAAATCCACCTCTGAGCTGGGATCATTATAATCCTGATTTTCAGGGTCAAAATGATCCAGATTTGGCTCTAAAGTTTTGAAATAGCCAAATGAACAAAAAATCTGGATCAAAGACAGGGTTGGATTTACAAATCTGGATTTGAATCAAATCCTGTTTGAAATACCCAATTTTAATCCTGGAGGATTATATTGGAAATACTGGCCCCTGATGATCATTTTATATTGTGTTTATTGTAAGATGCAATATTGATCTTAAATGATTTAATAATAGAAACAGGTCCATTGACTTCCTGTTCAAAACTGCAGAATAAGCCCCGCCTCTTCATCGTCACATTTAACTGTAACAAACAGCAGGTTGTCATTTACATGTTTTCGAAAAGTGACTATGTGACATTTTAGAACTCAGACACATGTCACTCAGAGTGTTCATTTGTCAAACAAAACTTTTACAAGAACCAAGTACAGGATGTAGGCGGGGATAGGGGGTACAGCACTTTTCGGAGCACTGGAGCCTCAGTACAGTCCAGTACAGGATTGGCTCAAACATACAGGAATCAATCCAAATACAACTGTGAGTAAACTAATGATGACCACACTGTTGTGACAGTTTAAAGATTAAAAGCTCATTTAAGTTGATTTAGCGTGACGTGTCCCTTTAATGTGTCTGATCCGCGCTCAAACCCTGCTGCAGGTGTATGCGGTGGAGGCGAGCTCGATGGCGCAGTACACCCGACAGCTGGTGAGGCAGAACGGGTGCGAGGGCGTGGTGTCGGTACTGCAGGGCCGAGCCGAGCACATCCAGCTGCCGCAGAAGGTGGACGTGCTGCTGTCAGAGTGGATGGGCAACTGTCTGCTGGTGAGAACAACGGCACTCCAGAGGATCAAAACCCTGACAACAGCCATTGAACCGTTAACTAGAACAACTAGAAACCCGAATGAGCCCCGCCCTCAAAACTCAAAGGTGAAGCTTAATCTGATTGGACAATTGTCTGGATTATAACATAAACAAATTGTCATGTTCGTTTAGGTCTGGGTGATACAGCAAAAAATGATTATCACGATTTTCTTGGGGCAGATCATGATTTCGATTTTATCATGATTCATTTTCACCTTGTATTTTTCTTTTGCCTATAATTGAGCTGCACGATTTAGGAAAAATATCGAATTGTGATTTTTCTGATGCGAATGCGAAGTTTGCAATTTGTTTTAATGATAGGAAGTCAAATTTAAACACAATTTTGTAGCTTTTAGTTGCAATTTTGTCACGTTCAGTTGTGCTTTTCATATTTAAACTCATCTTTGCCACTTTTCGTCACGTCTTTGTGGTTTTAGTTGCGTTGTTGTTGCTTTCAGTCATGTTTTGGTGCATTGATTTGCGTTTGTACAATTTGTCAATTTGTCATTTTGGGATCCTTTTTTATCTCTTTTTGTCACGGTTTTGTCGCTTGTTTCAGAACATGCACAAATCCAAATACAGTGTTTTTTATTAAGATTTTAAGATTTTTTTGTTTTTTGTGGAAGAAATGATGGCACTTCAAAAATGGCATCCATTCAAATTGTGATTTTGTGTGGATTTGGTTTAATTGTGCAGCTCTGGCCTTTAAGAGGTAAATAAAGTCCTCTGCTCAGAGGCTTCAGAGGCTAAACAATTTCACAAAAACAGCAGATTGTCACAGGGCCAGCTCAACATTCCATTTTTAAAACTGTATCACCCAGACCTGTGTTCATTGTTTTTGTAATTAAGAATGAATCAGCATTATTTGTTCTCAGTAAAACTATATTGGATTTGAACATATTTACTTCAAATTTGAGCACACAAAGAGTTTTGTGAGATTAAAAGCAAAAGCACCTGCATGATTCCATGGAAATAGAGAGTTAAATCATACTTCTGCACATGTTTCAATACATTTCATGCCATACTGTGGAATATCATAACCAAAGAAACAACATCCTCCTCCTACAGGCCTCAGTTTGAGTCCGTTTGTGTATATGCAAGCTCACTCACGGCTAGGAGACATGTTATTTTAAGTTTTTAAGTGCAATATAAAGAACGAAGAAAAAAACATTTTCTAGTGTATTTTTATGTCTAAAAAGTTAAATAATGAGGCTTTAAAACTAAATGTCTACACATCTTCCTTTTGAATTGAATACATTTTTAATTCGTAAATAACGTTACACTTTTTCAAGCTCTTTATACAGTTATGTATGAATTAAATTAGAAACAGTTCAGAAATACAACATCCAAGCAACTAATCCTTTAGTGAGGGCCTCTGTGGGTGCCTATTAGGGCCGCTTTGGGTGCCTATTAGGTGGAAAAGCGCTCTATAAATAAAAATTCTTCTTCTTCTTCTTCTTCTGTCTGTCTTTGATTATATTTAAAATAATATAGTATTATAATATGATATAATACACAGTTCTAATATTTTATAGCTTATTTATTTATTAACTTTTATTTAATCAGTGGAAAAACACATTGATCAAAACCTCTTTTTCAGCAGTGACCTCCCGGGTTATACAGTCGTTATAACTATATAATAGAATATGCAGCTTCTGACCAACACACATCCCTCTTCTTTTCATCTCCCGTTCCTGTTGGTTTGAGGCCCCTGATCTTTGTAGTATTTGTTAGATGTACCAACACTGGTGCAGGGCACATTACAAAAGCATGTGCTGCATTACGTAAGCAAATTCAAGTATCAGTATTTGCACAGATATCAGACACTAACACTTGTTTAAAAGCCTAAATCCTTACTGTAACTATATTTACAATTGCTGCATAAAAATCAGCACCTGAGCAAATCCAGAGTAAATGTAATATCTTTGTTTAATCGAATGTTTTAAGGGGCCATTGTACAAAACCCAGGGGCTGGATACATTTAGACTGGAATTCAATTAGAAGTGAAGTTATGTCGGCATCCCAGTGTTTTGAATGTGTCTGTGTTGTGTGCAGTTTGAGTTCATGGTGGAGGCCGTGCTGCTGGTCCGACAGCGCTGGTTGGCAGAGGGAGGGGTGATGTGGCCCTCCTCTGCGGCCCTGCTCCTGGTGCCCTGTCAGGCTCACCGCTTCTACACAGAGAACATGTCCTTCTGGAGGGATCCCTACGGTCTGGACTTCAGCCCACTGCAGTCAGTCTGCTCCTCTCTCTCACTAACCTCTCAAGTGACAATATCTTAAAATGCTGTGATGGAGCAATTTGATGGGTCAGAGGGATGTATAAAAACGGTAAAACTCTAAATCCTAAACAATAGACAGCCTTTCCTGTCTGGTTGTTGAGATTCTCTGAGATGTTACAAAAGGCCTTCATTTCAAGAGGGATGCCAATGCATCTGCACCCTGTCCGTCCTGGTTCAGTCCTGGACCATCTGTCGGACCATGTGACCATCTGTCCATCTGTGGCAGCAGGATCTCTCCTTCATGTGGTTCTCCCTGAGGTTTCTACTTTTTCCCACAGGGATTTTTGTAGTTATTCCTTGAGAGAAGAAGGGTCACAGACAGGGGGTGCTCTAGGACATTTATCCACTGCTAAATTCTCTTGAACATTGTTTAATTGAACTGCTTTCTACCTGTGGCCCATCGAGGCAACTGTTGTTGTGATTTTGGGCACTACAAAACTAAATTGAATTGAAAATTGAATTTGGACCATTAGACTGGTCTCCATCAGGCCATTCAAAGTTACAAAAGGGACACGTGTCCCTAAATACAGTCAAGTCATGTGACTTTTCACTGGATCTTGTATCTGCCGACACAACAACCGTTACGTTATAATCTACAAATGTTGATACATTTATTTAAATAGAAATAGAAATCACAATTGGATCTGCCCTGATCTGCATGAACTGTTCTTGTGTTGTTCTGCATTTAATGTATCAGTCTTATCTTAAAATGTTTAAAATGTGCAAAGTAAAATGAATCTTGAATTAAATAATTAAATCTCATTTCATTTAATCAAATAAAGTACGTCCATGTAGAAACAACAAGAGTATGTGGCCACACCCGTTTGTCAGTGACCGATCTCATCAGATCTTGGGAGTTAAGGTCGGGTCTAGGATAATGCACTGTAAAGTGCACTGAGTGTCATGAAAAGGTGCCATATAAATCCTTCATTTCTTTTTATAATGTACACATTTATTACCTTTAAATAACAGTTCTACATATTTAGTTTGATTCATTATTTTAAACATATACTATAAAGTTTAGGACTTCACAAAGATGTTTTAGTTCCAAAAGACTTCAGCCCCACCAGAGGATACATATTTGAAGAACCATTATCATCCTTAATAACAAGCATATTGAATTAGTAAACATGAAAATGTTTATGATGTGAATACATCCGCTTTAGAGTTCACTAACTGACACTTAAGGAAAGGTGACCTGTATCTCTGCACTATTGTCCGTTCCAGGCCGTTAGCCCAGCAGGAGTTCTTCTCCAAACCGAAGTTCAGCCATGTTCTGGAGCCACAGGACTGTCTGAGCGTGCCCAGTGCGGTCCTCTCTCTCAACATGTACACGCTGACGGTGCAGGACCTGGAGGTATCTGCTCTGCTCCACCACACACATGTTCACAGGTTTCAATGGGACATTAAAAAGCATTCAAAGTCATTAAATACACTTAAAATGCATCAAAAATCATTCAATTCAATCCTCACTGGCATTAAATCTAAAAACCATTTTGACAAAAAGATTTATAGATCAGAACAATAAATGACGACAGGTGGAAATCAGCATCTTCTGCTACAACCTGTGTTTATTGTACACTGTCCCTGTAGAAATAAATACCATTCCAAATACAAACCTAATGATAAAAATAAGATCAAATAATTATCACCATGTGTGTCTCCCCAGAGCCTCTGTATCAGCCAATCAGAAGTGTGTGTTCATGACTGTAGTTTGTACTTTGAAATTTAACATTTGTGTGTACAGGGTTTATTGAATCTACAGCGGATAGAAAAAGTCTACACACCGCTGTTAACATGCCAGGTTTTGTGATGTAAAAAAAAAGAGATAATAAAATGAGATATATCATTTCAGAACTTTCTCCACCTTTAATGTGACCTGTTACCTGTACGATTCAGTTGGGAAAAAATGTAATCCTTTGGGGTGGGGGGAGTAAAAATAAAAAATAAAATAATGTGGTTGCATAAGTGTACACACCCTTAAAGTAATACTTTGTTGAAGCACCTTTTGATTTTATTACAGAGCTCAGCAGTTTTGGATAGGACTCTATCAGCATGGCACATCTTGACTTGGTGATATTTGCCCACTGTTCTTTGCAGAAATGCTCCAAATCTGTTTTTGCGGGGCATCTCCTGTGCACAGCCCTCCTCAGATCACCCCACAGATTTTCAATCGGATTCAGATCTGGGCTCTGGCTGGGCCATTCCAAACTTGAATCTTTTTCTGGTGAAGCCATTCTTTTGTTGATTTGGATGTGTGCTTTGAGTCATTGTCATGCTGAAAGATGAAGTCACTCTTCATCTTCACCTTTACCGCAGAAGCCTGAAGGTTTTGTGCCAGTATTGACTTGTATTTGGAATTGTTCATGATTCCCTCCACCTTGACTAAGGCCCCAGCTCCAGCTGAAGAAAAACAGCCCCAAAGCATGACGCTGCCACCACCACGCCTCTCTGTGGGCATGGGGTTCTTTTGGTGATGTGCAGTGTTGTTTTTGCACCAAACATACCTTTTGGAGTTATGGCCAAAAATGTAACTTTGGTTTCATCAGACCACAACACATCTGCCCACATGCTTTTAGGAGACTTCAAATGTGTTTTCAAAATCTAGCCTGGCTCGGATGTTTTTCTTTGCAAGAAAAGGCTTTCGTCTTGCCACCCGACCCCACAGCCCAGACATATGAAGAATACAGGAGATTGTTGTCACATGTACTACACAGCCAGTACTTGCCAGAAATGACTGCAGCTCTTTTAACTTTGATGTAGGCCTCTTGGCAGCTTCCCTGACCAGTTTCCTTCTCGTCATTTCATCAATTTTGGAGGGATGTCCAGTTGTTGTTAATGTCACTGTTGTGCCATATTATGATGACTGTCTTCACTGTGTTCCATGGTGTATATATATATATATATATATATATATCTAAAGCCTTGGAAATTCTTTTGTACACTTCTCCTGACTGATACCTTTTAACAATGAGATCCCTCTGATGCTTTGGAAGCTCTCTGCGGACCATGGTAAGATGCGAGATGCGAGAAAATACTAGAACAGCTGAGGTTAATCAGAGGCATTTTAAATGATGGCATGTGTGTATTGACTCCTATTTAACATGAGTTTGAATGCGATTGGTTGATTCTGAACACAACCACATCCCCACTTAAAGAAAAAGTTTGGAAATTATTTATCTTGGTCTCATTTTTTTACATCACAAAATCTGGTATTTTAACAGAGGTGTGTAGACTTTTTATATCCACTGTAGATGTTAAAAGCTGAGATCAAATCATCTGAAAAGTAAAAGACTGGGTTCAAAACAAATATTTCCTTTGTTTAACTAATATTATGAAGTAGTTTATTATATTCTGGTCATACTGCTATCCATTGGAAGGGTTAGAAGTCAGTAGTTTTGACATAAAAGCATAAATGACTTGTTTGATATTGAATATGGCATTAAAAATCTTGAAATGTGACATTAAAAATCATTACATTTCATTTGGTGAAACCTGCATAAACCCTGCTTCACTTGGAGGACTAAAGGGAGGCCCTAGTGGCAGCTTACACTCTGCTCTTGACACTTTTAGAACACAAAGCTGCAAATGTACCTAGTTTTTAAAAAACAACAACATTGGTTGAGGGCCATAGAAGGACGGGTCAAATGCAGAGGACAAATGCCGTATGGGGACATTAAAGTATGCCTCAACTTAACTTATATCTGGTGACATTGAATGGATTTTAATAAGGGAAGCCCTCGGGGAAGTATTTAGACCAGAACAGTCAGATGCGTAGAGTTCCTGGATTCTACATCTAAAACAAGGCACGGCCCCAATTCTGTTTTTATGTTGAAACAATGATTTAGTACAGTAAAGTACGCTGTATTCTTCAGATTATGAAATAGTATGGTAGGGATTAGAGCTGCACAATTAATCGAAATCAAAATGAAATCGCAATTTCAATGGATGCAAATAGCCAATCACAAACGCTGCAATTTCTGACGCGCTAAATGTTTCCTCATAAACATGACAAAAACATGACTAAAAGTAGCACAAATGAGCCTGAAAGCAACAAAAGGATATTTAAAGTGACAAAAACATGACTAAAAGTGACACGACATTACTATAAGCAACAAATGTGACTGAAAAGAACAAAAACTAGACTTAAAGTGACTAAATGCAACTAAATGCGACGAAACGTGACTGAAAGCAACAAAAATTTGCCTGAAAGCAACAAAAAGGATACTAAGAGTTTCAAAAACATGACTAAAAGTGGCAAAACATTACTTAAAGCATCAAAAGCTTGACTGAAAGCAATAAAAATGCGCCTGCAAGCAACAACAAAAATATGACTAAAAGCAATAAAAACAACACAAATATCACTTAAAGCATAAAAAAGTGACTTAAAGTGACACATTACTAAAAGCAACAAATGTGACTGAAAGCAACAAAAACGCAACTGAATGTGACTCAAAATAACAAAAATGTGACAAAAAGAATACTAAAGGTAACTAGGCATAGCTAAAAGCAACAAACGGGACTGAAAACAATTAAAAATATGATTCTTGTATTAGTTTGTTCGCTCATATTTATCTTAGTTATCTTCCCATGGCCTTAATTCACTCTACTTAAATTGTTCTTATCCATGGTACATTCTTATCTAATCAAAGTAAACATTTGTAGCACCCAAGCTGACAAAATTCATGAGTAATATTCTGTAAGTACATATAATGGTGATAAAAGCAACAAAAACGCAACTGAAAGTGACAAAATTTGACTACAAAACGTGCCTGAAAATTACAAAAACATGTCAGAAAGCAACAAAAACGTGTCTGAAAAAACAGGGAAAAGGATACTAAAAGTAACAAAAATATGACTTAAAGCGAAAAAAAGTGACACATTACTTAAAAGAACAAATGTGACAGAAAGAAACAAAAACGAGACTAAAAGCAGCAAAAGCGCAACTGAATGTGACTCAAAACAACAAAAATGTGCCTGAAAGCGACAAAAAGAATACTAAAGGTAACTAGGCATAGCTAAAAGCAACAAATGTGACCGAAAGCGATTAAAAATATGATTCTTGTATTAGTTTGTCCGCTCATATTTTGTTTTTTTGGTCAGTTCTCCTGGTTTTGCTTAAAATGTGAGCTTTGAACAGAATCCTAAATAAAATCTAGATATCTCTCCGAAAATGCTGCAAGAAGAAACGAGCTGATTGGTTGTTGCAGGCTGTTGTTATCTTCCCATGGCCTTAATTCACTCTACTTAAATTGTTCTTATCCATGGTACATTCTTATCTAATCAAAGTAAACATTTGTAGCACCCAAGCTGACAAAATTCACGAGTAATATTCCGTAAGTACATATAATGGTGATAAAAGCAACAAAAACGCAACTAAAAGTGACAAAATGCAAATAAAA
Source organism: Rhinogobius similis (assembly GCA_019453435.1). NCBI lineage: Eukaryota > Metazoa > Chordata > Actinopteri > Gobiiformes > Gobiidae > Rhinogobius > Rhinogobius similis. The sequence continues at coordinate 36,060,253 of CM033633.1, read as the reverse complement.
GCAACAATACGTGACTGAAGGCAACCAACGTGACTGAAAGCAACAAAAACGCAACTGAGAGTGATAAAATGTGACTAAAAGCAACAAAAAAACGAGCCTGAAAACTACAAAAACATGTCTGAAAAAACTAAAACGAGCCTGAAAGCAACAAAAACATGTCTGAAAAAACTAAAACGAGCCTGAAAGCAACAAAAAGGATACTAAAAGTGACAAAACATTACTAAAAGCAACATACGTGACTGAAAGCAACAAAAATGCAACTGAAAGTGACAAAATGTGACTAAAAGCCACAAAAACATGTCTGAAAGCAACAAAAAGGATACTAAAATGGACAAAAACATGCCAAAAAGTGACAAAAGCATGACTAAAAGCGACTAAATTATATCATATGTCCAAAACGTTACTCACTCTTAGCATTATTTGGCACAGCAAAAGGTTAAGCATGTCCCCGTTTAAAGATACAAGAGGAACATTGTGCTGTTTTCAAACAAAGAAAACTATTAACTGCTTTCCAGTTTTTATCTTAAGTAAAAGTGAGACTCCAAACAATGTTCAGGTTCAGTTTCATTTCCTTCCTGCATATTTTATTCATGCTTTTATTGCTGTTTTGCAATCTTAACCTGTTTCAGTCCAAAGTCTTTCATCCGGTTTCTGTTCTCAGGAAATGGAAGGACAGTTTGGTTTCTGTGTGGACAAGCCGGGGGATTTCCATGGATTCTGCGCCTGGTTCTCCGTTGGATTTGAGAGCGTGCAGGCCGGAGCAGAGGCAGTCCAGCTCGACACGGGACCCTTCTCCGAGTAAGAAAGTCCACTTATTCTGTTATGAGCAACAAATACAACAATGGTCACTCGATGTCTTTTAGGAACTGCCCAAAATGACAAGAAAGAACAAACATAACGTATGACTAGGTTATTGTTTTGTATTATTTATGGCAATTTCAATACACATTTCCACATTAAAGTGCGTATTAATTTATTTTTATTTAACCTTTATTTAAACAGGAAAACACCCATTGAGATCGAGATCTCTTTTTCAAGGGGGACCTGGCCCAGTGGTCAGCAGCACACGTCAGGAGTATCACAAGTTTAAAAATACATAAACAACAAAAAAAAAACTGAAACAAAGTGCAACAGTCATAAGATAAAATGCCATAATTAGAAAGTGCTATAGTTTCACAGCAAATTAAGTTCACAATAACAGATTAAAAGCACAAGCCTGAGAAATTAAGACCCTCTGTCTTTTTTGTTGAAGTGCGTTTGACGTATGCGTATTTTAGGATTTTCCCAGTGTATTGATGCTTTGTTTGTTTTGGATACCTGACAGTTTAACATTCTAAGAGAACAATGAAACCTGGATTGCTAAACTAACCCGACAGGTCTAAACTCATAGCAGCTTTTACACAGAATAACACATCATTTAGTTCTATAAGGAGGACATGACCTAAAAATCACAATCTTACAATTAGAGCACAGTAACCCGTTGTTGTCCAGGCCGACCCACTGGAAGCAGACCCTGTTCATGCTGGACGGTCCCGTGAGTGTCCAGCAGGGGGACAGGATCAGCGGCTCCATCGTCCTGCGCAGAAACCGAGCCTGGAGACGCCACATGAGCGTCACTCTGAGCTGGACTCACCGCAGCAGCTCACAGGACAACTGCAAGGCAAGAGCATCCCCCCCCCCCTCCTGGAAAACGTTTGCACCGTATGAAGAATCATTTCAATTTGTTATACGACAAGAGCAAACAAAATGTGCTACTTTGAATCCCTTATTAGTCTAAATGAGCTCTGGGTTGTAATTTTGTTATTTCTTTTTTGTTATGAACTTTTCTTTACATTTATGTTTTCTTTTTTTTAGTTTTAAAATGAACAGAACAAACAGAACATGATACATAGAGAGCACAAGAAAAAAATTAGGGAAATAATAATAACAATAGACATCCAAAGAAGCTAACGGATGTTTTTGTTTTGTTTTTCTGATTCCAATATGGCAAGTTTGCTGTGGCCATTTTCCCAATACCAATATGAACCTCTCTGTCCATCACAAGGCACACAAATGGATGCCAAGTTACAGTAACGTTCACAAGTTAACATTTCTACCGAAACGTATTGCATTCATTTGAATAATAAAAGTTTCTGTTTTAACGAGAAAAGTTTTTGTTTTAACGAGAAAAGTTTTTGTTTTAACGAGAAAAGTTTTTGTTTTAACGAGAAAAGTTTCTGTTTTTATGACAATAGTTTCTGTTTTAACGAGAAAAGTTTCTGTTTTTATGAGAAAAATAAATCCTGTTTTAACGAGAAAAGTAATTTCTGTTTTAACGACTAAAATTAATCCTGTTTTTACGAGAAAGGTTTCTGTTTTTCCGGGTTAAATAAGTCTGTTTTTATGAGACAACATATGTTTTATTGAAATCAACGCGATACTATTCGACACGCGCTCAAACAGACAGGTGGAGCTGAGTCTGAACAGGCGCAGATCCTTCAGATGTCGTCGCAAAGTTGACGCTGATGACAATACCGTCAAGACTGCTCCGTGACACCAAAATCTCCCAACGTCGTGAGCCTAAATCAAAATAAAAGCGTATCAAACCGGCTAAATCGTACATTTGCGCCTCGGTAGTAGCATCTAGCCAGCTCCGCCTAAACTTACAGCCCTGGTGAAACACCGTATTTTGCTCATAAAACACTTACTTTTCTCGTTAAAACAGGATTTATTTTTCTCATAAAAACAGAAACTTTTCTCGGTAAAACAGAAACTATTGTCATAAAAACAGAAACTTTTCTCATTAAAACAGAAACTATTGTCATAAAAACAGAAACTTTTCTCGTTAAAACAGAAACTTTTATTATTCAAATGAATGCAATACGTTGCCGTACATTTCACATTTGTAAACAGAATTACAAAATGTATTCATGCGGGATATACTGCTAAGAATTTGTTGCACGACTGTGTGAACCTTAAAGACATATTTTTAGCCTCATTGTCCTCCTATTTCCATTTTCACTCACGAGTCTGTTCTAAAAGGCCGATCTGAGGAAAAAACTGGGAATGACACACGAGCACAGAGACTGGGGCATGTCCCATGATACATCCATCTGCAAGATTATTAGATCAGACCAATATCTGGTATAACTAGGGGCTTTTAGATAATATTCTGATGTTGTTTTGAATACATGCAAAATTAGAATATTGACTTCATCATTTAAAGTTAAATTCTACAAAAAAAGAGCTGGTTAAAGTAAAAATGAAAAAAAGTTATGTTGCATACTTTCAAATAAAGGTAAAAGGTGATATTTCTTCTCTTTTTGTGATAATTAAACCTCAACTGATACGTTTAAAGACATGCTTTGCACATTTCTGTTGGATTGACACAATATTGTCTCCAAAAAATGTCCAGACACTCGGCGTCAGTATTTGAACCATCTCTTCATATAGGGCTGAGGTTAGGGGCCATATTGACAAAAATTACCATCATCCAGCTATAAAATGGAAAGCATTAGTCCATTTTAGTCGGAGTTGCTTGATACTTCTGCTGTTTCAGTGCACATATTTGCTCTTGTATACTGTATTTCTTACTGTGTTTGTTTTATTTGTTTGAAAAAGCACTTTGGTGGGTCAACATACGGCCATATGTTTGGTCTAATAGCTCTTCTGCTTCCATTTTTTGTCGATTTTACCGAGTTTATACTAAAGACAGATTTGCTGCACTGAGGACAAACTGGAATGACACATGAGGGACCTGGAAGTGCACAAAACATCAGTGTCAAATATCAAGTTCATTTTAATAGGGAAAACACTCTGATCATGGTATAATATATCACCCATCCCTAAATATAATTGTGTTTTTTTTTTTTTTTCTTAATTGTGACTTTTCTGACCAGTATTGCAATCGTGATGGAAAATTGCGATTTACAATTGCAAGAAAAAGTGTGTAAACCCTTCGGGATTATTTGGATTTCTGCATAAATTGGTCATAAAGTGTTTTCTGACCATTTATATCACAACAATACAAAAGCACAGTTTTTGCACAAACATTAAATATTTTCGTGTTTTTATGGGGATGGGGTTTTGTTTTTGGTGTGCTGTGTGTGCCTTTTCCTCCACACATAGCGTTGTGTGCTTTTTTTCAGAGTGTTTTCGGTTTCATCTGTCCACAGAATCTTTGCCAGTGGTGAGGCGGGACATCCAGGTGCTCTTGTGCAAACTTCAAACAGGCTGCAAGGTTTTCTTTTGGACAGCAGTGGCTTCCTCTGTGGTGTCCTCCCATGAACTTCATTCTTGTTAAATGCTTCCCTTAATGTAGATTTGTCAACAAAAATGTTAGCATGTGCCAGACATTTCTGTAAGTCTTTAGGATGCCGTCATCTTCCTGCTGCACCGCTCTCTCTCTCACCTGAGAACCTTGGCAGCGCTGTGAGAATTCTGTTCTTTGATTTCTCCAGCGCCTTCAACACCATCCAGCCGCTGCTGCTGTGGGACAAGCTGGAGTCGGCTGGTGTGGACTGTGGCCTGGCAGAGTGGATCCTGGACTACCTCACGAACCGACCCCAGTTTGTGAGAGCCCGGGATTGTGTGTCTGACACTCTGACCTGCAGTGTGGGGGCGCCGCAGGGCACTGTCCTCGCGCCCTTCCTCTTCACCCTCTACACCTCGGACTTCAGACACAACACGGACAGCTGTGTTCTGCAGAAGTTCTCTGACGACTCTGCCATCATCGGACTCATCACGGACGACGATGATGCAGAGTACAGAGGACTAACGCAAGACTTTGTGGACTGGTGTCAGCAGAACCACCTCCTCATCAACACGGGAAAGACCAAGGAGATGCTGGTGGACTTCCACAGACGCCACTCCACTGCCCCCTCACCAGTGAACATCCAGGGAAGGGACATTGAGAGAGTGGACTCATACAAGTACCTGGGTGTTCATCTGAACCACAAACTGGACTGGACTCATAACACAGACGCACTGTACAGGAAGAGTCAGAGTCGGCTCTACCTCCTGAGGAGACTCAGGTCTTTGGAGTGTCAGGGCCTCTCCTGAGGACCTTCTACGACTCTGTGGTGGCATCAGCCGTCCTGTACGGTGTGGTCTGCTGGAGCAGCAGCATCACAGAGAGGGAGAGGAAGAAGCTGGACAAGGTCATCAAGAAGTCCAGCTCCGTCCTGGGCTGTGCTCTGGACTCAGTGCGTGAGGTGGGGGGACAGAAGGGTCCTGGCTAAAGTCACGTCTATGCTGGACCATGAGTCCCACCCCCTGCAGGACACTCTGTCTGCCCTGGAGAGCAGCTTCAGTGACAGACTGACTCACCCTCGCTGTGTGAAGGAGAGGTTTACCAGGTCTTTCCTTCCTGCTGCTGTCAGACTTTAACATGTGTCAGTCACCCGCTATAATCATGTGCAATACTGTAACATGTGTCATTCATCATGTGCAATACTGTAACATGTGTCATTCATCATGTGCAATACTGTAACATGTTTCATTCATCATGTGCAATACTGTAACATGTCATTCACCCGCTATAATCATGTGCAATATAATTTAACATACTATTAATACACTTTACCTCACCATAGTCACTTACTGTATGTAACAATACACTCAAGCCACTTTAGTTGCCATTTTACTTTATACCTTATACCTTATACTTTATATTGTATTTTTTATTACCATGTTTATTTATCCTATTTTTATTGCATGCGCCTATTTCTTTCATTCCTGTCCTAAACTGTGTGTTGCAACAGTGGAATTTCCCCATCGTGGGACAAATAAAGGATCTCTTATCTTATCTTATCTTATGACACTGGGATTCTTCTTCACCTCTCTGAGCCCTCTGCGCTGTGCTCTTGCAGTCATCTTTACAGGACGACCACGCCTAGGGAGTTGCAACAGAGCGAAACCTTGTCCTTTTGTAACAGTCGGTCTTACACATGAACTCAAGGCTTTTAGAGATACTTCTGTAAACCTTTCCAGCTTCATAAAAGTCAACAATTCGTGATCGTAGGTATTCTGAAAGAAAGGGGTGGTTTCACACTTAATGTTTTCATGTTGAAATGAGGCATTTAATGTGAAAAAAACAAAAATCTCAATTTGAAAAATTGACAGAACTAGGTTTAAATTTCTTTCTTTTTTTTCATTTTGTAACATATTAGTTCCAAAAAAGAGAGAGAGGAGTTTGGATTTCTTATTTAGCTTTTGAATAAACTAGATCTGAAAATTGGCCTAGAATTTCAAATTTTCATCCTATTTTTATTTTTTTTTTAACTAACTTAGATATCAAAAAATCCTTGTGTACGTTCTGTCAGAATCTTGTTGAGCCCAGATTGTACAGTTCGGTGTTGGATCTACTTTAAGGCTGATCTTTATGTCCCGAGGGAGAAAAATGCATTTTTAGAAAACGGCCTTTGAAGTCACAATGTCCCAGAGAAATCTATGGAGGAAGTGGATTCAATGGAACAATAAAACATCTTTAGGAGCAGATTTTGTAACCTTTCCCAGCTTCATGCTTGTAAACATTTCTTGGTCGTAGCTCTGCTGAAAGAAAGGCATGGTTCACATCAGGCGGTGCTTCTTGAGAACAACAAACTCAAACTGGTGAGCGTTTGTAATGGACAGGGCAGCTTTAACCAACTCATCCCTCCTCATCACTTGGTTGGACCCCATTAGCATATGTTTGTGCAGTATTAGTTTAAGCAGACTGTGTTTTTGGATTATTGTGATTTAGATGAAGATATAACACAGTTTATGCAGCAATCCAAGTAATCCCTGCTACATGCTCTTTCTTGCAACTGTAAGTTTATAATAATAGGATTCTGTTTGAAGTTTAGATTAGTAGGAGAATAGTATTTCAGAACATGTTTGGACAGATCTAAACCACACAAGACAGGATATTTTGTTGATTGAGGGGAAATGACTGTGCTTCAAAAGTTCTAGCCTTTTCAGTTTGATTTTGATTAATTGTGCAACTCTGCCTTAAGCATTATTGAACATTTTGGCTGCTGTACAGTCATTTTTAGTATTATCAAGTTATTTTTTACACTTATACAACCCCCACACTTGAAATTCCCTCAGTATAATATAAATAAGTACACGTTTTAATACTTCAAATAACTAAAATACCCAATAAATAACAAAAAATCTAAAACTTTTTTTTTTTTTTCATATTATGAAATTCCTGTTTTCTATCCCTCAAAATTACAAATTTGATGTAAATTACATCAAATTGTCAATGTTTTATTCTAATTTGCAAAAGCTGAATACAAAACAATAAAGCAAGAGCTCAGTTATGAATAGTTGACTAGTTAAAATGTAATCTTTTGAGGTTCCAAATGTAGTTTTCAAGGCATTTTGGAGCCATTTGAAGGCTTTTTCCACATATACACATTCTTTTAAAAAATAGGAAAAGCTTTTTAAGTACAGTATACGTTTTAATAATTGTTGTTTTCTTCTGTCCTCAGGTGGGAACAAAGACGTTTCCTATGTGGAGGTGACAGGCCACAGCGATCGTAAATAAAAAACACAATCCCACAACAGCACATTCAATTCTGCTCAAACGTTATATGTATTTGTTTCATAATTCTATCATTTAAAAAGCATTACTACAATATTAATTATTACGTTGAAGCGTTGAGAATCTCGTAAATGACATTTCCAACATCAGAGAACATTTTAAAAAGCTTCACATATTTTGACCACTAGTTACAACAGCAATAGATAGGTTTGATTTGGTTTTCTATTCTTTTCATTCCATTATTACTATTCATTGTTATGTGTTTTACTTTATGCCAAAGCAATTTCCTAGTTTGTGAATTTTGCTCACCAACAACGGCAATAAAAACCTTTCAGATTCTGATTTTTGTTTATTATCAAATAGTTAAGATGACTCATTAGTTCAGATGAAGTCTTCTTTTCCATTTGAAGTGTGCTATAGAGCAGCCAGAGATAATATATAGTACCACCAGATCTAAACCCAGACTATATCAGGTCCAAATCAGTGCTGTATATGTTAGGACTGCACGATTCTGGAAAAATATCGAATTGTGATTTGTCTAACCGGTTTTGCGATTAGATTTGTGAGCTGTGTTTTGAAGGACACACATTCTGCTACAGTGGTGACTTTCTTGAGCTTTTAACCGTGTTCTAACAATGTTCCGTCATCAAAAACACACCTGGAGTTGTTTTGACGGTTCATTAGAAAGGCCTCTCGTCTCGCGTCAAACACACTTCCTGCTGAACTCCCTCGGTCGATGACATTCTGTCTGATTTTTACATGTCACTTATCCGAGAAGAAGATACTCAATACAAACTCAATACAAAAAATGCATAATGTTGTCCTTTAATAATGGCATTCTGTTCAAAGTTCAGCTTTTAAATTGAGAATTGACAGAAAGACAGAAATATGAACTGACAAACTAATGAAAGAATCACGCGTTTAAGCTTTTAGTTAAGTTTTTGTCAATTTCAGTGGTGTTTTGTCACCTTTAGTTGTGTTTTGGTTGCTTATAGTCACGTGTTTGTCACTTGTAGTCACATTTTTGTCACTTTTAGTCACATTTTTGTCACTTTTAGTCATGTGTTTGTAGCTTTTAGTAGCATTTTTGGCGCTTTTAGTCATGTTTTTGTCCCTTTCGGTTGTGTTTTCGTCCATTTCAGTCCTGTTTGTGTCACTTTTAGTCCCGTTATTGTTTTTCTTATTAGCTGCATTTTTGGCATTTTTAGTTGCATGTTTGTCACTTTTTGTCAATTTTTTTCACTTATAGTCACGTATTGGTTTGTTGTGTTTTAGTTGCATTTTTGTTATTTTTAGTCACAGTTTTGTCACTTGTTTCAGAACGTTTTAACAAATCAGGGTTTGCAGTTTTTATGCAGATTAACACAGGGTATTTTTTGTTTGGAGGAAATTATTGCACTTCAAAAATTGTACCTTTTGCGATCTGCCAACTGCGTCCGTTCAAATTGCGGTTCAATTTTCGATTAATTGTGCAGCCTTAATACATGGTTTAATCGAGACTAAACCATGGATAAGGTTGGTCTCTTTTATACTGCTCACACAATAACCCTAAAGCTGGATAATCCCAGAAAACCTTTTAACAAATGAACCATATCGTAACTTTTCTTTTTCTTTATTCGTTTATTAGGACAGTGTACAGTTACATTAAGCACAATGGCAGAGATGCTTGTACCAGATTCTAGCTTCACAGCTAATTTCCATCTGTAGTCCTCAGGGGGAGGGGTCAACAAGAATTATTTACATATTTACAACAATTAAAAAAGCCACAACCCTTGTTGCTTCCACATGCAGCATCTTTCCAATCTCACCAGCTCATACAACATATTCATACACTCGTTAAACACATTCTCTATACAGTCAACATTTACATTTCAGTCATACTTAATTGTGCGTACATGTTTGCATGAGCTGCACTTTATGAGTGACACAGTGAAACACCTTTACAGCCTCGTAATACAGAAAAATAAAATAAAAACGAACAAATAACAGGTACGCACCATAAATATTGAGCCATGTTTTATTTATTTAGCAATTACGCAGTAGTGGAAAGTAACAAAAAAAAAATCTTCAATTAAAAGATGTAAATTTGAGACTTCTCCTGTAGTTTACTCACATAAATGTAAGAACAAATATATATTGCAAGTTTTTCATCATGTCATGTTTTCATGTAGAAATAAGGCTTTTTATGTGGAAAAATGGCTAAAATTGCAGACATTTCAATCTGAAAAATGGACAGAACCAGGTTTAAATTTCTTTGTTTTGTTTTGTTTTGTTTTGTTTTGTTTTAACTGGTCTGTGTACAAGAGGAACTGAGAGGAATTTGGATTTCTTATTTAGTTTTTTTTTTAAATATACTAGATCTGACTGAAAATTGGCCTAGAAATTCAAATTTTGCCTCATTTTTTAAACTTAAAAGTTGAATAAGTTAGCCTTGGAATTAGATGTCAGCAAAGCCTTGTGTCCGTTCTGTCAGAATCTTGTTGAGTCCAGATTGTACAGTTTGGTGTTGGATCTACTTTAAGGCTGATCTTTATGTCTCGAGGGAGAAAAAAGTATTTGAAGAAAACGGCCTTTGAAGTTCCAATGTCCCAGAGAAATCTATGGATGAAGTGAAATAATAAAACATCGTCAGGAACTGATTGGACAAGTTTGTTGTTTCCACCTGAAAGTCGATACGTTGAGAGAGCAAACTGACCAAAAAAGCTGTGCTGCCTGTAGTGTCTCGCCATAAGAACATTTTACAGTAGATACTTTGCACTTTTACTTCACTACATTTGAGCAGGTTGTCTGTACTTTCTTCTCCATAACTGAACTGAATAGTAAACTGCGCTTTCTTTATGGTTTGAGGGTTTGTGTGGTTTATTTGTGCAGGTGTTGAGTTCAAGTTCTGGCTTTGAGGAAACATAAATATACATGTCAAAAGTCTAAAAACATTCTGAAATTGACAGACTAAAATCAGGACAATTCTTTATCAAGATCACCACATTTCACTCTTTAATAGTCGTCAAAAATCTGTGTGAAACAGGGGTTCATTTTAAACATGTACTTCAATCGTAGAAAGGGTTTCAGGGGTTGTCATCTGGACGCTGTTTGAAGATCGAGACGTTTCGACTTTTATCCAAAAGTCATTGTCAATCAGAGAGCTGGTCTGGGAACTCAGGCTTATATGCTACTCTAAGTAGTGAGAGTCCTGTCCCCAGGGAGGAGTCACTGAATACCTGTCTTCGTTTGTAAAATTGTTTGTCTGTCACCTGAAACTCGATAATTGGCCCTAACTTTGTTAGTTTAATAGTTGGCGTTGCCCAGTTTCACCTGTGGCTAAGATCTATTATTGTCTTAGATCTATTGTTTTATTGACAGCTGGCTGTAGCTCCTTCCTCACTGCTGATGACCGCATTAGCATTTGACTAGTCTATTGATTTGGACCAGGGTGATAGGAGGCTGTCATAAATCTTAGCCAAATTAAATCTTAAGCCCCCATTCCTGTTTAGAGACGGATTCTCTCTTTTTACAAAAATAGCCTCCTTTACTCCTCTTTCAAACCAGTTCTTCTCTCTGCTCAATATCTTCACCTCACTGTCCTCAAACGAGTGGTTTGTAGCTTTTAGGTGCAGATGGACTGCACTTTGTGGTCCCGTGGAGGTAGATCTTCTGTGTTGGTACAGCCTTTTGTGCAGTGGCTGTAGCAACACAGAGGATCTACCTCCACGGGACTTAAGATTGGGGGCTTAAGATTTAATTTGGCTAAGATTTATGACAGCCTCCTAACACCCTGGTCCAAATCAATAGACCAGTCAAATGCTAATGAGGTAATCAGCAGTGATGAGGGAGCAACAGCTAGCTGTCAATAAAACAATAGATCTAAGACAATAATAGACCTTAGCCACAGGTGAAACTGGGCAGGGCCAACTATTAAACTAACAAAGTTAGGCCAATTATCGAGTTTCAGGTGACAGACAAACAATTTTACAAACAGAGACAGGTATTCAGTGACTCCTCCCTGGGGACAGGACTCTCACTACTTAGAGGAGCATAAGCCCGAGTTCCCAGACCAGCTCTCTGATTGACAATGACTTTTGGATAAAAGTCGAAACGTCTCGATCTTCAAACGGCGTCCGGATGACAACCCCTGAAACCCTTTCTACGATGAACCACACCTGGACGAATGAGGGTTTACATCGACATGTACTTCAATATTTTTAGTTTCTGTTTCTGTACAAGCACCAAAATGTATTGTGTATCCATGTATGATTTGATTTGATGATCTCTTGTTATTAGTTTAGTTCTGGTTTAGGACCTGGTTTTGAACTGGTTTTGACGTGAATTAAACCTGTATTAGTTCTGTATTAGTCCTGGATTAGACCTGGATTAGACCTGGTTTTGACCTGGTTTAGTCCTGGTTCAGTCCTGGTTTAGTCCTGGTTCAGTCCTGGTTTTGACCTGGTTTTGACCTGGTTTAGTCCTGGTTTAGTCCTGGTTCAGTCCTGGTTTAGTCCTGGTTTAGTCCTGGTTCAGTCCTGGTTTAGTCCTGGTTCAGTCCTGGTTCAGTCCTGGTTCAGTCCTGGTTCACACCTGGTTTAGTCCTGGTTTAGTCCTGGTTTAGTCCTGGTTTAGTCCTGGTTCAGTCCTGGTTCAGTCCTGGTTTAGTCCTGGTTCAGTCCTGGTTTAGTCCTGGTTCAGTCCTGGTTTTGACCTGGTTTAGTCCTGGTTCAGTCCTGGTTCAGTCCTGGTTTAGTCCTGGTTCAGTCCTGGTTTAGTCCTGGTTCAGTCCTGGTTCAGTCCTGGTTCAGTCCTGGTTTTAACCTGGTTTAGTCCTGGTTTAGTCCTGGTTTAGTCCTGGTTCAGTCCTGGTTTAGTCCTGGTTCAGTCCTGGTTTTGACCTGGTTTAGTCCTGGTTTAGTCCTGGTTCAGTCCTGGTTCAGTCCTGGTTCAGTCCTGGTTTAGTCCTGGTTCAGTCCTGGTTTTGACCTGGTTTAGTCCTGGTTCAGTCCTGGTTTAGTCCTGGTTCAGTCCTGGTTCAGTCCTGGTTCAGTCCTGGTTTTAACCTGGTTTAGTCCTGGTTTAGTCCTGGTTCAGTCCTGGTTTAGTCCTGGTTCAGTCCTGGTTTTGACCTGGTTTTGACCTGGTTTAGTCCTGGTTTAGTCCTGGTTCAGTCCTGGTTCAGTCCTGGTTCTGTCCTGGTTTAGTCCTGGTTCAGTCCTGGTTCAGTCCTGGTTCAGTCCTGGTTTTGACCTGGTTTAGTCCTGGTTCAGTCCTGGTTCAGTCCTGGTTCAGTCCTGGTTTTGACCTGGTTTAGTCCTGGTTTAGTCCTGGTTCAGTCCTGGTTCAGTCCTGGTTTAGTCCTGGTTTTGACCTGGTTTAGTCCTGGTTCAGTCCTGGTTCAGTCCTGGTTTAGTCCTGGTTCAGTCCTGGTTCAGTCCTGGTTTTGACCTGGTTTAGTCCTGGTTTAGTCCTGGTTCAGTCCTGGTTTAGTCCTGGTTTAGTCCTGGTTTAGTCCTGGTTCAGTCCTGGTTTTGACCTGGTTTAGTCCTGGTTCAGTCCTGGTTCAGTCCTGGTTCAGTCCTGGTTTTGACCTGGTTTAGTCCTGGTTTAGTCCTGGTTCAGTCCTGGTTTAGTCCTGGTTTAGTCCTGGTTTTGACCTGGTTTAGTCCTGGTTCAGTCCTGGTTTAGTCCTGGTTCAGTCCTGGTTCAGTCCTGGTTTTGTCCTGGTTTAGTCCTGGTTCAGTCCTGGTTTAGTCCTGGTTTAGTCCTGGTTTAGTCCTGGTTCAGTCCTGGTTTTGACCTGGTTTAGTCCTGGTTTAGTCCTGGTTTAGTCCTGGTTTAGTCCTGGTTTAGTCCTGGTTAAATTCTGCAGATGTTGTTAAATGTTTTTCATATTTCAAAAATGTTTCTGGTCTCGAGGTGAATAGTCGTGACATAAAACATTCCTGGAAAAAAAAACCCTGATCAAACCAGACATTACGTGAACCAGTGTCACCGATGTGCTCAAATGGGATGGTAAAGTCTTAATGAGCAAGGTACTATTTTTTAAAAGAATGTACCAATTTGCAAAGTCTTACTCATTATCATAATTGTTCTTCTGTCTTTCATTTTTTTCACCACACAAAAAGGTTCATTAAATGCCTTGGACTCAGAGGGTAAAGGGAAGGGGTAGAGGGAAATTTCTGACTGACTTTCCAGCTGTGAAATAGTTAAAGGTCACAGACTTAAAAATCAAATCCAACTTGGTCAAATTTAAAATACACTTTATGATCCAAAAAATAAAAATTATAAACTGGCTAATAACTATTTGTGAATTTGTAACACTGAGGTAAATCATTTCTTTTAGAGAATCTAATTTTGAAACCTAAGTTTTGCCTGCATTTTGAACATTGCTGGTCATTTTTATGTGATTGTATTTGTCAAACAGAGACTATAATGTCTTCTATGGACAAGCAATTTATTGTGCACGTAAACTGGAAATCCACTTTAAATATATTATCTTTTAAATTGCTTTAGTAAATATAATAATAGTGCAAACAACTTATTTTGAATATTACAATAAATATTTTACATTTCAACATTGGTCTAAGGATTCATTTTTTTCTCCAATAAATTCTTCAGCAAATGTAAACCATAGACCAGAGAAAAGAGGAGATAAAAGACTACAAACAGTAACATGGCTGTAAAGAGTGCAAAAACAAACTCTGTGTAGCTCATTGTAGAAGTCAGAGTTTCTTATACAACGTCGACACTTAAGTCCAAGTGGATGGTCTCAGCAGAACCATAGCTCCTTTTTTTCTCTGTGGATACAGCAAAAGTGCAAAATGGTTAAAGTGCATATGACAGATTAGATTACTCTAATTATATTTAGGTTTTTGCAAAACAAAATCTACCTCATAGACATATAATACGTAGTCGCAGCATTCGATGCTCATGCTATTTAGCAACTCAGCTAGCCCGGAAGGATTTGTCCTGCTGCGTTCATGTGGTCCTCGGGAACTCGGCGGGTTCTGACTTGTTTGTGTTCATGTGCTTTTATCTCGGAAAATCGAAACCTTGAAGTCACCTATAATTAAATGACTCTGCTCTGTAACATTCTTTCAGAGAAGTAACAGTGTGGTGTTAGCCTGCTCAAAAGCTAACGTTAAATGCTTGTTTTGGAACTGTAGTAACGTCAGTCAGTGACCTCAAATAAGTAAAATCATTTGGTAAATCAGCACATGACAGATCGGGCAGCAGCTCTCACCGAGTTCCAGAGTTATTTTTCTGACTTGTCCAAGCATTCATGTGCATTTTTCAACTCTGAAAATGTTTTTCCCGAGGACCTCATAAACGCAGTGTCAGTCAGCTGTATTTTTTTCTTACAGGCTGCAAAAAACACAAGTGAGGAATAATCCAGAGGGTGTGGGCTGGTGCCAACCCATCGAGCACATTTAGGTCAAAGCCTCGTTAAAAGTCACTGGTGACTTGTGTTTTATTTGACATATTTATTGATGATTACCGGCATTTGAGCTGAAGGCTGTCTAACTTTAAGTTGAGATTTGTGATGTTGTGCTGTTTATATTATGGGGATTGGCTTCACCAGAGATAGAGAATTTTGTGTTTATGAATGTCTGTGGCAAGATTACACCACCTGTAATATTCTTAATTTAAAACTGTGATGAATATTTACCACAAAAACAAGCATGCAATTAGCAGAAACACATGCAAACCTGTCATATGCACTTTAAGTAAACAAGTAAAGCTTAAAAATCCTCAAAAATACAGCCAAAACGACGCTCCAGCATCCACGTCCTCTGGTACCTGTACAACTCTTGCTCTGTCAGAAAGTATTGTAATTTAAAAATGTTTCTGGGGTAGATGAAGATTTCTTGTTAGCGTTGTCATGACTCGGTTTTAATTTTGGCCTTTGCTTTGTGGCTGCTGTTTATCTCTGGTAAAGACTCACTACTGAGGGATTGTGGAGAGAGCGACACGGCCTGCTCCTCCAGCTCCTCCTTCCTCTCCTTCTTCTCCCTCTTCAGCCTGAGGTGCTTGTCGCAGTGGCTCCCGAAGGAGTCCAGCTTGGCAAAGGTCTTGTTGCACACTCGGCAGTGGTAGGGCCGATACCCCCTCCTCAGCCTCTTGCACAGCCTGTAGTATGAAGACCTCACAAACGTCCGGCAGCAAACCCCGCACTTCAAATCGTCCGGTCCGCTCGGAGGCTGGCTTTTTGGCGTGGCCGACAGCCTCTTGCTGGCGTGGCGCGGGACGTGTGCCATCAGCCCCGACTTCTGCGTGAAAGACTTGCCACAGATGGAGCACTGGAAGGGCTTCTCTCCGGAGTGGATCCTGCGGTGGGTCTTGAGGTGCGACGCGCGGCCGAAGCACTTCCCGCACTCGGGGCACTTGAAGGGCCGCTCCCCCGTGTGGATCAGCCGGTGGGCCACCAGGTGCGACTTCTGCTTGAAGTACTTGCCGCAGACTGTGCAGCGGAACTTCCTTTCTTTACCGTGAGAGGCCAGGTGGAGGTTGAGGTGCGCCAAGGAAATGAAGGTCTTGTGGCACACGTGGCAGGAGTGCGGCTCCAGTCGGGCGTGCCTCTGCCGCCGTCGCCCGCTGCTGCTGCGCTCACAGGACGGACACTTGGCGGCGCTGTGGGAGGAGCTGGTCTGAGGGGTGAGGCTGCAGCTGCACACAGAGCACAGCCTGCTCTGAGGCACGTCACTGCTGCCATCCAGCATGGGACTGTCGATCACCATCGTGCCCCTGTCACACCACGAGAGCCCTCTGGTCTGCACCTCGTATGAACTCTGGACACAGAGACAAGAGCTCAGCTCACTGTAAACATGAATGCTCTGGGACAGGGCTGCACGCTATTAGAAACTATCGCCTCTGTGCACAGAGTTTCAGTTGGCTATTTATTTATAATTGACTAGCACATTTGTACCATCGAGTTCTTCCTGTTTAACTAACCTCTATAGTGTTTTTGCCAAACCAGCCTAAAATGAATAACTCAGTGAACAGTGATCTGTGAAACATGTAAAAGACTTTACAAAACAGTGAACACTTCATCAAAGGACACGCTAACACATGACAGTGTAAAAAACAAACAGCCCAACTGACATTCCACACACAGAGCCCATTATGATATGGGATTGTTTGTTAAAAGAGACATATTATGCAAAATCGACTGTTTTGATACATGTAAAGTTCTAAAATATCACATAGCCATTTTTTCAAAAATAAAACACGCTTGTTACAGTTAAAAGTTTCCATGAGGCAGGGCTTCAGCAGTTTATAACAGGAAGTCAGAGAACCTGTTTCTGTTACTAGGCCGATTTAGATCAAAACATTTTTTTTAAAATAATGAACAGAAAAATTAAAATGATGACCTACTTATATATTATAGATCAACCCTTAGTACCTGAAAAAAGAAGTCTCTTCACTGTGATGTCAGTATTATTGCAATGTACTTATTGATACAATTTCAGTTTTATTAAAAAAAAGATATATGTAGCACATTTCTGTCAGTTCTGCAGTTTACAATGAACAGAATGGAATATGATGACCCACGTGTGTTATAGTTAAATACTAAGTACTAAAATAAGCATAATATGTCTCCTTAAACATTTGACCTACAGTACCTACATTTGGGGACCAGGGTCAAATCATCAAAATTCCAGAACGGAGGCAAAATGAAGCAGACTGTAATTCATTATTAATAATTCGGTCACATCAGAACCAAATACTAATGGTTTTCAGTCGTTATGTGAGGGGAAAAACAACAATTAGAATTTCCAGAGTAGAGACGTCAGCTAGTTCTATAACAAAGGATGGGCAATATACTATTTTCTACTTTTAAAAGTGTATCTGAGCTTCATAAAAAAAGGGTAATTTATGGTATGTATGTGATATATCTGTAGATACAGTGAAAAAGATTGCGGATTCATTATGTTTCAAATCCAAATCCGCTTTATTTGTATAGCACATTTCATAAACATAACTGTTTCCAAAGTGCTGCACAGACAAACATAAAACGGCAAAACAAAGTACATAATAACTCAATTTGATCTCACGGCTTGTAAAACCAGTAAAATCAAATCCAAGCAAAAAGATAAAACCATAAAATAGAAATACATTAATAGAATAAATAAATTATAAAATGATAAAACACAGAGGACCACACAACTCACTCGGTGTTAAAAGCCAGAGAATAAAAGTGGATCTTAAGACGAGACTTAAAACACAGTGGGGGCTGTTTGCACGTGAGGAGGCAGAGCGTTCCAGAGTTTGGGGCCGACCTCAGAGAAAGCCCTGTCCCCCCTGGTTCTAAGTCTGGTCTTAGGCACCACGAGCTGGAGCCGGCCCTCGGACCTCAGAGCGCGAAGGGGGCGATACATTTGGATGCGGTCCGAGATGTACTGTGGGGCCAGTCCATTCAAAGCTTTAAAACAAACAATAAAATTTTAAAATCAACTATAAAATGAACAGGAAGCCAGTGCAAAGGCGCTAAAATCGGAGTTATGTGCTCTCGTTTTCTGGTTCCTGTTTAAAGGCGCGCTGCAGAATTTTGGACCAACTGTAAGCGGGAAAGTGCATGGTGGCTGATGCCGTAAAAAAGTGCATTACAGTGGTCTAAACGAGATGAGATAAAAGCGTGTACGACTTGTTCAAAGGATTTAAAAGATAAAAAAGGTTTGACTTTAGATAAAAGCCTCAAATGATAAAAGCCAGATTTGACGACCGCGTTTACGTGTTTGTTAAGTTTAAAATCACTGTCAATAGTGACGCCAAGGTTGGTGACAGAATGTTTTATCTGCTGTGTGAGAGGGCCCAGGTCCAGGAGGGGGTCATTGTTCCCAAACACAATGACCTCTGTTTTGCCCTCATTTAAACTTAAAAAATTGTGAGCCAACCAAACCTTGACGTCACTAAGACATTCCAAGAGGGGTGTCAGGGGGCAGGAGCTATGTTTTTTGAGTGGCAGGTAGATTTGGCAATCATCCGCGTAGAAGTGATATTGTATGCCATGTTTTTTAAAGATTTCACTCAGAGGGAGAAGGTACAGTGCAAAGAGAACGGGTGCGAGGATTGACCCCTGGGGGACTCCGCAGGTCAGAGGGACGGTGGACGACGTGGAGTCCCCCAGTCTGACCGAGCAGCATCTCCCACTGAGGAAGGACCTGAACCACTCGAGGGCGGTCCCCCTGACACCAACACAGTTTTCCAAACGATTTAAAAGAGTTGTGTGGTCAACTGTGTCGGAGGCAGCAGTCAAGTCTAAAAGCACTAAAATGGCAGAATCACCAGAGTCAGTCACTAAAAACAGGTCATTAAAAACCTTTAAAAGTGCAGACTCTGTGCTGTGCAATGCTTTATAGCCCGATTGGAAGATGTCAAAAGTGCCATGTGCTTCTAGAAATGACTGTAACTGTAAAATGTTTGTTGGTATTTGTCCTGTTAAGGCTAAAAATCTGTATTTTTCCTTCATCAAAAATGCTAAGAGTTTATCATAATCTCCTACAACATGAACAGATCATGTAAAATACAAGAGTAAACGTCTTTAAAGCAGGCTCTGATTTCACTCATATTTCTGACAGGTTTTCATTTCCAAAATCATCCCAATTTTTCATATTTTGTGATATTCTGAGGTTTATTCCAGTTTTTCCAGTGAAATGACATGTTTCTCTTCACATTTCCTCCATTCCAGAACGTCTTTGTTTACAGACTTTTAAAGGTTCTTTATGCACAATGACGTTTTGCACAATTTGGGCATCTGCTTCCGGACATTATGGCTTGATTATGATTCCATAATCAACGCTTAATAAATTGCTCGGGTAGGCCTACGTGAATGGCACTGCAACTGTCATGACATGCAGACTACCACAACACACACGTATCATGCAACAGCGGACACAAGCGGAACAAGCTTGCAAAAACCACGCGCGCAATCAAACCCATGCTCGCTTTTACGCACGGATGCGCCGGGGCTGCACGCATCCCCAAACGGCCGTGGCGGCACCGCTGTCAGCTGGGATGGAGGGGATGCCTCTGCCTGTGCTCCGGCGAGGGAGAGCTGAGGGCAGGCAGGGGGGGATACGTGTGCTCCGGTGGGTTTGTGCTCGGAGGAGAGACTGCAGCACCATCTAGTGACGGGAGGAACGAGCCGGCAGGTCCATGTGTGACGCTGACTCTGGATGAGACGTGACATTTGACGAGATTAGCTTCAAATTTAAATATACCTAATTTTCACACTGTGGAACCGGAAGTAGGTTTTGAAATCTAACTCGTTTACAGTATTGCAAATGAATGACATGATTGTAGTAGCAGGTGAATGACACATGTTACAGTATTGCACATGATGAATGACACATGTTACAGTATTGCACATGATTGTAGCAGGTGAATGACACATGTTACAGTATTGCACATGATTGTAGCAGGTGAATGACACATGTTACAGTATTGCACATGATTATAACAGGTGAATGACACATGTTACAGTATTGCACATGATGAATGACACATGTTACAGTATTGCACATGATGAATGACACATGTTACAGTACTGCACATGATTATAGCATAGGTCTGAGGGCCGCTTTTGGCTGCCGGGCCGTAGTTTAAGATAAGATAAGATAAGATAAGAGATCCTTTATTTGTCCCACAATGGGGAAATTCCACTGTTACAGTATTGCACATGATTATAGGCAGGAATGAAAGACAATGTTACAGTATTGCACATGATAAAAATAGGATAAATAAACATGGTAATAAAAAATACAATATAAAGTATAAAGTATAAGGTATAAAGTGCACACTCTTATTTACAGTAAAAATGGTAACTAAAGTGGCTCAAGTGTATGTTATATACAGTAAGTGACTATGGTGAGGTAAAGTGTATTAATAGTATGTTCAATTATATTGCACATGATTATAACAGGTGAATGACACATGTTACAGTATTGCACATGATGAATGACACGTTACAGTATTGCACATGATGAATAACACATGTTACAGTATTGCACAGGATGAATAACACATGTTACAGTATTGCACAGGATGAATTACACATGTTACAGTATTGCACATGAATGACACATGTTACAGTATTGCACATGATGAATAACACATGTTACAGTATTGCACAGGATGAATGACACATGTTACAGTATTGCACATGATGAATGACACATGTTACAGTATTGCACATGATTGTAGCGGGTGACTGACACATGTTCAGGGCTAACAGTGTTCATTGTAAAGTCTGACAGCAGCAGGAAGGAAAGACCTGCGAAGCCTCTCCTTCACACAGCGAGGGTGAATCAGTCTGTCACTGAAGCTGCTCTCCAGGGCAGACAGAGCGTCCTGCAGGGGGTGGGACTCATGGTCCAGCATAGACCTGACTTTAGCCAGGACCCTTCTGTCCCCCACCTCCCGCACTGAGTCCAGAGTACAGCCCAGGACGGAGCTGGACTTCTTGATGACCTTGTCCAGCTTCTTCCTCTCCCTCTCTGTGATGCTGCTGCTCCAGCAGACCACACCGTACAGGACGGCTGATGCCACCACAGAGTCGTAGAAGGTCCTCAGGAGAGGCCCTGACACTCCAAAAGACCTGAGTCTCCTCAGGAGGTAGAGCCGACTCTGACTCTTCCTGTACAGTGCGTCTGTATTATGAGTCCAGTCCAGTTTGTGGTTCAGATGAACACCCAGGTACTTGTATGAGTCCACTCTCTCAATGTCCCTTCCCTGGATGTTCACTGGTGAGGGGGCAGTGGAGTGGCGTCTGTGGAAGTCCACCAGCATCTCCTTGGTCTTTCCCGCGTTGATGAGGAGGTGGTTCTGCTGACACCAGTCCACACAGTCCTGCGTTAATCCTCTGTACTCTGCATCATCGTCGTCCGTGATGAGTCCGATGATGGCAGAGTCGTCAGAGAACTTCTGCAGAACACAGCTGTCCGTGTTGTGTCTGAAGTCCGAGGTGTAGAGGGTGAAGAGGAAGGGCGCGAGGACAGTGCCCTGCGGCGCCCCCACACTGCAGGTCAGAGTGTCAGACACACAATCCCAGGCTCTCACAAACTGGGGTCGGTTCGTGAGGTAGTCCAGTAATAGTTTGGACACCCCTGCTTAAGAACTTAACAACACAAGATCCACTCTACTCAAAAGTATTAAGGCAAGAGTCTGTTATTGTGGTCATCTTCTTGGGCAAGACACTTCTCCTGCCTCGCCCCGGTGTCTGAGGATGGGCGAGTGCTTCCTTGGTGTAAAGTGCTTTGAGTGCCTTAAAAGGCCATAGGCCTATAAATGTTACATTTAGATTTAGAGTTTGAAACTTGTTCCATATTTACTTGCACAAATCGTATTCATTATGTAATGTTTTTGTTTGTTTTTTGGTGTAAAATGTCAAAAATGTATTAACTTGCTTAATTTTGTTGACATATATACAAAACAAATCCTTCTGTTCGATCTTTTTAAATACAGTTATTGTAAAGTCCTAACGTGTAGGAGCTACGGCTGATCTGATGGAAAAGAACACAGGGTTTGGATCACATGAATGCCCCGTGTACAAATGACTGGACACTGACTTTTGCCTGTAGTTTCTCGCTTGTCCAAAGCCGGTAAACGGTCCAGGATGAGACCTCACGCTCACGTTTTCGTGCCTAACTTCTCCTAATTCTAAAAGTGCACTGTAACGCTGCATTTATCCACTTTCGTTTTCGCACCAACGAAATCAATCCCAGCCGTTCTCTCCCGGTAAGTTTCGTTATCCGACAAACACCACGTAAACTGAAACTTAGGCTCGGAGGATGCGCGTGCAGGGCTGTGATTGGCCCAGACCCGGGCTTTATATGGCGCGCGCTCGCATCCCGCCGTCACTCGGACTGAAGACTCCGCGCGGACACCGCCCAGGTAACCTTTACGTTAAACTTCTGCTTCTACTGCGTGTGGACTCAGGTTAACGTGTGGCGTGCTCTCCTCCGTGTCCAGTAGAACTATGGAAAGTTGTGCATGTTAGCCAAACAGACGCTCAATCAGGCAATTCAGTATCACATTTACGCCGGGAATGTTGAGGTTTTAAATGGTGTTTTATTGTATATTATAGATTCTGAAAATCTGTTTTTACTCTTAAAGTGCGTATGACAGGTTTTCATGATTTTCTAATGTTGTCTTTATTTGGTGTATTAATACCTGTTGTAAATCTAAATTCTAGTTTGACACCAATCAAGCGTCAGTTTGTGGAGAAAAGTTGAAAAATCTGCAGAAAGTTACAGGAAGTAAACATCGATGACATCACACTAGGGAGACCAAGTTTGTGCATAATTTACACAAAATAAACTACTTTATTTGACCCTTTATACATTAATTCAACAAAAAATGTGCCCACATGTATTTTTATTTGTAAAGTAAATAAAAAATCTGTATTCTGGGCCAAATTCATCAAATGTCACAGTGCGGTTGCTATGGTAATTTCCTAGTGTGATGTAATCATTTATGACCAGGAAGTAAAACAAAAACCTAAAAAATGGCTAAAGTGTTTTAGCCAACTTTAAAATAGATTTATCTAGACTTCATTTTAGTGAAACGAGTAGTTCAACCTGTCAGAGGCGCTTTAAGGTGAGACACTGCAGGTGAACTGCGCTCGGGATCGTGACGTCACACAGATATATATATATATATCAGATTTTTTAATGACAAACCAAAAAAGAGGATAGAACATCAAACAACGGTTACCATGGAAACAACGTAAAAAATCAATGGAAGAACGTGATAAACTGCTGTGTCACTTCTGGGGAAATTGAGCTTGGTGTGACGTCACACATAACATTTTCACTTGTTAAATCAATGGAGACTTTAAGATGCTAAATATTAAAGTCATTAAACTCGCGCTCATTCAAAAGTATTCTATCTCTATTTATTGATTTGTATGAATGTATTTACCAGAAGTGACCCAGCAGTTTATCAGCTTCTTCCATGGATTTCCGTTTGTTTTGGATGTTTTTCTTTGTAAGTTTAACTCACCAGCTGCAAACATGGTGGATTTCTATGGTAACGGCTGTTTTTTGACGTCACTTTAAAATCAAAATTCCAGAATGGAGGCGACAAAATGAAGTTTTCTGTAAATCTTTCAATGATTGTCTCAGATTAGATCTAAATTCTTCTGGTTTTAAGTGTTTGTGTTGGAAAAAACCAACAACCAATGGATGACAACCCCTGAAACCCTTTCTACGATAATGTCAAATACAATAATAAATGTGTTTATGCAGCTCTGGTGTCGCTCACATGTGTCTGAGGCTTTTACTGACAAAATCATCTACATTTGTCATATTTTGTGATATTCTGAGATTTATTCCAGTTTCTCCAGTGAAATCACATAATGTTGCTCTTCACTTTTGCCTCCACTCTGAATTTAGAATGTTTTTGTTTTAAAGGGTCCATAGGAAACACTATAGAGCTCGGGATAGATAGATAGAGCTATTGTTAACGCAAAAACATTATATCGACAAACTGGAGTTTTTTCTAAATTGACACTTTACCATTCGAGAAAATTTGTTGTACAATTTGATGATCAATGGAAACTGGTTTGTCTTTGTGACTTATGTCGTTTTTATTTTCACGACCACATCCTATGGATGTCGATGGGTCACAGGGCTCTGTGGGGGAGTAGAGCTGTCCCAGATACACTGTGGTGACACTTTAGTGCACGGTCCCACGGTGGCACACAGAGAGGAGCGTGTTTTGTCTGGTGCACAGCCATTGGCCCATGTCCTCTCAACCGCCCAAAGCTGAAGCCACAGTGACGCCCCTGGAGCCGCCGCAAAGACACAACCAAACAGACAACAGACATACCAGTCACTCCACAGTCACTTGGCACAAGCACACACCATACCAACCCAGCGGTGACTAGAGCCATGTGAAATTGACTCAGTCTAACAAAATACATGACTAAAAAACCTTAAATAACCCACTCATCAAAATCAGTACATCAATTAATAAATGCACTACAAAACTGTAAGACAGTTTCTTAAAATTTAGACGAGGGATTAAAATGAGGACCAGGGCGTGGTCATTTGATCAATTGTTTTGTTTCTGGTGGCTCTAAAGGTATGTGTCTAACCTGTTTGTCTTATCTGTCCTCAGATAAAAGTCCAACAAATGGATGATGATGAGTGCAAAAGCAAAGAAGAGAAATCGGTAAGAGCCGGTCCACAGCACAGGTGTATGTTACAGCACGTTTACTCTGTTACTGCACTGTACTACAAACTGTGTAATGAAGCTGGGTTAGAGCGTACACAGGGTAACTTCAAAGATGGGTCACTCCATCAGGGCTGATCTCCATAGCAACAGGCCTGGAACTCATAACTTGCCCTGGAACAGTTTCAGTTCAGAATAAGATTGTGGTTATGCCTAGATTGATGTTTGTGCTACATTAAGTACACACTATTCAAATGTGTAACGACACAGTGGACACTAGATGTCACTGTCCCCGAGCTTCTTTACACTAGAACTAACGCGTTACTGATTTGAAAAAGTAAATAGTACTAGGTTACCCAGGGAAGCAAAACTTAATGTGTTACGTTACTCTTTACTCAAGAAAAGTCATTTGAGTACTCTAGCACAATGGTTCCCAAAGTGGGGGTCAGGACCCTTCGGGGGTCGCGAGGGGTAAGCTGGGGGTCGCGAGATGATTTCAAGATCTCATTTTAATTAATATGACATTGTATTTGTTCTATTTTTTTAATTTAAAACAATCTTTTAGTGAAATAGGGTCTAATAAAACAATAAACTATTCAAATAACCAATATTAAACCTGAATTACAGGCTTTGACACTTTATTGCTACTGTCATTTTCATTTCGCTTTGGGGGTCCCGAGTCAATTGCGTGGCTAATTTGGGGGTCCTGGGCAGAAAGGTTTGCTCCAGTGCATTACCATCAGCACTGCTGGGCTCAGACATACGTGCCGTTCATTCAGTCCATGGTCTGTTCAATGTTTCATGACTTAAAAAGCACACACCACACCGATGTTTTTAAGATTTTACTAAAAATGTTGCCTGCCTGACTCCTGATAACCCTTTTATTTAGTTGTGAGCTGGATTCATTCAGACTGTTGTGCCTCTGATCTCTCATACTGTGGTACATTGTCGTGTTAATACACCTCTGTGTTTAGGACTCCCTTCGGGGCGACGGCTCCTCCCTTTATCGATTATCTCAAAGACATACTGCGGCGCTATCCAGACGGTGGACAGATTCTGAAGGTACCGTATGTAAAGCACGCTGATACATTTATTTGCAAAACCTTTTTGTGCTACTGTATACTCTTAAATTAGCTGATTGTGTTTAAGAAAAAAACATTCAAGTATGAAGAGGTGGAAGGTGCATCTAAAATGCATGATATTGCAACATAAAATATATAATGAAACTATAGAAACTGGAATCAAGTATATTGTCTGTAATAAAAGTGAATCTACAAACTTGACATGTAATGCGTCACACAAGGATACAGACAGTCATATTCCCCTTTTTTGGTTGATTTTACAGTCCATTCACTTTAGCGGTAGGTCCTGTCCTATTCAGCGCACACACAGCCGCGCACAAGCAAGGATTTATTGTCTGAGGATGCCAACCCGTCTGCAGTGAGGTGGTGCTTTCCTTCACACTCTCTACACTCCAGACCTCTGTGGTGAACTCAGTCTAGACAATAGGGCTGCTACTAATGATTATTTTACTAATAGTTGAATCTAATTTTCAATGAATCGATTTGTTAAGATTGTGATTTCCTGAAGACAAAGCTAAAATGATGCCCCTTTAGGTCGTCCTGATAGAGCTCAATTACAGGCAAATAGGTTTTTTTTCTTTTTTCAAAACACACTAAATTGAAATGTTTCTTGTGTAATTTGTGTGTGTTTTCCTTTGCCTGGGTCATATTACCTCTTCTCTCAGCACATGGCTCATTTGGATTTTGTATATAGTCCAGATAAGGATTATTTAATTACTAAATTAGTCGACAGTTATCTCAATAATAGATTAGTTGATTATTAACTTGTTTCAGCTCTACCAGACACATTAGTTTAATTTAATGTTTGTGAATTTTGAACACTGACAATAAACCTGTTCTGATTCTGATTATCTAAGCTTTTACTTTACTGCAGCTTTACTTCTCTAAACAATGGTAATCGCTTTCTTCTCCTCTTCTTTTTTTTGGGTCTTAATCCAGTGTAAAGTGAAGGTGGACTCCACATTTGCACCATGTAATAAAACTGCTATTCACTCCTGTTGAGAACCCCTTTCTCTGACCCCTGCTCACCAACTGTTATAATGATGTTCTAGTATTTACACTTGCATGTTTTATATTCAACAGGAGCTGATTCAAAATGCTGATGATGCCAAAGCAACAGAAGTCATTTTCATTCATGACAACAGAAGCTATGGGACAGAGAACCTCTGGGCTGAAGACTTGGCAAAGTACCAAGGTGCGCAAATATAATCTCAAAGCCCCTGTGCCAAAAATACTGTTTAGTTCTCACCAAAAGACAACAATATTGACAACAATAAAAGCACCTGCCCCCACAGTCCAACATGGTCTTGTATCCAAAACAAGAGTTCAGTCCTAAATATTCCTCTTTAAAGGGCAGTGAGAGTCTGGTGTGAACAAGTGCATTGACGCCCTCTGCTGTCCTTGCCTTGTATTGCATATTATAACTTTGTTAAGCCAGTTTTGTATTTATTATTACAGCATATAGAACAGGGTTACCACGGGCACTAAAAAGCATTACAATTCTTTAAATTAATTTTGGCAAAAATAAGGCCTTAAAATGCATTCAATTCAATACCCACAGGCATTAAATCTTAAAACATTTTTGACTAAAAAATATTTATCCATCACAATAAATATAAACGTAATAGAAATAAGAGCAACTAACTATACAGTCTGTGTCTCCCCAGAGCTGCTGCATCAGCCAATGAGAAGTGTGTGTTCATGACATTCAAATATGTTACTCAATTTATTGAATGTGAATATCTTTGATCAAATAATCTAAAAGGTAAAAGATTGGGTCAAAACATACATTTGTATTCTTTAAACTTCCTGTAAATTAGCTTTTGAATGTTACAAAGTAGTTTTTATTCTCGTCTTCTGCCCAATGGAATGGCTGTAGGCCAGTAGTTTTGACATAAAAGTATAAATCGTATTGTTTCGATGTTGATTGTGGCATTAAAAAGCTTTAAATTTGACTTGTGGAAATGAATTATAAATGAATGAAGAAATCTGAGAAAAACAGAAGTCTTTTGTGTGTTTTACTGTAAAAGAATCTTTGCAGCAAAGAGGGAGAAGACCTAAGTATCAAATGCAGAGTTCCAGTCTTCCCCAGAAGGGGCGGTCCTGGCTCCAGTATTTCTACAAGAGTCTTCATATCACACGGGAAGGTTTCACAAAGGAGGAGACACAGAGCCAGTTTGAACCGGCCATAAAATGAAGCTTGGTTATGATAACAACATCTCAAGGTCTTTTTAGCAGTTTCTCACAAAGCACAAAGAACAAAGCCTCATTCAGTCATTTCCCACCTCACTTGCTAAAACCTGCATAAACCCTGTGGAAGAAGATAAATACAAACCTGTTTCCATTTGTCTTCAGGTCCAGCCCTGTACGCCTACAACAATGCAGAGTTCACGGATGAGGACTGGGAGGGAATCCAGAGTGTGGCCCGGAGTGTCAAGCGTGACGACCCCAACAAAGTGGGACGCTTTGGACTTGGGTTCAACTCAGTCTACCACATCACAGGTAACTGTCCTAGGCCTCATTCACCGCTTTCTAAAAAATAGCATTGTTCCCACTCTGTTAAATATATGAAACACTGAAGCGTCTTGTTCCACCTTTGGCCACCTTAATGACCTCACTAAAGCCTTAGACTCACTACAGTATTGTTCAAATAAATGTATCATAATGGACTGACAGAGTGGTGCCTGGTTTGTCTTAAATATGTGTGGTAGTTCAACACAGCCAGAGGAACAAACGTGGGACTGATTGATTTAGATTTACTGATTTACAAACATTTTTTTAAGCCTTTTGAATTTTTAGATCTGAACATTAGTGGAGGACGCAAACAATTGCATTAACTTCAGCTGCCAACTGTACAAACATTTTCTCATAAACATTTTCCAAAATATTCTCAAATAGATACTTTCAGTATATAGAGTTCCCTTAGATTTAACTTTAGATTTAAAAATATGCAAATAATGTCACTATTGCTAAATTCTGTGTCATTTGTGATCTGCACTGATCTCACTATTCCTAATGAGAGCATCCTTAGTTTATTTGTACATTTAAATGTTACTTTTACATTTGTATTATTGTTTAGTAAATGTTATTTACTTCCATGATAAGATTACTCTGAAAGGAAGTGAACAAGTTTGAACATTCTTGTGTCAATAAAAGTACATGTTTGACAGTTTTATTACAGTAAAACTGTAAACAGTAATAGACAGAGCTTGTTTGGAAATAAAATAACTGAAAATGCTAATAATGAACCTTGGAAACAAATGTGTCTAATTTTTCTCATTGCACTGTTAGAAAGAATGCTTAAGTGGTCCAAAGCTCACTGCATTAGAACCTCACAGTTATTTGAGTTGTATTTTTCTCTAAACCTCTACCACAATGTTCTGCACCACTGCCATTTTAATGGAAAAAATATCAGAAAATGACCCCTGTTTTCACCCACAATAAGACTGAATTGTCCATGCTTTGCTAAAAAATATATGGTGTTAATTTGGACTGTTCTGTGGTCATATGAGATGAAGATTTCTCAACAAACATTAGACATTGGTAGCAGAAATGTAACCAAATGGAAAAGTACCACTGTCCTCTGTCAAACATGGGGCTGTAGCTTTAACGTTTGGAGACTGTTTTGCTTAAAATAAATAGCATTATGAACCTATAACACGACGTGATACAGCAACACATGTTTGTGTCTGCTAAAAGGCAGAACGAAGGTCATGGTTAGATCCTCCAGGAGGGAGGTGGACCGGCTGGTGTCCTGGTGCAGTGGCAACAACCTGGAGCTCAACGCCCAGAAGACAGTGGAGATGATCATAGACTTCAGGAAAGTCTCAGCCCCCTGCCCCCCTCGCCCTGACAGACTCTCCCATCACCACCGTGGACTCTTTCCACTTCCTCGGCACCACCATCACTCAGGACCTCAAGTGGAGCCGACCATCAGCTCCATCATCAAGAAGGCCCAGCAGAGGATGTACTTCCTGCGGCAGCTGAGGAAAGACGAGCTGCAGTTCTACACGGCCATCATCGAGTCCATCCTCACCTCCTCCATCACCGTGTGGTCCATCCTCACCTCCTCCATCACCGTGTGGTCCATCCTCACCTCCTCCATCACCGTGTGGTCCATCCTCACCTCCTCCATCACCGTGTGGTCCATCCTCACCTCCTCCATCACCGTGTGGTAGAGGAGCCACAGCCAGGGACAAACACAGACTACAGCGTTGTGCCTCTGCTGAGAAGGTGACCATCTCTGCAGGACCTGTGCGTCTCCAGGACCTGTGCGTCTCCAGGACCGGTGTGTCTCCAGGACCTGTGCGTCTCCAGGACCTGTGCGTCTCCAGGACTCGGGGACGAGCAGGTCAGATCACAGTGGACCCTTGTCACCTGGACATGGACTATTTGAGCCCCTCCCCTCCTGCAGGAGGTCCATCCGGACCAGAACCTCCCTTCACAAGAACAGTTTCTGTCCCTCTGCTGTTGGACTCATGGACACTTTATAACACCGGCCACTTTAACAATAATAGAATAAAAGTGCTATCTATTTGCACTGCTACATTTGCACTAATGTCTAGCAAACCGTAAATGTTCTGTATATAGTCTAAGTCTATTTTATTTGATTTGATTTGCTAATTCTCAATTTTATGCATGCCTTCTTTTATATATTTTGCTACTATTTCATTCATGGTTTTACGCTGAAGTTCCTATCTTTGTGAATTTTGTTCACTGACAATGGCAATAAACCTTCTCTGATTCTGATTCTGATAATAATCCAAACACCACTTTTTTTTTTAATCAGGAAAGACAAATCTTGTTTGAACTTTTTTATTATTCATTAACTACAAAAAAATGTTAATAAATGAAAGACTTTGTTCCAGAGTAAATATTTTGAGAACAGGTTTAAAAGACGTCTATTCTAGTCCATTCCTTGCAGGTGTTACCAGAGGTGCTAAGATTTCCTTGGGGCTGTATGTAGTCTTCCTATGCTTCCTGAATATGATTAAGGAAATAACTATCACAGGTTCACACAACTGAAAAGCTTGTTACTAATTGGGGTGTACAGTAGAAATTCAACATGTGCGCTGATATTTAGTTTAAACTTACCATTATTACTATTATTACTATTATTACTATTATTATTATTATTATTATTATAATTATTATTATTATTTGTAGAGCAAAACAGGACATCCACAAACATTTAAGTCATTAATAAATGTACATTAAACTATTGGCAAAGCTTCATCATTTGTTCTGAATTCTAAAAGAACGGCATCTGCTATGGACAAATATTGATTAAAGAAGAAATATTATGCTTTTCTTCTGACCATACTATTTTCTTCACTGTAAAGAATAATATTGATCTAAAACCACTTAATAATAGAAACAAGTTAACTGATTGATTTTCATGTGGAGGAAGGTGTGGCTGCACCAAAGCTATTCTCTTTGGTTTAATACCCAACTTAAACATGTAGATTTAAAACATGAATAAATGATCTTACATTGATAATAAATAATTAGTAAAATAATGAGGAAATGTCACAATAACATGGATAAAAAGCTCATAAATGCTTGTTTTAGTTTTGTATTATCTATTTGGGCATTCCTCCATTCACACTTCTTAAAACAGGATTTCTTGGCCTTGCATATTTCATATTTCGGCTTTGTTGCTATTATTTATTGCTAATCTAAGAATATTTGTTGTATTTTTTCACAGATTTGACCAGTATTTTCAGCGCAGGTCATCTGGGTATGATGGACCCTCAAGAGAAAATATTTGGTGCAAAAACTGGCGGTTTCCTGTGGTCCTTGGATGAAGAAGATGATCGACAAGCACTGACAACAATGCATGACCAGTTCCAACCGTTCCGAGATATTGTTAAACGTGTAAGTGGACAAGACTGGGTGAGAATTATCCAGGAAGATCAGAATTTCAATGGCACCCTCTTCAGATTCCCTCTGCGCACGGAGACATCAGAAATATCAGACAACCTTTACAGTAATAAGAGAGTTATCGAGCTTTTCGGCAGTTTCATTGCTGATGCAGACTTGAGCCTTCTCTTCCTCAAAAATGTCTCGTCTGTTTCTCTCATACAC
This sequence comes from Rhinogobius similis, assembly GCA_019453435.1. Taxonomy (NCBI): domain Eukaryota; kingdom Metazoa; phylum Chordata; class Actinopteri; order Gobiiformes; family Gobiidae; genus Rhinogobius; species Rhinogobius similis. The sequence goes on along the minus strand of CM033633.1, from coordinate 36,028,417 downwards.
ATCGATGCTGAAGGCACTGTCAGTAGAAGACTGGAAGTGAAATCCACATCCTCACAAGATCACAGTTTTAAGTCATTTGAGGGTGCCACTGAAGGACACACAACGATCAAACACATCACTCTTCAGTCAGACGAGCTTAAAGAAACCAAGTGGCTTGTCACAACTTGCACTCTGAAAGAAGGTCACGTGGACAGGCTTGATTTGCTCGCAGAGAAGCTCAAGTTTGTTCCTCGAGTCGACTTGGCGTTCCCTTGTAATGACAACATCAACTGTAGTGAGAGTAGACTGTGCTGCTTTCTCCCTCTACCAAACAACGAGTCAAACAAGACAGGGCTCCCAGTTTATGTCAACGCATACTTTGGCCTCACAGACAACAGGCGACACATCAAATGGTTAGAAGAAGACCAGATGAATGACGAACATGCCATCTGGAACGAACTGCTCATCAAAGAAGTGCTTCCTGAGACATATCTCACAATCATTCAACACGCCATCAGACTCGTCCAAGACTACGTCCTACCAGTGAATTCCATCTATAATCTCTGGCCTGATCTATCCCAAGTGCAGCACAAAGAGAAATGGCACGGGGTAGCCTTGGATGTCCTCACTCAGTTGTTTGATCAGAATATTGCAGTTCTGTCTCTAGCCAAAGATGAAAGACAGTTCGTCACTCTGTCTGAAGCTGTTTTTCCTTGTAACGGCCCAACACCAGCAGACACACTGGCCACCATTAAGAGAGTCTTGGTGTCCAGGAATAAGAACCTGGTGACTTTATCTGACAGTGTGGCAGGAGCTCTGAAGACAGCTTACCCAGGCTTTAGCCGTCTGACCCATGTGACCCCAGCCTTCCTGAGGGACATTCTTCACAGCTCTGGTGTTCAGGACATCTCTGACATGGACAGACAAACTCTGTTGGAGTACGTCTTGAGTGATGGACAGTACACAAAACTCCAGGGTCTACAACTGCTTCCTCTCTGCAACGGTTCCTTCAAATCCTTCACAAACCGAGAGGAAGACACCGCGTTAATTGACAGCGAGGAATTTCCAAGGTATTTACATTAGAAATCTGTTGGGTTTGGTAGATTGTATTAGGGCTGGGAATGAAATCTTAACTGAATTTTAATTAATCGTCAACGAATCAATCCAGTTTATTTGTGTAGCACTATTCATACAAAAGAAATTCAAAGTTCTTTACAAAACCTTAAAAGATACATCAAAAATCACAATTCAGTATAAAATCTCAATACAATCAAAAGCATAAAGAACTGCGTCAAACCACCCTTGAGGCTACACAAACTCTTACCAGGGAGGACTTGGAATGATTTCAGGTTACAAAGGAAGATTCAGTTGAATTCAATTTGAATATAAAGGTTTTCTCTGTTGAAAATTCCACATCAATATCTTTTAAAAAATTAATGTTGTGATAGTGACCATTGACGAAACACTACTACTGTAAAAATATTTTTGCCTATACTTGAGTTAGGGGGTACTCAAAATGTGATATAATACTCAACAAAAAAAGGTTGGGAACCACTGGATTATAAGCACACTTATATTGCTGCATACAACTGAAATTGCAGACAAACTGAATGTATAGTCCTGACTCTGGCACCAGGAGTAAAGTATAAGTACTTTCTGGTTGCAGTCAGGGCATGTGAAGCAGCATTGTGGATGCACTGCAGCTGTTTATGAAGCTTGTTTGGAGTGAGCAGTGTTTGACATAGTTATGTAGTCTACATATTTCACATGATGATGTAATGATGAGTAAATTTGGACAGTAAGATTTTATAGAGATGCCACAGGGCACTTTATGTTAATGTCTTATGTTTTATGAGGTTAGCTAGCAGGAACATTTCATTGTAAATCATGTTGGACAAGACCTAACTGATTTGTTAATTTGTGTAGACGAAATGGCTTTCATTTTGTATCATTCTTATCAGAATTCTAACTAAAATATTTCCATTTTTGTGTAGGACCTTGCTTCCATTCTGTCAAAACCTCTTCATACCAGAAGACCTCAGTCCAGAATGTGTTCACCACCTGAGACAACTGGCAGAGCAAAGTAAGAGTACACTCTGACGTATAGTTAGTTGAGTACATTCTCTATTCAAGGCTCACTTTAACTTACATCTTGCTCTTTTGGCAGAGCTGTACATGGTCATAGACATTGATGCAGACCAGGTGTTGAGATACACTAGAAGTCATTTGCCTGAAGAGTGGAAGAAGACAAAGAATAGGCTTGTAACATGGGAGGTGAGCTGTGGTCAGCATCCTCCACTTAACTGGTTACAAGAGTTCTGGAGATTTCTCAACCGTCATTTTAAGGACCTAAGTTGTTTTACTGGACTGCCTTTAATACCAGTTAACACTGTGTCCAGTAGCCAACCAGTAACACTTGCCAAAATACAAAACAGCCCAACTTTGATTTTGGAGAAAAGTAAACAAGTGGCCTTACCAGATAATATGTCTCAGCTGGTTAACAAAGTGGGAGGCACAGTGGTGAAAGAAAATAACTGGCTAAAGCATGAAGACCTGGATTCTTATGTTCTGAGTCCATCCCCACAGCATGTTCTGCAAGTGTTTCTGAATTTACAATGCCAGCAAGTCACCAAAGAGCTAATGTCAGTTCCTAAAAAGACTTTAGAAGAGCTGAAAGATTACTTTTCTCGGCTTGATGTTCTCTCAAGATGTGAAAAGGAATTCCTCTTACAGTTGCCTTTGTTCCAAACCATGAGAGGAGAGTACACCAGTGCACAGTCCAAACAGGCCGTGCTGTATCTGTCTGGGCTCACAATACCTGTAGATTTACCGATGCCTAACACAGTGGTGAAGTGTGCAACTGAGGCAGATCGCAGACTTCTGCAGCTACTTGAGATCAGCCTCTTGGACACAGCGCAAGCAGCCAGCCTTCTAATCGACAGTGTGGAGCACAGAACATGTGACAAAACAGACACTGAGAAAATCATGGCATGGATCTTAGATCACGGGAACATCCTTTTCTATCATAATCAGCGCTTGAAAGAAACATGCACACATCTGTCTTTTATTGAAATTAATGGAAAGTTGAAGGAATCGTCCAACCTTTATGACCCTAGAGTGAATTCTTTTAAAGTTCTCTTTGATGACGATTTCTTCCCACCAGCTGTGTACACAAAGACTCAACAGATGCTTGCAAGCTTGATCGATCTTGGATTAATTCATAGTGAAGCGGCTGTGTCTCCGGAGCACTTGCTGCATGCTGCCTCACTGATTGAAAAGCTTACTGTGCGCAGTCAACAAGAGGCACACGACAAAGCCCAGGTGTTACTGAAGATCTTAGACACCAAGGATTTATTAGAGGGCTTTTCCCATAACCAGATTGAGCAGCTCAAACAGCTTGAATGGGTGCCAGTGACAAAACCAAAGGACAACAAACACACAGACTCTACACAGAAGGGCTTCTCTTGTCCTGGAGAGATGAGGCACAGCATGTATGAAGACATAGTTGGATATGTGATGCCTCTGGAGGGAATGCTCAGTGAAAACCTCTGCAGCAAACTTGGCCTCAAACAACCACCACCACCAGAAAAAGTAGTGGCAAATCTATTAATCCTCATTTCCAAAGCAAAGGAACTGGATAGTCCTGACACAAATGTGGATTTTAAAAGAAAGCTGCAACACATTTATCAACATATGAACAATTCCATCCACACATATGCCCAAATAATCAGCAAGGACACTGAATGGCTTTGGAATCGCAACCAGTTTGTTGCACCCAAGGATCTGGTTCTTAACTTTCCCCTTAATCTAGACCTTAGCTCTCAGGTTAGTAAAGTTCCAGATGAATTTCTTCCATACAAACGTTTGTTTAAAGAATTTGGACTCCGTGAAGAGCTGACAGATGAAGAAATCATTAAGTTACTTTTTACAATTAAGCAAACTATTGAAGGCAGAAAGGTGAAAGTCGCAACATCTTCTGAGGTTAAAGTATCTATTGACATTCTGAACTGGCTGTGGAGAGAGCAGAAAGGGGTTTCAGATGATGTCCCTGTACCAGTTATTGCACAACATGGACAATATACACTTAAACCAAAGTCACTGGCGGTTTTCTGTGATTTGAGCAAAAATTGTTTGAAAGAACTTGAATACAGCCAGGAAGAAATGCATGTTGTTCATGAGGAGATGCCTTTGGCAACAGCAGAGTGGTTAGGTATTCAACTCCTGAGTACTTATATTCTGGATCCAAAGTCAGTGGGAATTGAACAATGTGGGCAAACAGAACCAATAACAACACGAATCAAAAACATTCTGAAAGAATATGATGAAGAAAGTGATATTTTCAAAGAGATCATTCAAAATGCAGAGGATGCTGGGGCACAAACATGTAAATTCTTATTGGATTTCAGATTTCACAAAGACGACCCTGAAAGTCTCATTGACCCACACATGAAGCTGTGCCAGGGACCATGTGTGTGGGCGTTCAATAATGAGCAGTTCTCACCAGATGACTGGAACAATATAGTGAAAGTAGGCTCTGCCTCCAAAGAGAACATGGTGGAAAAGATTGGAATGTTTGGACTTGGATTCAACACGGTGTATCATGTAACAGACATTCCCTCCATCCTCAGTGGCAACACTCTTCTTATCCTTGATCCAAATATTACCCATCTTAAAAAACGCATCCGGCACAAATCAAACCCTGGCATCAAGCTGGAGCTATCTCGGCAGCATTTTCAGTGGTTTCCCGGTCAGTTTGCTCCTTATGAAGGTGTTTTTAATTGTAGTTTCTCTGGTCAAAGGCCTAAACACTATCCTGGCACCCTGATTAAATTACCGTTCAGAACTGAAGAGGAATCACTTTCATCAGAAATAAGCTCTAAAGTTTACCATAATCAAGATATTTTGGCTTTCCAAAAACAATTCACTGAGGACTCACAATCACACCTGCTCTTTCTGAAAAATATCAACACCGTGTCTCTACAAACTACCCGAAGTTTCGCTTCAACTCCACTGACAGATGGAGATATTGCTGATGTTTTCACAGTTTCCAAGACCACACTGTGTCGCATGGACATTCCAGTAGAAAGTCCTGCGTTGATGCAACAGCAATTAATGCAACTTAACAACAAATACAAAGAAGTTATTGACTGCAGCAAAGTGGACATTGTGGAGATAACGTGTCTGCAGTCAGAGGAAACACAAGTCCAGCGCTGGCTTCTCTGTAGTTGCTTTGGAACAAATGAGTCATTAAAACTGGCCAAGGAGAAAAACAAGAACGTTGCATTCTCATTACCAGTGGGTGGTGTTGCTGTGCCTTTGCAAGTTAACCATGAAACTAAAACATATGAAACATCACAGACAAACCTTGCTGGCAAGTCATTTTGCTTCCTTCCTCTTTCCATTGACACAGGGCTACCGTTCCATGTAAATGGAACATTTGCTGTGACAAGCAACAGAAAAGCTCTTTGGAAGAGTGGAATTAAACATGAGTGGAACAAGTCTCTGCTGCGGGACCCAATAGTCTCGGCCTTCATCACTGCACTAATGGCTCTTAAGAACATGGCACAAAATAAGCAACTGGACAGGTACTGCTACCACACTTTCTGGCCACAAAGGGAGCATGTGAGTGAGAGCTTTAGGCCACTGGTTGACGCTTTTTACTCTTCTATGGCCCAAACAGGCAGTGCTCCGAAGCTCTTCAGTGATGGTGAGCATTGGTTCTCTTTGGAAAATACCATCATTTTCCATGAAAGCATAGAAGAAGATCAGGACATTTTCCCACTTGTAATGCAGGTGTGTCAAAAACATGTTAAATCCTGCCATGCAGTGTCACTGCCACGCTGGATAAGGAATAGTTTTACACAAGCTGGCCTCGAGAAGGTCCTGCAAGACAAGACTTGGAATTGGGAGAAGTTTTACAAAGAAGCAGTTTTTACAAATCTGGCCCAAGTTGATCCTAAATGGAGAGATACATTGATGCTACATGCCATTCACCTTAACATGAAAGAGATTGACTCCCTTTTGGTTGCATACCCATGCATCCCTACTACCAGTGGACAGCTGCAGTATATTCAGAAACTAGTCAACCCCAATGGCAAAGTGGCCTGCCTGTTTGAGCACGAGGAAGGTCGCACACTTGGAGGGACCATAAGTGACTTCTGCTCCCCTGAAAATGTTATGCGCCTACAGATGCTTGGCATGGCAAGTGACAGCCTTTCTTTTGAAGACATCACTAAGAAAGCAAAAGCAATCAGTAAAGTTTGGGTCAAAGACAAAAACAAGGCATATGAACAAATACAATGTCTGCTGGATCTTCTGAAGCCTCTATTGCACAATGATGCCTCTCCTCTCTGGGAGGCTTTGGGAGCCACTCCATTTCTGCCAGCATTTACACCTGGAGATGCACAAATGGAAAGAGAGGTGATGTTGCAAAGGCCTGCTGATGTTTTTGACAGCAAATGTGCTCTTCTCGTGAACATGACAAAGCCTGTTTTGGAACTTTCTAAACTTCAAATATATTCATCTGATCCAGTTCTGAAGATGTTGGGGGTAAATGACAACCCAGGCCCGGAAATTGTACTTAAGCAGCTAAAAGAAGCAAACGCACAGTGTCACTCTTTGGACAGGTCAGTGCTGCACAAAATGGCCTGTGAGTGCTACAAGTTTCTGGATCACCATTTGTGTGATTCAGAAGAAGACATAAGAACATTTATTTTGCAGAATGTAAAATCCTTCACATTTGTCCTTGTTGGTGATGGATTTGTGAACATCAGCTGTGTGGCTGAAAAGGCACCATTTGAAGCCCGACCCTATCTTTATGCACTTCCACATCAGTTTACACATTTTAGAACACTCTGGGATATGGTCGGCGTGAAAAGTGAGTTTACTGTTAGCCAATACTTGGAGGCTTTGAGGAACATCAAATTTAAACACAAAAATAAACCATTACCAAAAAGTGATCTGTCAATTTGCCTCACCATTTTGAACAGAGGCATTTATGAGCCTAAGGAGAGAACCGAGAACTGTCCCGTGCCAGATAAAAAAGGCATTTTACGACCTGCACAAACCTTGTTCTATAATGACAGTCCATGGATGCCAGTTGAAAAGGGGGTCACCTTTTGTCATGAAAACATCTCACGAGTAATGGCAATTCACTTAGGCGTCAAAACAACTAGGCACCACACTTTGATGAGTCATGTCGTTGAGAACATTTCACCGTTTGCCTTTCAGTTTGAGCAGAAAGAAGAACTAACAGTTCGAATCAGAAACATCATCTCAGCCTATCCCGCAAAGAAGGACATTCTTAAAGAACTCATCCAAAATGCTGACGATGCAGAGGCTACTGAAATTCATTTTGTTTGGGACAAAAGGCAACATAGCAATACAAAAACCTTTGGGGAGAAATGGACTGCTCTGCAAGGCCCAGCTCTGTGTGTGTTCAACAATAAAGTCTTCTCTGATGCAGATTTAAAGGGTATTCAGCAGCTGGGAGAGGGCGGGAAGCACAACTCTCCAGGAAAGACTGGCAAATATGGACTTGGATTCAACTCAGTGTACCATCTGACTGACTGCCCCTCCATCCTCACTGAGGATAAGTTGCTTTGCATATCGGACCCCAACCAAAATTACATTGAGAGCACTTCAGACATTTCACCTGCTGGTATTGGCTATAAACTTGATGACTCTTTTAAGGAGATGTACATGGATGTCTACAAAACTTTTCTTCCAGATGAATTTCCTCTGAAAGAAGGCACCATGTTCAGGCTGCCTTTAAGAACACATGCTATGGCAGACAGTTCCAAAATATCTCAAAGTACTGTCTCTGAAAATGACATGGAAGAACTGTGCTCTGTTCTTGCTGATGATCCTGAAGCATTGATACTTTTTCTTAAACACGTTTCCAAAATAGAACTTCATAAAATTGACATATCAGGACGTCTACTCAGCATTTTTGCAGTAGAAAAATGTGTACCAAAAACACATGCCAATGAAAAAGATACATTTGTTAAATTAAAAGAAAAGTCACTCTCTTCAGATGAGCCACTAGATTCACAGAAGGTAATCTATAAAACTGTAATTTCAACGTCACAACAAACAACGACTACATGGATCGTTGCAGAACAGTTTGGCTCAATTGAAAACAGAGACAAACTAGAACATGACAAACATGCTCAGGCAGCAATAGCGGCACGCGTGAGTCGAAAAAAGCCTAAAAAGGAATTAAAAAGTTCTGATAGACACGCATTCAATTTACAAGGACAACAAACCCCAGGCCGGTTTGAAGGAGTAGCATTTTGTTCACTTCCCTTGCCTGGACACACTGGACTACCGGTTCATATCAATGGCAACTTTGAGGTGGATTCTTCTCGAAAAAACTTGTGGACAGAAGATGGCCAGAGTCACAAAATAAAATGGAATGAATATTTGAAACAGGCCGTCATTGCTCCTCTGTACGCTGACCTGCTTGATTATCTTCGCTGTAGTTTAGCAGACATGTCGGACTTGAGGACAAAAATTGAAGTTCTCAAACAATCTTACTTGGGTTTTTTCCCAGTTATAACAACAGATGTTCACAAAGACTGGCATGAGATGGTGCATGAAGTATACAGATCAATCAAAGAAAGATCTCTCGATGTGATTCCAGTTTTCAAAAGTAATTCAAAAACAACTGAAGACAACACAAAAGAATATTCCTTTGACTGGTGTAATGTTTCAGAAACTGACACAACTCAAGTACCCTACCTTTTGTCTGGAGTATTGGAAGAGGTCAGAAAGATCTTGGATGATGTAGGGATGAGACTGGTGCCTTCAAGTCTGCAAAATATTTGGAGTAGTTTCAAATCAGCTGGAATTGTACTGGAGTGTGTGAGTCCTTCAACGGTGCAGACATTCCTGAGAGCGAAGCCCCTCAATGATCCATCACAGACAGAACATCCGCTGCCTCTCCCTGTGTCACAGACTCTACTCAAAGACGACAAAAGATGTGCAGAGCTTCTGACGTTCTGCCTTAAAGATCTAGAAGCCGTCAAAGAAAAAGACACCAAAGCTGACCCTGGAGTTATCCATGGACTTCCACTGCTTCTAACAAAGGACAAGGTTCTGAGAGCATTTGACCTGGACTCTCCCAAATGGGTTTCATTGTATGACATATTGTTTTTTTGCTATCAAGACCAGTTTGCAGATTATCAGACCAATGTAAAGCACATTTCCACTCTTGAAAGTTTTGGCTTTGTTAAAAAGTTAACAGTTCCCGATGCAGCAGAATACTTGAACCCTCTAATTGAACAGCTGCTTAAATCATGTGCAGTTGATCCGAGCAGAAAACTATACATCCCAAATAAAGAAATCCTGGAGTGGCTGAAATGTCTCTGGAAATTTATTATTAATCAACTTAAAGTTTACAATAGTAGCACAGATCATCTGACTTTAGGAGATGTGAAGCAGCTCTACAGTGAGTGCTGCATTTTACCTGTCATTTGTCCACAAAACAACCAGAAATACCTCCAAATGATGAAGGACATGTCTAGTGTGATTATGTTTTCTTCTGATGGGGACTTGTCAAAGACGCTGTTTAAACTTGGCTTCATGAAACTGAACACTTTGTTGTTCAGTGAGATGGATCGAGAATTGTATTCTCATCTCCCTGCAGAGCTGTTGGATGTCAGCAATAGAAGTTATGTTTTGGATCAACTCTACAACAAAAACATTTTGGATTTTTCACAGCTTTTACCAAAAGAAATGGATGAACTACAGCTCTTCTTGGTCTCTGGTGTTAGCAAAGCCCAGGACACTCAAGACTATCAAAAGAAGTTGACATCCCTTCCAATATTTGAAACAATAAAAGGTGAGCGAGTGTCAATTAATGGACATCAAAAGGTTTATGTCCTCAAAGTTAATGCAATTATGAGATTTTCAGATTTATGGACCTTACCTGACAGTACAGACATTTTCCTCAAAAACAGCCTGGAAAATGAGCAACTTGCACAAACATTGAAAATCCAAACACTATCTGATTTGGAGTATTTAGTTCAGCTCATCCTGCCTGTAGCCCATAGACTCTCAGAGCTTCAGACATTACACTGCCTTAAACTCCTGCTTTCAATTAATTACAACTATGGCAAACATAAGGACAGTATCATTTCCACATTTAAGTCGATCAAAGTGATTCGCAGTACTTGTGGCAAATTAGAAAATGCATCATATTTCTATGATAAGGAGGTTGAACTGTTCAGCAAGATGCTGCCTGATGATCGGTTTGTACCTAAGAAAGTTTGGGAGGAGCTAAGCGACAAAGACATTTTAAGGATGTCTTCAAAACAATTGCTTATAGACCTTGGAATGAGAGACAAGCCGTCCGCTAATGATATAATAACATTTGCACACCAGGTGGAAAAAGAAGCTGCAGGCAAACACGAGGAGAACAGAACGAAGGAGAAATCTGAATTGGTTTTTAAAACTGCCCTGGACTTTGAAAGCAATGAAACAAACCTGCTAAAAAGCATTGCAGATGTTAAATTTATTTTTCCTGTGAAAATTAAACAAGAACTATGTAACTATTACCCAGCTTTCAAGAATGACTGCACCACTGTTTCCATCAGAGGGGCTTTGATTGAAAGTGAACAAAGGCACCAAGAGCTCATTTGGTCTTCAATGGCAATCATTCATATACCAGTGTATATGTCAGACCAAGTTAGACAAATGCTGTCCAGTGCAGGAGCTTTGGAAAAGCCTCCACCAGAATATGTCACTAAGAACATGAGGAACATTTGTAGTGCCCCGTGTAGAAATAAGAAGATAATGGACACTCGAACAGAAGTATTTCACTGCTGTTATGCCTTTTTGCAAACAGCATGCTTCAAGCACCACTCACTGACTGGACTTCCAGTCGTTTTAGTTGAAAAAAACACCAAACTTGTAAAAGTGGATGATGTGTCGATTTGTCTTCATCATCATGATGACTTCAGGCCTTATTTGTACAAGTTACCACCAGATTTGGCTTCTTACCAGAATTTCTTTATGAAACTTGGTGTGAAGAAAGAAGCAACTGTCACTCAGTTTTGTCATGTTTTGGAAACGATCCATAATGAAAATATCAATAAACCAAATCTACAGCCAAACATACTAAAAACAGTGAGTCGTGCTGTTCAGCAGCTATTTATACTTTTGAAAAAGGCACATCAAGCTCTTGATGATGTGAAGATATTGTATCTTCCTGGAATAAACAAAAGTTTACAAGAATCATGTAGACTTTACTATAACGACAGTGTGTATAACACTCGGTTAGAGCGGGCTCTTCCAAACAAGTTTCTGTTGCTTGAGAATTTCAGAAAGTGTCATCTAAGCAAAGACATTTATGAACAACACAAGCTGGTGAAACTACTGCCACAGAGACTTCAGCCCCAAATGTTGTCCCAAATCACTGAGGAGAGAGTGGTGGAGAGCCAAATGGAGCTCTGTGAAAGAAACTGTGAGTTTAGTGAGTTCTTTAGAGAGCATCTGTCCTCCCCAGCCTTTAGATATGGCCTGATCTGTCTGATCCGAGCACAATCAGAAGGAAATGTTAAACAGCAAGAGGCCCTGGAAATGTGCAACACCATGTTTGGAAAAATCCAGATTGTCTGCTGTGGAAGTCTACAAACAGAACTTTGGCTGGAGAAACAACAGCTGCCAAACACTGCTGCAGCAACAGAGGTTTATGTCAAACAAGAGCCAGAGGGCTGCATCTTTTACCTGAAGCACCACAAGGGTAAAACTCTAAAAGTGGTTGTTAAAGTTTCTTCAATATTAGCACAAGTGATTAATGCTCTTCTAGACCATAAAGTCCCAAACAGCCAGCTTATGATTCTACAACAGCTACTTGTTTGTGACAGTGTAGAAGAAGTTAAAGACTTGCTGTCTAAAAATCAAATCCATGACAGTGTTGAAGACGAAAGTTTAATTTCTGATCTACCAGCACCAGGAACAGAGATCCCCGAAGAATGGCACGATGCTTTGGACATGAGCTTCCTCAATAACTTTGAGGAGGGGGAGTATGTCGGCTACTTTTCTAATGGAAAATACATCTATGCAATTATTACTGAAGAACTACCGGGGCACACTGCGCAGCTCACACAGAGATACAAAATAGACATCGGCGAGGAGGAGCCAATCGAGGTCAGTTTTCTTGACTTGTACCAGTTCAAACGTGAAAAGCAACCCCCGCCGTCGTCCTGTTGGGAGCTGCAGCTTGTAGAAGGTGCACCCCCCCAAACCCCCCAACAAAACACAAGGACCTCACCCGCATCGATCGAAGAGGCCAAAAAGGAAATCGACAAAAGTCTGAACGAGGTCTGGACTCTTCCCTCTGAGGAGCGGAAGAAAGCCATCAAGCGGCTGTATCTGAGGTGGCATCCGGATAAAAACCCTGACTGTCCATCGATTGCCACAGAAGCCTTCAAGTATCTCCAGAACAGAATCGACGATCTTACAAAAGGAAGAACCAACTCTACTGGCTCCAGCTCCTCCTCCTCCTCCTCATATTCCAGAGGACACACCAACTTCAGAGACTTTTTCCATGAATGGGATGAAGAGGCAAGACATCACAGAACCAGTCGAGAGAGATTTCACTCTGGCCGCCATTCGTACAACTTCTGGGCTCACAACGACAACATCCCACAGCCAAACAAAGAGGAGGCCAGGCGCTGGTTCAGACAAGCGCAGTGTGATCTGGACGCGGCGGACAATGACACGGAGAAGGGAACGACCGAGTGGTGCCTCTTCAAGGTTCACCAGGTCGTGGAAAAGGCCCTCATAGCCGCTTCTTACCGGAACAACGGGAAGCGGCCGAACAGCAGCTCCATCTCAGGAATGGCCTCTACGGTGTCCAGCTACAGCCCCCGCCTCAGAGGTCTGCCACAGCTCGTGAGGGAGCTGGCGGCGCTGGGCGTGGACTCCAGAAAGACCCAATATCCCGACTGTCACCCGCCTCCACACATCCCCCGCGGACAGTTCAGAGCGGCCGATGAAAGACGAGCGCTGGAGAAAGCGTCTGAAATTCTTACTGAAGTGGGAGCATATGTCAATCACTGAATCATGTCCAACAGATGGAGGAGGAACGGTCCCACAGAGAGACAAGAATGTAGCCTGTAGTTATACTGTCACAGAAGTCGGCTCAATTATGTTAATATTTGTGAACATTTAGCTCTTAAATACTCTTTGTAATAATAATAAAACAAATGTCAGTGCGTTACACAGGGCTATTCAACTTTATTTTACTGAAGGCCAGATTTTTGGATGATTTGTACTCGAGGCCAGAAACATGTCCAACACTTTAGAAACACGAAGAAATGTAATATGAACAGCTTTTACAACATCTGCAGAACTGAACCAGGACTAAACCAGGACTGAACCAGGACTGAACCAGGTCTGATCCAGGACTGATCCAGGACTAAACCAGGACTGAACCAGGACTAAAGCAGGACTGATCCAGGACTGATCCAGGACTGAACAAGGACTAAAGCAGGACTGATCTAGGACTGAACCAGGACTAAACCAGGACTGAACTAGGACTAAACCAGGACTGAACCAGGACTGATCCAGGACTGAACCAGGACTGAACCAGGACTAAATCAAGACTAATCCTGGTCTAAACCAGGACTAAAGTAGGACTAAACCAGGACTGAACCAGGACTGATCCAGGACTGATCCAGGACTGATCCAGGACTGATCCAGGACTGAACCAGGACTGATCCAGGACTGAACCAGGACTGAACCAGGACTAAATCAAGACTAATCCTGGTCTAAACCAGGACTGAACCAGGACTAAATCAAGACTAATCCTGGTCTAAACCAGGACTAAAGTAGGACTGAACCAGGACTGATCCAGGACTGATCCAGGACTGAACCAGGACTGATCCAGGACTGAACCAGGACTAAATCAAGACTAATCCTGGTCTAAACCAGGACTAAACCAGGACTGAACCAGGACTAAATCAAGACTAATCCTGGTCTAAACCAGGACTGAACCAGGACTAAACCAGGACTGATCCAGGACTGATCCAGGACTGATCCAGGACTGATCCAGGACTGATCCAGGACTGAACCAGGACTGATCCAGGACTGATCCAGGACTGAACCAGGACTGATCCAGGACTAAATCAAGACTAATCCTGGTCTAAACCAGGACTAAACCAGAACTAAACCAGGACTGAACCAGGTCTAATCCACGTCTTAACCAGATTTTAACCAGATCTAAATCAGGACTAAACGAGGTCTAATCCTGGTCTAAACCAAATCTAAATCAGGACTGATCCAGGACTAAACCAGGTCGGGTTGAGGGCCGGCTCATATCCCTTCGAGGGCCTGCATTGGCCCCTGGGCTTGAAGTTGAATAGCTCTGGCATAAAAAATAGCACGCTAATACAATAATGTAGGGACCAAGATTGTGTGAGTTTAATGTTTTCTTCTCGTTCTACTGTTCTGATGTCTGAGAATACATATCCATTCCTCTTTTCTGTCACATGAACACAGAGATCAGTGACTTTGGAGCCAGTAATCTTGCACTGTTAATTGAAAAAAACTTATTAAATGTTTACAACTTGCCTCTTTGTCTTGACTTGTTCCTTTTCTAGTTTAGTTAATACAAACACTACATTATCACATTATATGGTATTTCATGATGATTGTTACATTTTCAGAACATTACGTATCCATCTGAAGAAGGTATTCCGTCCTTGCAAATCCTTTTACCAGACATTTTTTATTTATTTTACCATAGAATCTAATCGGTCACATTCTCACTTTCAGATGAGAATATCAAAGACATCATAACACCTAACAAACTTGCCATTGTAGTCTTAAATCTAGCAACAATCAAGCCTGTGTGATTGAATAATTTCTCCTCTTTGGGACCTTTAAACAGACCTTCATGTGATAAAAGTAAAGTCTGAGCACAGATTATATAATAAAAGCAGCTCTTAGGGCCCACGTGAGACTGCTGTGCGTCTAATTACAGAGCATTTTATTCTCAGGAAGTGTGCTGTTAGCATGCTAGTTGTTGTTAGCTTAAAGGTCCGATAACATGCAAAATCGACTTTTCAGAGGTTTTAACCTTCCTACAGTGCTATTTGGGCCTCGTATGTTGTGCCCAAAGTGGTTTTTTGATTGATTCCCGCATGTTTTCGCTAGAGAACTGTCTTTTCCGTCCCCCTCGGCTGAGCAGCAGACGGGGGCTCATCCCATGGATGACGCGGTGTTTAAGCCACGCCTCCGGGAAGCGCGCAGCCGCAGAATAAAAACAGCTAATGCTAATGCTACACAGTAATTACACAATGGATACGACAGATCGAAGAGTTAGCTTGTTATTTACCAAACGGCACGTCCGTCGTTGAGGCCCTGGAGCACGTCAAACTCCAGGTCAGATCCAGGACGTAGGACTCAGCACGACGCACCGTCAGGACGGATAAAAGGTTTATTCCCGTGTTTGTGTATCGCTGTTTACCGGAGCACACGGCGCATGCGCAACATCTCCGCTCTAGGCTTCGGCACGAGTTGGGCGGGGGAGGCGCGCGAGTTGGGCGGGGGAGGCAGCCTGCTCTCTGTTCGGGGGGGGGGGGGTCAGATCTCAGAGTGAGCCGTTTGCTTTTGCAGGAGGGGGGCCAGTCCAAGAAATGGGTGTTTTTTGGAAACTGTTATGTTATGGATATTGCACAACGCAAAAATGTATCAACAAAGCCCTTAGAATAGACTGTGTGAAGGGGAAAATAGCAGAATATGGGACCTTTAAGCTTGAAGGCAAAACTTGCTCTAGCGGAGAGTTGTGAAACTGCTTATAAACT
The DNA here is from genome assembly GCA_019453435.1 of Rhinogobius similis. Taxonomy (NCBI): domain Eukaryota; kingdom Metazoa; phylum Chordata; class Actinopteri; order Gobiiformes; family Gobiidae; genus Rhinogobius; species Rhinogobius similis. The sequence goes on along the minus strand of CM033633.1, from coordinate 36,012,623 downwards.
CGAATAATTAGGACTCTAGGAATGTATTAAGTGAGCAATGCATATGGTCCAGTGCAAAGAGTTTTCTTAAATAGGACGGTAAATATCAGGTACAGCACCTTTAAAGTCTCACTTAAACGCACTTTAGTTCATTTGTACTGACCCCCATTAGTCATTTCAAATAAATAAAACATAAACCAGCTTAAAACATCTGCAATATGACAAATTCCATTCAAAACACACCCACAGAATTCTGACCTACTTCATTCTACCTAAATATTGGCTCTTGAGAATCTTGTATAAAAAAAAACGATAAAACGTAATAAGAGAACAACACAAGCCCAGTTTAAGTTAAAATCATTTTATTAATTAAAAATTGTGTTATGAAAATAATGACAGCCGAGCTCATTTCTATCCGTTCTTTCTTAAAGTGTGTTTTGGAGGAAGTGACGAGCTGATCCCACACACTACGCTCTCCAGGGCTCTTCAGCTTCAAATGTCTGAATCTGCAAACGTTCATTCCTCCCAGTCTCTGCTAATGTCCCATCATAAGCAAATATTAATAATTTACACTTCTCCTGTACATACTTACAGCTTTTACACATTAAAAACAGTGGGATGATTTTTACAACATTAAAAGATGGTAGAAGAGGGGAAATTAAGCAGATCACGCGTTTGATACACACCGTACAGTAAAGCATTCATCCTCGTAGCCCTGGCACATTCATCTGCAAACAATCCCCAACGGGAGCTTCTCTTACAAAATCACATAAAAAACAGTTCATTACAAAGTTTTTGCCAATGCCAATCCCCAGAGCTCAGTCTGCATAAACCTGTCCTATCCAACAGTAGACAAAAGAAGTGGGATAGGAAAGGTACTTAAGGCGTACTTATGTCATTTGGCAAACACTACATTTAAGACACTCAAATTGTATGTACAGCTAGTTTTTGACTTTAAAATAACTTTAAATTATAAAAGCTTCACCTGTTTGTTGAGTTGGTTTAGTGGTTTGTCAAAGTAGCATAAAATAAATAACTGTTGATCAACGTAGAGAACAAATCTTACTGTTGAATTATGAAATGTCTGAGACGACTGTCACTTCTGAGTCTGTGGCACAAGAGATCTCACTTCACATCCCTCTGTTTGTGTTCGTCACATTATTTTGTCTCGTATAAACGCTTTGGAAAAAGTTCATCTTCAGACACCAAGTCGTTTTTTTAACGGTTTAAATCAAGACACACAAACCTTGACTGCGGCTTTACGACGTGACGATGGAATGGGAAATGTTCAAAAGGAGGTCCTGTTTGAGTCCAGTTGGAGTTCACTTACACGAGTAATAGATCACAAACAGTAGAAGGAGCTGGAACTGAAGGACAGACTGGTGACCTCACGCAGTATGGATGGAGTCAGACGTGTAACATGTATAACTTTACATGTTAAAGGTCTGCGTAGGCCTGTCACAGTAATGAATATATCAACTTATTGTTCAATAAAAACAAGAAATAATATTACTAAATATTTATTATGTGTACATTTCTTGCCACTAAAGGGGAGATTTTTAACTTATTTTGTAGAACAATTGAGCGGTTGAGTGTCAAATAAGTAATTTCTATGACTCATAAATAATATATCATAAATGTATGTTTCATTTTTATATTTATTTATTGTAGCTCAAGTTTTTTTTTAACAATATGGTTAAAGGGGCTGTAGCTGATTTTTATTGTTGTGAAACAGGAAAAACAGAACTAGTCCCTGTCATGTAATAAAGTTAAATCTGTGTTGACCCAGCACAGATATAATGTGAAAGCAACTATTTGGGTGTAATTGAGACCATTAGCATGATGTTTGTTAGCTTTACCGTGAAGGTCCGAGACACTCTGGGCTGTGAGACTCGAGAAAAGTGCTTTTAAACTATTTATGATGCATCAGGAAGGAGTGATACATGTGATGTAAAGCAGAGCTGCAAATATGAATCGACTTCTCCTGAGACTCTCAAACACATATCAAAAGACCTTTTATAACAAAGGCCGTGCTATTAATACATCGCAATAAAAAAAAAAAAAGAGTAGATTATTGCAGATTTTCATCAGTAAAACATTCATTTATAAATATTCTCTCTCTAGAAGTCTCCAGTCTGGTCATGTATGCGAAAAGTTTGAATATACGACAGAAATAATCGTTTGACTAGTCGATTACATAAATATTCATTAGTGACAGCCCTAATGTAAAGACTTTAACATGAACTAGTTCTGTTTTTAACTGTAAAAATCAGGTCCAAGTCCTTTCATTTAGATTCTTCTGGTTTGGTTTAGCGGGAGGTTCCACAGTATGACTCTTACAGCGTGTTACTGTGACAGGCCTAAAGGTCACACTGCTGAGCTCGTACACGGGTCACTTCACATGTTGTGGGTCACACCTGTAGATGCCACGTCACAGTGACCTCACATGTTGTAGGCCACGTAGATGGGGTCCAGCTGGTCGGCCAGGAAGCCGTCCCTCAGGTGCATGCGCTGCTTCTCTCCTCGGGAGTTGATGGGAATGACCCCGGGGTCCACCACCACCACCACGCCCACGATCAGGTAGTGCTCCTCCAGAACCACGTTAGTCACCAGGGCGACCAGGTCCAGGGCCTGCTGCTCGGACCCCTCCAGCTCCACCACCACCACCAGCAGGTTGGTCCACGTGAACACCGCACTGAGGAGACCAGCAGGCGGGTCAGACGCCACAAGAAGGTACACACTTAACCTCATACTGCACTGTGAAGTACAATACTCCTGATGCAAATGACACAGCCTTTGGTTTTCAAATTCTTACTCAGAATTGTGTGTAAGGATGGGCCGATATTTATTTATTTATTTTTGAGCCAATATCCGATTCGTCTTGATTCTTTTGTCGATATTTGCCGATACCAATTTCAAAATCAATAGCAAAGGCTCAACTTTTCACTCATAAATAAATAATAACAGAATTACAAAAATCATAACAGAATGTATTTATGTAGGATTAATAAAAATAATTGTGCCAATGTATCTTTCAATATCAACTGATACTGATACTGATACTGATACTGATACTGATACTGATACTGATACTGATACTGGAACTGCTGTAATGCCATCTGTGATTTGGGGGTCAAATAAAAAATAAACACAAACTATTACAAACATCAGATTTTAAGTTGCCGTTTGAAATGATGCTGCGTTCCAGTCGTCCTCAGAGGTCGGATTATTTCAGTTGTGACTAAAATTTACACAGAACTCTCGCTTCTTGGAATTCCTACTTGGAAACTTGGGCACATCTTTTGCCAGAGTTTTGCCAATTCATCATGTCTGTTCCTGTGTTTGGATTAAGTTTTACATCGGACAGTCATACCATACATAGTTCTCATGTTATTTTCTCTTTAATTGCTCTCTGCTGCCCCCTGCTGTCTGTGAAGCTGCTCCTGTGCTGTCGTTGAGCTTCTGCAGTTATAAATACATTCATTCATTCATTTTCTATCGCTTGTTCCCATTCGGGTCACGGGTGGCTGGAGCCAATCCCAGTGACTTTGGGCCTTAGGCGGGGCCTTAGAGTTGTCAGTTAACCTGAACACAGTCATATGTTTGGACGGTGGGAGGAGCCGGAGAACCTGGAGAGAACCCACAGTAACACGAGGAGGACATGCAGACTCCACCCAGAGAGAGCGTGATGTTGGTCTGGTCCACGAATCGAACCCATGATCTCCTTATTGGGAGGCAGGAGCGCTAACTGCTCTGCCACCGTGCACCCTTTATAAATGCACTGTTATGCCAATGTTGTTAACATCTACAAAGAAATTCACATTCAAACGTTGATTTACACAAGAAATAACACGCTCCGGGTTCATAAATTAACTTTTGAGTTTGAGTTGTTACAGTTCATAATCGCTCACAGTTTGTTCGACTGGACCGGTGGAACACAGAAACTTGGAGAAAATGTCTCTCTGAGGTCCGAGTTCTCCAAGGATAAATGGAGCGCACCATTATTGCAAGCGATATCAAAAGAAAATTCCAGAAACTCCCGGTTTAGAGAAGCAAACAAGAGCACTGGCACAGACTACTTTATATCTCAGTCAATGGAAATAAAGATGGCTTGTTTACACGTCATTTCATTTAGGAGATGTGGATATGCATTTGAATACGTTTGAGCAGCGTGTACATCATGCTAACAGAGCATTACTACATTGACATTCTATTTCTGTCATACCGGGTCGGACCAGTGACAGGGCCTCAGACTCAGTGTCCCCGCTCCGCACTCACCACTCCGCGATGCTCCGGTGCGCTCGGATCACTGACGTCTCGATGTCGATGGGGTGGTACCTCATGCCCCTCAGCTCCAGCGTCTCATCCACGGAGCCCACCACGTACAGGGCGTCGTGGCGCTCTGCGAGACACACCAACCATCACGTCACTTTAATCATTTCAGCTTCAGATTCAGCCAACGCCCAGAGGTGAGCTTCCACAAGAGGTGCTCAAGTGACCCAAGACGTAAAAAGGGCTTAGCCAAAGTGAGTGAGGGGCGGGGCCTGGAGGGCTAAAGGAGAGTGAGGGGCGGGGCCTGGAGGGCTAAAGGAGAGTGAGGGGCGGGGCCTGGAGGGCTAAAGGAGAGTGAGGGGCGGGGCCTGGAGGGCTAAAGGAGAGTGAGGAGCGGGGCCTGGAGGGCTAAAAGAGAGTGAGGGGCGGGGCCTGGAGGGCTAATGGAGAGAGTGAGGGGCGGGGCCTGGAGGGCTAAAGGAGAGTGAGGGGCGGGGCCTGGAGGGCTAAAGGAGAGTGAGGGGCGGGGCCTGGAGGGCTAAAGGAGAGAGTGAGGGGCGGGGCCTGGAGGAGTAAAAGAGAGTGAGGGGGGGGCCTGGAGGGCTAAAGGAGAGAGTGAGGGGCGGGACCTGGAGGACTAAAGGAGAGAGTGAGGGGCGGCGCCTGGAGGGCTAAAGGAGAGAGTGAGGGGCGGGACCTGGAGGACTAAAGGAGAGTGAGGGGCGGGGCCTGGAGGGCTAAAGGAGAGAGTGAGGGGCGGGGCCTGAAGGGCTAAAGGCGAGAGTGAGGGGCGGGGCCTGGAGGGCTAAAGGAGAGAGTGAGGGGCGGGGCCTGGAGGACTAAAGGAGAGTGAGGGGCGGGGCCTGGAGGGCTAAAGGAGAGTGAGGGGCGGGGCCTGGAGGGCTAAAGGAGAGAGTGAGGGGCGGGGCCTGGAGAGCTAAAGGAGAGTGAGGGGCGGGGCCTGGAGGGCTAAAGGAGAGTGAGGGGCGGGGCCTGGAGGGCTAAAGGAGAGAGTGAGGGGCGGGACCTGGAGGACTAAAGGAGAGTGAGGGGCGGGGCCTGGAGGGCTAAAGGAGAGAGTGAGGGGCGGGGCCTGGAGGACTAAAGGAGAGAGTGAGGGGTGGGGCCTGGAGGGCTAAAAGAGAGTGGGGAGGGGGGCCTGGAGGGCAAAAGGAGCGAGTGAGGGGCGGGGCCTGGAGGGCTAAAGGAGAGTGAGGTGCGGGGCCTGGAGGGCTAAAGGAGAGAGTGGGGCGGGGCCTGGAGGGCTAAAGGAGAGTGAGAGGCGGGGCCTGGAGGGCTAAGGAGCGAGTGAGGAGCGGGGCCTGAAGGGCTAAAGGAGAGAGTGAGGGGCGGGGCCTGGAGGGCTAAAGGAGAGAGTGAGGGGCGGGGCCTGGAGGGCTAAAAGAGAGTGGGGGGCGGGGCCTGGAGGACTAAAGGAGAGAGTGAGGGGCGGGGCCTGGAGGGCTAAAGGAGAGTGAGGGGCGGGGCCTGGAGGACTAAAGGAGAGAATGAGGGGTGGGGCCTGGAGGGCTAAAAGAGAGTGAGGGGCGGGGGCTGGAGGAGTAAAGGAGTGAGTGTGGTGCGGGGCCTGGAGGGCTAAAGGAGAGAGTGAGGGGCGGGCCTGAAGGGCTAAAGGAGAGAGTGAGGGGCGGGGCCTGGAGGGCTAAAAGAGAGTGGGGGGCGGGGCCTGGAGGACTAAAGGAGAGAGTGAGGGGCGGGGCCTGGAGGGCTAAAGGAGAGAGTGTGGGGCGGGGCCTGGAGGGCTAAAGGAGAGTGAGGGGCGGGGCCTGGAGGACTAAAGGAGAGAGTGTGGGGCGGGGCCTGGAGGACTAAAGGAGAGAGTGAGGGGCGGGGCCTGGAGGGCTAAAGGAGGGTGGGGCCTGGAGGGCTAAAGGAGAGAGTGAGGGGCGGGGCCTGGAGGGCTAAAGGAGAGAGTGAGGGGCGGGTCCTGGAGGGCTAAAGGAGAGAGTGAGGGGCGGGGCCTGGAGGGCTAAAGGAGAGAGTGAGGGGCGGGGCCTGGAGGGCTAAAGGAGAGTGAGGGGCGGGGCCTGGAGGGCTAAAGGAGAGTGAGGGGCGGGGCCTGGAGGGCTAAAGGAGAGTGAGGGGCGGGGCCTGGAGGGCTAAAGGAGGGTGGGGCCTAAATGGCAGGTTACAAGCTCAAATAAGTCATTTTTTGCATAATATTTGACCTTTAAAGTAAAAGTACCTCAGTGTAGGACTCGTAGTAAATGTGAGGCCTACAGTGCCCAATGGCCTACATTTCCCATTCATTTAACCCAACGACTTTTATAGAGATTTTCAAATACTAAAAGTTTAAAGTTATGATGGAGTCTGACCAGAATATGTCCACAATACGACTGTTTTCAGTCCAAAAACACATTTAAATCTTAAAAGTGTTATTTAATAATACCATAGACACCATAGATCTGGTGGTGTTACCATATAGCTGATTATCCCTGAGTGAACATATATATATTTAAAAACCCACATAAAAAATGAATGGAAAATGTACTTCTGGAACCACAGTCACTTTTGAGCTCCATACGTTTGTAATAACTATAGCAGGTACATATACTTCACCAGCAGGGGTCACTGTTGGCCTCTCTCTCACCTCCGTTGGCGTCGGTGAGCTCGGTCCGCCGCAGGAAGCCCAGGTAACCGGTCCGGGCCCAAACCGTGTGCGTGTCTCCAAAACTGAGCTTGGTGTTGAAGTGGTCGGCATGCAGCGCCTCCTCTCCGTACACCGTGTAGTACCCCGAGGCGTTGTGTGGACTGCTCACCCAGATCTGAACACAACAAACAACAGGAGTCATGACAACAGCAGCACAAGGAGCGCCAGGACTGGACCGGGACTGGACCAGGACTGGAGCAGGACTGGAGCAGGACTGGACCAGGACTGGAGCAGGACTGGACCAGGACCGGACCAGGACCGGACCGGGACTGGACCAGGACTGGAGCAGGACTGGAGCAGGACCGGACCAGGACCGGACCAGGACTGGACCAGGACTGGAGCAGGACTGGACCGGGACTGGACCAGGACTGGAGCAGGACTGGACCAGGACTGGACCAGGACTGGACCAGGACAGGACCAGGACTGGACCAGGACTGACCAGGACTGGAGCAGGACAGAGACCAGGACTGACCAGGACTGACCGACTGGACCAGACTGGAGCAGGACTGAGCAGGACCGACCAGGACTGAACCAGGACTGACCAGGACTGGAGCAGGACTGACCAGGACTGGACCAGACTGGAGCAGGACTGAGCAGGACTGACCAGACTGACCAGGACTGGAGCAGGACTGGACCAGGACTGGAGCAAGACCGGACCAGGACCGGACCAGGACTGGACCAGGACTGGAGCAGGACTGGAGCAGGACTGAACCAGGACTGGACCAGGACTGGAGCAGGACCGAACCAGGACTGGACCCAGGACCGGACCGGACCAGGACTGGACCCAGGACTGGACCAGGACTGGACCAGGACCGGACCAGGACTGGACCAGGACCGAACCAGGACCGGAGCAGGACTGGACCAGGACTGGACCAGGACCGGGCCAGGACCGAACCAGGACTGGAGCAGGACTGGAGCAGAACCGGATCAGGACTGGACCAGGACCGGAGCAGGACCGGATCAGGACCGACCAGACCGGACTAGATTGACCAGGACCGACCAGGACCGACCAGGACCGACCAGGACCGACCAGGACCGACCAGGACTGGACCAGGACTGGACCAGGACTGGACCAGGACCGGACCAGAAAAGAACCAGGACTGGACCCAGGACCGGACCTGGACTGGCCCAGGACCGGAGCAGGACTGGACCAGGACTGGAGCATGACTGTAGCAGGACCGACCAGACTGACCAGAGACTGACCGACTGGACCAGGACTGGAGCAGGACTGGAGCAGGACCGACCAGACTGACCAGGACTGGGACCGACTGACCAGACTGGAGCAGGACTGGAGCAGGACCGGACCAGGACTGGACCAGGACTGGAGCAGGACTGGACCAGGACTGGACCAGGACTGGAGCAGGACTGGACCAGGACTGGAGCAAGACCGGACCAGGACCGGACCAGGACTGGACCAGGACTGGAGCAGGACTGGAGCAGGACTGAACCAGACTGACCAGAGACTGGAGCAGGACCAACCAGGTGACTGGACCCAGGACCGACCGACCAGGACTGGACCCAGGACTGACCAGAGACTGACCAGAGACCGACCAGACTGACCAGGACCGAACCAGGACCGAGCAGGACTGACCAGAGACTGAACCAGGACCGGGCCAGGACCGAACCAGGACTGGAGCAGGACTGGAGCAGAACCGGATCAGGACTGGACCAGGACCGGAGCAGGACCGATCAGACCGACCAGACCGACCAGGATTGACCAGGACCGGAGCAGGACCGGATCAGGACCGACCAGGACCGACCAGGACCGGACCAGGACTGGACCAGGACTGGACCAGGACTGGACCAGGACCGGACCAGAAAAGAACCAGGACTGGACCAGGACTGGACCCAGGACCGGACCAGGACTGGACCAGGACCGGACCAGGACTGGACCAGGACTGAACCAGGACCGGAGCAGGACTGGACCAGGACTGGAGCAGGACTGGACCAGGACCGGACCAGAACAGAACCCAGGACTGAACCAGGACTGAACCAGGACCGGACCAGGACCGGACCAGGACTGAACCAGGACTGAACCAGGACTGGACCCAGAACAGAACCCAGGACTGAAACCCGGACCAAAGTCAGGATAAAAACTAGGACTAAAACCAGGATTAAAACCAGAACTACCAGCGACTCCATCAACTTGTTTTGTGGCCATTAATGATAAATAATTCTGATTTCTGTTGATTTTTGGGCCACAAATCTTCTGCGATTTTAAAATGTGTCAGAAAAGGCCACAGACATGAGGACATTATGCAGCAATGCTTGGTTTCACGCTCACATGGAGGACACAGACGACACAGCTTTGACTTCCTGCAAGTGGAGGAGATTGTGATGGAATCTGCTGTAAAGGCCACAGGAGGGCGCCATGTTCACTGTGGAGGTGGAGCTGTTACAGACTAATTGTTGCCGAGGTGACATGAAAAGGTTTGCACAAACTCCATGGAGGTTTTATCTGATGTTTTCTACATTTTAACAGCCGTCGCTAGGCAACGGAGCCTGGCGCTGTGCGGCTGCTCTGATTGGCTGATGTAAATGTTGGAACTTTATGACTTGACAAATAGTGGTAACATGATAATGAGGAGAGCCAGAGCTAATGATCTTTAATGAGAATCGCTGCTCAGACCACGCCTCCTGAAGGCTTTGCAGTTACATTCTTCTGATTATTCTGAGATAATAGGTGTTGTCCCACTGTAGGAACCTTTTTCAGTTCCTGGTACTTATTTTAGTTTCAGTCTCCAATTGAAGCGCATTCACACAGAGTAGGAACTAGGGACTGGGGCCACACTTTGGGGACTTTTTTAGTTCCTGCTCAGGGGCAGGGGGTTTCCAGTCAGATCAGGAACCTTCTTGTGGCACAACTACATTTACAACACTATTGACGGAAAATATTTGTAATCAAGTCTGAAACTTGGACAAACTACTGATCCACAAGAGAAAGGACTTGGACACATCAGCTCCAAAAATACAATTCTAAATAAATAAATAGTAACTACATTTATGAATTACTATGAATAATTGTGTTTTATTGTACATTTTATTGTTAGTTTGAAGTTTTTGTGCAGGTTTAAAGTGCACAAAAAGTAGGAAAAAGGAGAAAAAAGACTTGTGTTTTCTTAATAAAATATTTAAATGTTCCATAGTACACATATGCTAATGTTAGAGCCAGTTAGACCCACTTTCAGCCTCTGCTGCTGTGAGAACAAGAGGGAGAGAGAGTGGTTCCTCTTACTAAACAGGGACTAGGGAATTTAGAGACTTGTGAAAAGCCTATCTTGAGGTTCTGACCACTCATATGGGACAAAGGAGGGATCATTTTTTGTTCATTTAAATGTACAGAAGGTATTCAGGAACAACAAAATATGAATAACTCAATGTCCACAAAAACGTCTGGTAGAACCCTATAATTCTAAGGGGACAAAATGTATTTTTCTGAACAAATTCAGTTTTTTTCCTTCTCATAAAGTTAGGCAGAACCTTAACATCTCCATGGAAACAAGACGGTGGTGTGTCTACCCTCCATCAGAAAAGTCACATGGTGCATAGTCGAAAATATCAAAATTGATAAAAGTCTTGTTAAAAAATCAAATAAGTCAATAACAACAAACAGTGATTGCAGGTGTGTTTGTTTGTGCTCCATTCTGACCTCTCCCAGGTGTGAGTCTCCCAGGGGCCCTTTGGTCTCAGTGTTGGCGATGATGACTTTGACTCCTGGAAGGATCTGCTCACACGTGACAGAAACAGAACATGACACACGTGACCACAGAGAGAGCACAAGGCACGAGAGAGCAGTACCTTTCCAGACTCCATGAGCGGTAAACTGTGCGGAGAGCCCTTTTCCACCAGGCGCACCCTACAGGCAGACAGAGGAACAGCCACAGAATCAGGGAAAATCAAATGCTTTTTCAATAGATGCAATATCTGTGAGGTCAAATTAAAATGATCAGAACACAACAAATGTATAATGTCTAAACAATCATTTCTTCAATCCTTTGCCTTTTAAATTGAAATTCATGTAGATGTAAAGCGATTTTATTGGATGCCATTAACTGACCTCAGAGCTCCACTATGTGCTGCATGTTTGCTTGTAATCAGTGCTTTTTACTTGCTCCGAATCAGAATCTGAATCACACTGTTGGCGTTGCTTCAGAAGTCATGCATGTTTCTTCACATGCAGTTCTGTCAGACGGCCAGCAGGTTCCAGTGATAGTTCAGTGTGGCAGCTGGAGGTGTGCCCCTGCTTCATGAGGGATTACAGCGACTCCTCTTCATCATTTTATACATGTTTAATGTCAAGTCTTACAGGTATAGGGCAGTTTCAAGGGGAAACTCCTCCCTGAGGGCGGGGCTAATTCAGCTCAGAGCAGTAAAGTATGAGTCGAGCTTCTCAGAACAACAGATCTCCAGCAGATTGAAAATGACTTTAGGATGGAATCAAACATCTTGATTTTAATACAGCATTGTCCAGATGAGAATGACCTCTGAAACACACTCTACACGTTTACGCTTTTGTTGTTTTGACACACTTCATCTGAAAAACAGCTCACACAAAACCCTGAACAGAGCTTCAGTTTTACATTTGAAACAGATACATTGCTCCCCAAAAGCAAGTTTTTCCAGTAAAACTCTCAAACACTGGTCAGATGTTGTAGTGTCATGTTCCTTGACTTTAACATGAACACTTCTTGCTACCAGAAGTTTAAGTCTGACACGTTGTCTGGTCGTTGATATAAATCATTGAATGCATCTTCAGTCATTGTACGAGTTAAAAAACAGTTGCAACTTTATTAATATTTCCAAGCTAAAATGTCCAGTGAGTTCAATAATAAAATCCATAAAACAGACAAACCTTCCCGCACAACGGTCAAAAGACTATCGCTTCCTTCCGGTAGCGTGACAGGACAGGGCAAAATTATGTCTATGGGCAAAACACGCTCCATTTATCCCCCCCACAGACGATAATACATTGGCCCAATACCTCCCTCTAGTGGTGAAACCAGATAGTGCACCCAAAGACAAAATGCAAACTAACCACATCAATTTGGCTCTAACAGATGTTTTTATGTGTTTTTATATTTTTATGTGCTGTTTCATTCATTTGACTCTCAGAGACCAAAGTGACTAGTTTAGTGAAGGCTGCGATTGTACATTTTGAATTGAAATATATATATATATACACAGTTTGTCAAGATACTGAAGAAATTTGAGAGAAAACCCAGAAAAGCAAATACATCAACACTGCTTTTACATATCGCATGTGTTCTTGAAAAAACGTATGTGTGACAGTCTTTGATGAAAAATGTTCCAAATGATTTGACCACCTAAGCTCCTGTTCGGATAAATAATTGAATCCCAAGTGTTCAAACTAAACCAAGTTATAAAAATGTGTCAAAACAAGAGAGAAAAGTGCAATGCTGTATGAATGTGTGATGTGACTTGGTCTGTACTGGACTGACTGTGTCCAAGTGTCCCACCTGTCATGGCGCAGTGCTCGCATGTCCACGTACACAGTGGTGGGGTCAGGTCCAGAGGTGCCCTGAGGACAGAGAGGACACAGAAGAGGACATGTGAGACAGTGAACAGGGCCAGTGAACACAGTATTAGCAGAGATGACATGACGTGTGGATGAAGCCGAGCAGCAGCAGCCACAGCCTGAGGTTAGGACCATGTCATCAGTGTGGACTGTACACACGTGTGGCACATGACGCTGACTTCATCTTGGGATAAACTGCTGTATTTACTCTGATGCTAACTTCTATTTTTCCCACATGCTTAGCAAAACAAAGCTAGCACATGTTAGCATCAGCTGTTTCCTGTTTATTGAGGCACAGCACTTGCTTTGTCAAGACCCAAAATATTATATAATGATGTCATTTACTCTTAGAGCAGAGCTCTGCCTCTGGAGCTGAACATGGAGACACACTCAACTATGAAAAGAACTGTTCCTAAACTGAGCATTTGCCGAATGTCTCTCCCCTCTTTCTCCCCATTCCACACTTCAGCTTTCCTGTCCAGTAAAACAGAACATCTTTAAGACAAACAAAAGTACCCCTAGCCAATGGCTTTTAAAAGAAAACAAACACACGGACTGTTTATCACCAGGAGAAAAAGCCCAGTCCTGAGTCCCTTTGGGCAGAGGCTCATGAACAGTCTGAGGTGCTGGTGTAAATGTTACCAGAGTGAACCTTGTGTCCAGCTCTTGTGTTTGTCATTCTCTCTAGTGCAGATGATACATAGCCACAGCTAATGTGGGATTATGCACATGCTTTAAAAAAAATAGTGCCACAATGTGCTGAAAGGATTTACAAATGTTAATATGAGCAGCAAAAATATGAAGTAAGTGAAAAATATAAATGAAGTAAGTGATCCATGAAGATCTGCATGAGCTGTTCATGTTCCATTCCATGAGGCATCTCCAGACTGCTGTGGAACATCAGCAGCATTCACAGCCTGACAGAGACAGCACAGACGGCACAGACAGACGGCACAGAGAGCACAGACAGCCCTGAGCTCTGACAGTACCTGCTCTGCCAGGGGCCCCAGCCTGTTGGGCTGACCACAGGGACACACAGAGAGAAGACATGTTTGTACATGTTTGTACAGAGAACATGCAGGGGACAGAAGCTGACCAGGATCAACACAGAGTCCTTTTCCTCTCCTTCTGGTACAGAGAGCTTCACGCACATCAAAAGAAAGGCCTCAGAGATTGAACATGTCCCACCTGCAGACAGATGGCCACATTGACCCTGCACCCAAAGGTGGTGCTGACCGCTCGAGGGGACAGTCCCAGGTCCTTAAAAATCTTGGAGAAGGACTGAGTGAGAGCCATGCGGGGCCTCTCCTCTGCCACCACCATGCAGGTGCGCACACACGCCAGGTTCACGTTCTTCATCTGAAACACAGCCGCAGTTACACACACCAGACCAGAACAGTGTCTGCTGCTAAAGCTAACGTGAGCAGGCGTATGTATGAGTGGTACCTTGAGGGCCTCAGTCTGCGCGCCCAGGCCCTTGGTGCACATCTCCATGACGCTGTAGGAGCAGAAGGTGACCCTCACTTTGTACTGGCTGACCGCGCACAGCCACAGGGACGGGTTGGTCTCCAGCTCCAGAGGAGGAACCAGGATGGACTGGTGGCCTGAGTACACACTGCAAACACACGTTAGCTTCAGTGCCTTGTGGGGAGTCTGATCCTAACCTTAACCATAATCAGTACATGCCTAACCTTAATGTAATCACAAACCTTAAAGGATAAACAGTTTTTGTCCTTTAAGCACGCTCTTGTACCTTTAATTTGTTTATGTTTTTTTTCAGTCAGGCGTCAGGAATTGAATTTGAGCTCCATCTACAAACGAACAAATGCTAGCTTTCCTCCAACATGGCAATGGAGCCACGCAATTGTAATCCATGACGTCATACAAATCGAAAATTCAGAATGTGTTTTCTGAGGCTCAGAGGGAGAGCACTAAACAGGATTCATCAAACTAACATGGATGAAGCAAAAATACAGCTCCAGGTATGTTTCTATGAGGGAACAATGTTAAAACAGGGTTAAAAGTTTGCATGTGTCATTTAACCTATAGTAACCCATATTTTAAAGGACACTTATTAGGTAAAACATACTTTTTTGTGCTTTAAACCATGTTATAACATTGTTCCTCATCAGAAAAGCTTCATTAACACTATTTTCATTAATCCTCTCCCACCTGAGACTCAGAAAACACTTTAATTTCAATTTTCCCCAGATTGTTACATCACAGATAGACGGTGATGTTTTTAAGTCCATAAATCTTCACCAGACTCATTCTGAGCATTTGTACCTCAAATGGTGTTCATTACGACACATTTCCCATGGTAACTCACTCTGCTGCCAGTGGATGGAGTGCTAACACCAAATCCCAATGAGGGGACGTTGAGTGACCTGTTCTCGCTGGGGATTTTCACTTGATTTATAAATAAAAACAAAAAAGAGAATCCTGTACAAATTGTCTGTGCTTTCAAACATACATTTTGTTTTTAATTTTCTTAAATGTCTCTTATTTGTGTAAATGTTTTTATTTGTGTGCTGCTATATTTTTTCACTTTGCCCCACATGACCCTGGAAAAAGTTGACCTCAAAGGGCTCTTTAAGCTCGTTAAATAAAGCTTCATAAATAAATAAAAACGTATGCTTGTGCTAAATTCTCCAGTGTCTTTGTACGACTCGTTCTTGTGCTGCCTGCAGTGAGCACGTGTTACCTGCAGAGGCACCAGAGAGCGAAGCCCAGGCCGCAGTAGGGGTCGAGGCAGATGGCGATCTGTCGGGACGGGTACAGCTCACACTGCAGCTTTATGGAGCGGCACAGGGCACTGGTGGAACTGTGGGACATCTGAACAACACGTGTGTGAGTATACAGCATGACACCACAGATATCATGTGTTATGACGTGCTACGCACTTTGACCCCTGCCAGGATGCCCGTGGTGGACACGCTGAAGTCCAGGTAAGCCAGCATCTCCGGCGTGGGCGGCTTGTACATCTGAGCGTACTTTTTTCTGGGGAGATCATCTGGAACAAAGATAACATGGTTTTATTATGATTTTGTGGAGATTATTGTGCTAGTAGAGATGGGTCCTCTGCATTTGACCCATCCATTAGCCAGTGTCACAGTGGAATCTGTCAAGAGCGGCAGATCTGAGCTGGAATCTTGGTCAGGAGCTGGAGGGTCAGTGAGTGCAGGGTTATATCAGTGTTTCCCAGGAGACCAGAGCACTTTCCAATATAAGATTTAAAACAAAGGTGGTTTGATATTATTGAATATAAGATGTTCTTTGCTGCACATTTTACATCTTTTATAATGTTTTCAAGGGTCATTTTGGCATACATACAATCACAACAAGAAAAATGTAAGTTATAATTGGCATATCACTGTTAACCTGAGCTGTACTAACAAAAGAGTCAGGGTCAATTATCTGAACAGGAACTTTACTAAATATATTAAAAATAAGTGAGTTTGTTTTGACAGATGAGAATATATGTTCATCACAATAGAGGACAACAGAATCACATGTTTAGAGGGAGTTCTGTTGGAAAAATATGTCAAGTTTTTTATTACACCATTTCAAAGTGCCCACTGCAGTGGTACTGCGAAGCATCTTTCACACCGCCATCCCACTGGACTACAGATCTGTGTATTTGGGCCTCAAAACTCCTGCCATGGACTGGATACATTTGGAACATACTTTTGGCGGCGGGGAACAAGGCCATTGCAAAAAAGATTTATGTCACAAAATCCACCATCGAAGGACTGGACTGAAATTATAACTGACAAACCAAAAAAAAAACAACAAAATGTTATGTTCGGACTTGACAGATTTGAAAATTTGACAGACTTTGGACTAGGTGGGACTTTTATTGTAGTTTGTATGTGCCGTGATTCTATTTAGTTGGTTGTCCTGTGCTATGTGTGTGGGGTTTTTTTTTTGTCTCTCCTCTCTGGTCATTATTCATCATCATTGTTATGTGTTTATACAATTTTAAAAGATGCTCAGAGTGTGAGACAAAGCTTAGAAGGTACTCTGTGGGTTGTGTGCACATTCTACCATGGACTGTTTTTTCTTTTTCCATGGAATGTTCCACAGTAAGTTTGTCTATCTTGCATTTATTCATTTGTACTTTGTCATTTATTGTAAAAGAAATCAATCTGTATTCTTACTGTGAGTGGGCTCGCCTCTCCACAGATCTAACTTAGCCTGTTGCCCTCACCTGCGTGTCCAGAGTGATAGGAAGATCAATGCCATACTGTGGAACATTTCATTGACCATTTGTAATCTTTCTTTGAGGAGAGTCCTGGCTGAGGTGCAACAGTGCTGACTGCTGCACCAACCGCTCGGCAAAACAAGAACATTCTCATGGAAACAAGCAAGGCTTTAAGTTTAGGGGCCCTACCAGGGGCCCGGGGTTACCTGTGTCTATGACCAGGGGCCAGCTCTTCACGTCCACGGCTGCAGCAGCTTCTTTGGATTTTAGCAGTTTCATTATTGCTTGAGTGGTGAGGATGCACACGGACTTACTGACCTGTCCAGAGCCAGAACAGCACAGTGTCAAACACACGCTCGTACAAACACTGTTCATTTTTAAATATCTCAAAATCTACACTTGTGTGACTGCCTTGCATGAACAGCTTTCTCTAAATAAAGTGGGGCTACTATTACTTTGAAAATCAATCAACCAAGCTTAGGCAATTTGAATGAAAATCACAAAGGCTGCAATAATTTCCTCCACAAACAACAAAATGTCCTGTTTTATTCTGATTATAAACTGCTAATCCTGTAGTTTAGATTTGTTAAAACATGTTCTGAATTAAGTGACAAAAACATGGCAAAAATGGAACAAAAATGTGTCTAAAAATGACTAAAACGTGACTAAAACTGACAAAAATAATAACAAAAACATGACCTAAAGCTACAAAAACTTAGTGAAACATGTGATTCTTCTTCTTAGTTTGTAAGTACATATTTCAGCCTTTTTGTTAATTCTCCTGGTTGTGTTTGAACAGAATCACATTTTAAAAACATGAATCTAAATCTAATTGCAATTGCAAAACTGGTCTGGAAAATTCCAATTAGATACTTTTCCAAAATTGTGCAGCTCAAACCAAGCGAATACTTAATTAATAATAATCGAAGGCCTCATAATTAAACTAAAAAAGTAAAAGTATTAAACTAAAAGTATTTTTACTGAAAAAAATGGGCGTCTGAGCCATAAAACCTGTTCTCTCATCTCAGGGCATGGCATGGGGTTGTTTAACATTCAATCACAAAACTGATGATTATGTCAATAATCAATTTGTTGTGATTACTTACTAGTCTCAGCACCAACAAAATGGTAGAGCTACTAAGCCTGTCACAATACCACATTTGATGTGTGATACATTATTAGATAAAATATCACATTAAATGATGTTATTTAAACTATTTTTTACATTAAAAAACAATAAATAAATAATAAATAATGAGTAGAATTACACTTTTTTAGTAAGTTGCTGCCGATTATGAGTCATAAAAGTTTCTTATTTGACTCTCTGGAATCCAAACAAAAACAAAGAGCTACCACAAGTAACTTTTGACACAGCATCCTGAAACACAACACTGTATCACCAAATGGAGTCTTGTGCTATTTGGAGACTGGATATTAAATACATTAGTCTAAAATATTTGATTCAATGTTTTGAAAGGACTAAAGCACTCTACAGTGGGCCCCAGCGAGTAGCCGGAGTTACCTGGACGATCATCTTGACCGTGGGCAGCGTGGTGGCCAGGTTCTGGGGGTGCGGGGGCCTCACGGTGACCGGGACAACGCCGGCGTACAGGCAGCCGTAGAACGTGGCAATAAGATCCACACCTGCACACACAAGGAGTCAAGTTATTTATTTCATTAATGTAAGATTTATATTGAAAAATGTCACAAAGCAAGGACTCAACTTCAAACTACATTAAACTACAAATAAATGTTACAACCTCAGGGAAAAAATAGAAACATTTAGACCTTTATCATCTGCAAAGCTCACAACACTCTTGTGATGTCATTAAGTATTATCCCAGAATGTGCTGGTCCATAATTCTGAAGAGTCACATGAAACCTCCACCAAATGTTTTTGATCATTTGAGCACTCAAACTGCCTTTGATCATATGCATCTCAGCTTTCATACCAGCAGCTACTGTTGTGAGCATCCTTTACACTGCACTTCTTCCTGTACCTGGGGGGTAGACCAGAGCCACGTGGTCTCCAGTGTTGAGGCGCCCGGTGAGTGCTGCTGCGACTCTCTCTGCCTTCTTATGCAGCTGGAGACAGGAGGCTGTGCTGGACACGGTACCCTGAAACACAAACTCATTTGTGTCATTCAGAAACAAGAAAAACTAAACACACTGTCAACATGAAGCTTTTATCACGTAAACATTCAGGGCTACAGTACAGGATATAATAATCCTCTGCTGTTTTAAGACATGACACAAAGGGCCGTATTTTGCCCCTGGCTGTAGCACGAAGGCCAGGGGGCGGTTCCAGGTTGGGCTTTTACTACCTTCACGTGTTAACGCTAACGCCAAGAGGCTGCACTTGTCTGCTGGAGGCTGGAGGGGGATGTGACAGTCCATATATGGTGAACACGTTTGAACCAATGACTGAGGTCTGTGGTATTTAAAAGACTGTCAGTGCTTATTCTTATTCAGTGTTTATTCTTCCATTTAATCCACTTGCATCCATTGTATACAACGGGACATTGGCCGTTTTCTTTCTTTTTCTCCCTCGGGACATAAGGATCACCACTTAAAGTAGATCTCACAGCAAACTTTAGACTCAACAAGATTTTGACAAAACATACAGAAGGATTTTTTGATCTCTAATTCTATAATTGATTTATTGAAGTCAAAGTCAAAATTTGGTGAAATTTGAATTTTTAGGACAATTTTCAATCCAATCTATTTTACCAAAAAACTAAATAAGAAATAACGAACCAATAAATTTAAACCTGGTTCTGTCCATTTTTCAGGTTTAAACATTCCAAATGTGTACTTGTGACCATTTTTACACATACAATGCTTTATTTCTATATGAAAACATGGTATGATGAAAAACTAAGTGAGTAAACTAGAGGAGAAGTTTCAAATTGATATCTTTAAATTGAAGATGTTTTCCTATTTACCTGCAGTGTCTCATCTTAACTGGATTAAACAACAGTCTGATTTCTGGGCTTGTTCCACTGTTGGGACACTTTGACCAATCAGCTTCAAATGTTCCTCATGACGTTCTGCCTTTTCCTGGTGGCTTTCAGTGAGTCCCTTCTGTTAGAGAGCTCCTTTATGACTAGTTTTAGTCAGTGTGGGCAGATACTTTGTGAATGTACTAGTTTAAGTGAGTGTGAAGGCAGTACCTTGGAGTTGAGGACCATGAAGAGGGGATGGTCTGGAGTGGCCTGAGCTCTCCACTGAAGAACGTCTTGAATATACAAGAACTGTAGAAAGAGAGAGAGAGAGATGTGGTTAAACAGACAATTGAATTATTATTTTTAGACCCATTATTTGCAGATACATAAGACAGACATCTTAACAACCCTGTAATAATAATCGTTGAAATGTGTTCAATGTGTAAATTAATATACATCTTTGCCCCAACTTTTTAAGCCCCTTTTGAGTTATAATTTTGCACTTGCACCCTTTTGCACTGATCAATTCCATGATAAGAGAGGTGACAGCTTCAAAATAGAGCTCATAAGCTTTCATGATATACATCAATGACTCCTTTCCATTCCCAGCCTTCAAATAAATACATGACATCAAAATACTCCAATAGAATATTGATAAAAGTGTATTATCTCGTGCAGTTTGTGTTTTTGCTCTCTGGGTACACACCTGCTCATTGTCCTCCATCTGGCCCACGTCTCGACCACAGGCTTGTGCAATTCTCTTCCCCGCCACTAGGTTTCCCACGATCATGGACGCAGGACCCACCTCTGAGCAAAACAAACTGGATTTTAATGTACTAATACTACCACTCAAACTGTGCACGGATGAAGCAGCATGCAAAGGTCCCAAAACAATACTGAACTAATTCCAAAAGAAAATAGAATTCGGTCAGAAGGACAAAAGTTTTAAGAGTGAAAGTTTCCCCGATCATCCAAGTAGCTTCTTTAGTTCATTTGACAGAGAAGTCACTGTCTGGAGGAGGAGCTAATTACACTGGAGCTAACACACACTAGCTTTACAGTCAGGACTGTCTGTTGTTAGTTAAGTCTACTGAACTATCCCTGTAAGGTGTTCACCAAATGCAAACTCCAGTGAAAACATTTTGTCCAGTTAATTGGCTTGTTTCGTTTGTTTTCTATCTATAATGCCCTTTCTGGTGACAAAAATAGCTGAAATTCCAATAATAATGGATTTATCTCATAAAGACTAATCGGACTTGAGTATTAGTCCAGTAATTATGGACTAATATTAATATATAAGCTTTATTTAAAGGCACTGTACCTGATTTTTGTTGTTTTGAAACATGAAAAACTAGTTCAAGTCTTTCCATCAGTCACATGTATCACTCACTTTCCTAATGCAGTCCTAGCATCCTAAATATTCACCTCCATGAGTTTAGAAACACTTTTCACCTGTCTCTGAGCCCAGAGTGTCACAGACCATCAGGGGTAAAGCTAACAACCATTATCATGCTAACGGATCACTTTGTGCTTCTCTCGAAGGATAAATCAAAACTGTAAAAATCAAGAAGAGCCCCTTTAACTTGGATTAATGAACACAGACTGGATTATTCAGCTTTGTGCCTCAGATGGAAAACTATTGCTCTTTTTATGTGTTTAAGCTGTAAGTGGCTAATGTTAGCAACTCTACAATGTGAGTGTTTTATTCATAATCAGAACTTGTGTCAGAGCTGTGTTAAAACAGCATTTATATATTCTTTCATTCAGCCGTGTTGTGCATAGTTCAAAGACATATTTGGTGTCCCTCTCCTGTGATTTTAAAGCCTGCTCTCTTCGCCCTCACCAGACTAAACATCTGAATGATCTCAGCTGTCACACTGCATGTCCAGAGTGGATTCTTGTGCTGACACGGCTGGTACCTGGCTGTTTCTGCCGGGGCTTGGGCAGGTTGGTCACACAGGTGTGGGGGCACATGAGCACGTTACAGGGGTGCAGCGCCCCCTCCAGGAAGCGCTGTTTGGTCTCAGAGATGTGGATCCCGCCCAGAGGAGCCTTAGGCAAGGTGTTAGCGGGCACCAGAGCCAGGCAGTACACACCCACCTGATGGATACTGTCTATCGCCTGGAAACAGTCAACACAGGACAAATGTCAATGCAGAGTGCTCAGAACGCAATGGGCACAAGTGTCAGTGCACAAATAATACCTGATAACACCTTTATTTTGTTGAATGATGGTTTAAACTGTCAGAAACATGTGTCTGTGGCTGTAAATTGTCCCTGTATTTTCAATGATACGTCGCCTGTTGATGACCTCTCAGAGGGATTCAGGCTAATAGATTCCCTTTGAAATGTTTTTCCATGTGAACATAAAGTGTCCAAACCTGTACCAATCCATTGCAGTTATACTGTTCAAAATTCCAGAACGAAGGTGAGGCAAAGTTAAGTCAACCATTACACATTTTCAGTGATTAACTGACATCAGATCTAAATGCTAATTGTTTGCGTCTTTACAACAAAAAATAAGCAACCAATTTCCAGGATAGAAATATCAGTTACTTTGCTTTTCTATCACAAAGAATAGAAAAACACAATTGTCCAGCCACAAAATTGTAACTGAGCTTCAAAAAAAGTGTGTAGTTAAATATGTATATGTAGATAAAATGGAAAAACAACAATGGGTTCAACATTTCTTGAGTATTTGTTCAGTAAAACCTTTCTGTCTGTCATCATCTCCAATTAAATACCGTAAAACGCGGACTATTGATCGCTCCTGAGTATAAGCCGCACCAGCCATATTTACAAAGAAAAACAACTTTGTTCATATATAAGTCGCACCTGACTATAAGCCGCAGGTGTCCACGTTTAACATGAGACATTTACATTGCCGGGCCGGGCCGGTTCGGGCCGAGGGGGAAAGAGGTGCACACGGGTTTTGTAATATGTGCTCCGCGGCAAAAGAGTGCGATGTGCAGCCAGTGCTGTGTTGCTTTCCTCCTCATCCTCAAATAAAGTGGTCAAAATATGTTACGTTAGAAAAGACGCCTTAATGAAAGTGTGCGGCTGCTACACAGAGCGGAGGAGAGAGAGAGAGAGAGAGAGAGAGAGAGAGCGCAACAGAGGAGAAAGAGCAGGAGGAGAGAGAGAGAGAGAGAGAGAGAGAGAGAGATAGCGCAACAGAGGAGAAAGAGCAGGAGGAGAGAGAGAGAGAGAGAGAGAGAGAGAAGAAAGGAGCGAGGTGGGCATGTGAGCCAGTGTCAGCGGAGGAACAGGCCCGTCTGGTACAGGAGGCGTCCCGTTGGTGCAGGTAGAACACTAAACACTTGAAGCCCTGTCAGGCGCTTATTCTGCCCATAAACCTCTGCACTGAACTCAGTTTACATAACTCCGGTTCTACACGTGCGCGGGCTCAGTTCGGGTTCGGACATATGTGCGGGGCCCGGTCGGGTCGAATCGTGCAGAAAATGACTCCGAGTCGGGACAGAACACACACAGGCTCGGGTCGGATTCGGGTCGAATCGTGCCCGGTCGGGTTCGGACAGAACGTGCGCGGGTCCGATCTAAACTCTACCCTAGAGGCCGTTCCCGGAAAAATACATAAATTAGCCGCATCGCTGTATAAGCCGCAGAAAAAAGTAGCGGCTTATAAAAAGTGTTTAAAGCAAGTTCTGATATAACTCACATCACATGTACATGTATGTCAAAGTGTATTTGGGTATTTCATATTTTGTGATATTCTGAGGTCAATCCCAGTTTCCCACTTTTAAAGGGTTTAGTTCCAAGCCTGTGATATGTACTATCCAGTGTTGGATGTAACTAAGTTACTTTTACTTTGTTACTGTAGTTAAATTACAATTTTAGTACTTTAGCAGTGTAACACAATACTTTCAAAATACTTAGTTTTACTTTCACTAACACCACTGTTCAGGAAGAGAATGCAGCCTTCTTCTGCAGGAAACAGCCTGAACAAGGAACGTTTAATGTTCTCAAGTTAAATACCCCCCGGGCCTGACTTTTGCTGTCAGTAACACCTCAGAAGCAAAGTCACAGCCTTGTTATTAGTATTTCTATTGGTGTATGCCTTTTGAGACAACTTAAACAACTTATTTGTTGTTTACCTCTGTTTAATTGTAATTAATAAAGCGTAAGAACACATATATGATTCATTTATACAATATTATAAATAAAGTAATCCCTAAGTAATGCAACTTAGTTACTTTCTTGAGGCAGTAACTAAATAATGTAACTGATTATATTTTTAAGGAATAAGTAATTACTTTTTCAAAGTAACTTAGCTAACACTGGTACCATTTGATGACTATAAAACATAAACCATTATCTATTTCTTAGTACACAAAGTTAAACTTCTAAAGTACACATTTACAATTCCTAAACCTGTTGGTTATCTAACCAAAGTGGTGTCCATTACAAACTGATATTTTACAAATATAGAAAAGTACAATTAATATAAAAGCCAAAATAACACGTCTGAAATGGCTGGTTGTGAGGACTTTCTCTGACCTGCAGGACGCGGCTCATCCACTGGAAGCTGTCCTCCTCTGAAGCGTCCGGCCTCTGCTCGGCCACCACCACGATCCTCTCGTCGTGGAGCACGGACACAGAGAACACCGCAATCCTGGACGCACAAACATTATTCATGTTTTGAACACTAGAGCACAGTGTTGCACCTTGCTCTCCTCTCACCTGCCCCTGTACACAAACTTCATGGGTTCCACAGCCAGAGCGGTGGCCACCACGTCGTCAGCGTTATGTCTGCGCCCGCTCACCACCATGAGCCCATCCAGCTTCCCCACCACAAACAGCAGGCCGTCCTGTTCACACACATACAGGTTAAACTCACTGCTTCTCATTGTTTGTGCATGAAGCTAACACAGAGCCTCTATGCCCTATAAATACACGAGCCTCTGTGAGAGCTCTCCCTCAGCTGCAGACAGAGGGCAGAGTCTGCAGTGGGACAGTGTAGAATTGGCCCTTCACTGAGATGAATGAGACGTTTCATGGAGAAGAAGCTTGTGTCTTAAAAAGTGATAAATCTAAGGCAATATAAAACAGGACTAAACAAAAAATAAACTGAAGCAGGTCTAAACCAGGGCCACATCCTGATCCAAACCAGGACTAATCCGAGCCAGGACCTGAAGAAGCTCAAAACCACCTGAGGGCGTTCCTGTTTGAATGCCCTCAGGTGGTTATGTAGCATACTACAGACAAGGTGAAGATGGAGAGCACTGACCGGTCCAATGAAGCCCAGCAGAGAGGTCCTGGTGAAGGCGCGCTCACACACGGGGACACCAGAGGGCGACACTGGGATGGTCTGGATAAAGTATTGTTCAAAGAGAGCACATTGACAAACGGACAATCCTGTCAGTCTTAAAACGTGACAGATAGCCTCAGACAGACCTCAAAGACGTTCTTGGTCATCCCCGGGAGACCGTAGTACGACACCCCTGAGGCCCCTGAGCTCACACAGATCTCGCCCACCTCATCCGTCTGACAGAGGAGCGGGGGCCCCTCCACACGCACCACGCACACCACACCTGGACACACAGAGCAGAGGAGCATGTTCAGTGCTCAGATGGTTCAAAGGTTTAGCTATTTTGAAGAAAAAACAACTGCATAAACAAACAATAATGTATTATTTTATGTAAAGCATTTACGCCTGTGTTAGATTTCAATCTATTCTTTTGGATTTTGGATTGCGTGTTTCTATTCTCTGCTGTTCTTGAAGTGTGTGTTGCAACAGTGGAATGTCCCCACTGTGAGACCAATAAAGGTTCTCTTATCTTATCTTACTATATTTAGTTCCACATTTACTTAACTTTAACTTCTTGTTTATATATTAATTACCAGGGTTTTTCACTGGGGAAATTACTCTCAGAAGTAGAGCTGCAACAATGAATAGAATAATTGTAACTTGTCATTGTAATCGTAATCTGTACTAAACACATTTTATAACAAAAATAACAAGATATTATTGAATCAAGAGACAGTACTATTTTGGATTTTACTCAGTTATACGTTTTTTGGTAAATTCTCCATCTAGAAGCTTTCAGTCACCATATTTTAGCTTTCACTTGGTTAAAAATGAATTTAAAAAGTCTCAATGTACAATAGAAATAATTGTCGACTGGTAAAATAATCGTTAGTCACTGCCCTGCTCAAGAACAAAAAAGCAGGTTTTACTGATCACTGAAGCCACATACAGGGCACAATTCTACACAATCCTTCAGAACATAACTAAAACTACGACACAAAGTTATCCACATGTAAAAGTGTCACCTCCAGGCAGCACTTGTCCCACGTCCTGCACTGTGAGCACAGACAGCTTCTCCTCAGTGTCCACGCGGATCACTCCAAAGCTCAGGCTGGACATGGACAGGACGGCTTTCCCCGGGGGAGGGACGCCGGGCTCTGGGGGCCTGCAGCACACACAGGGTTTGGACGGGTAAATACATGTGCACCTCCAAGTCCAGAAGGAAAATGCACGTTCAATTTCATATTTAGAGTTTAAAGGCACAACAAAAACAAACGAAAGAAAATTCAATAAAAATCAATACATTTTTGGGGTCAACAGTTATCGTGATTAAGTACTTTTTTGTACTAGTGGGGGACATTTGGCTATATTTCTGTATCACAATAAGATTTGAGTATGTTTGTCTTATTATAGATACAATACAACTAACTAATAAAGCATTTGTAATTTATTTATTGTAGCTCATGTTTTTTAACAATAATGTACGTTTAGAATTATTTTGACCTACTTCAGGGTAAGGCTGCTTAAAATGATAATCATGATTATTTGGTTGATAATTAAAATCACAATTATTTACAACAATTACTTCCATGTTGTCAAAATTATTCTGTAGAGAAATGAATATCTGTTATAAGTAATGTTTTGGAAAAACATTTTCTTTGCGCCAGGTTTTGAGGCAAAAGGAGTGCTCTTATAAGTCTGAACAGACTGTGTTTGACCTGCGGATGGCGACGGTGAGGGCCTCGGAGGAGCAGGCACAGGGGCAGATCACCTCTGGCCTTAGCCCTCGATTCTGGAAGACGTTTACGAATGCATCACATGACGATATGGACCCTGCGGACAGAAGAATGTGTTTAATGACAGCGCTGAAACAAGGAACTAAACCAGGACTAGACCCCAGGACAGAACTAGACATCAACTAAGACTAAACCAGGTAAAAACTTGGATGGAACCAGGACTATCACAGGACTTCACACTTCACCACATGAAAATTGGGACTAAACCAGCATTAAACCAGAAATGACTAAAAGGACTAAAACAAGGACTAGAACAGGACAAAACCAGGTCTACATCAGGATTAAAATGTGCTCAATTTAGGACCAAATGACGACAAGTGTGAATGCATCCTAAACCAGGTATGAGCCAAGACTAAACCAGGACTTTGCTTTGAGCCTTTGCTTTGAGCCAGGATTAAATTATTATTAACCCCGTTATAAACTAGGACTAAACCAGGCGTAAACTAGGACTATACCAGGACTAAACTATAACTTAACAAGGCCTAAACCAGGACTAAACAAGGACTGAACTAGGAATTAGCCAGGACTAAACTAGGACCAAAACAGGCATGAGCCAAGGCAAAACTAGGACTAAACCGTGTCTAAATTAGGACTAAACCAGGGCTAAACTAGGACTAAACCAAGACTAAACTAGAACCAAAACAGGCATGAGCCAGGAATAAACTAAGACTAAACCAGGCCTAAATCAGGACTAAACCAGGGCTAAACTAGGACTAAACCAGGCCTAAACTAAGACCAAACCAGGACTTTACTAGGACTAAAACCAGGATTAAACTAGGGCCAAACCAGGTATGAGTCAGGGCTAAACTGGGACTAAACCAGGACTAAACTAGAACTGATTCAGGTACAAACTATGACTAAACCAGGACTAAACTAGAACTGATTCAGGTACAAACTAGGACTAAACCAGGACTAAACTAGGGCTGAACCAGGGCTAAAACAAGACTAAACAAGGTATGAATTAGGACTACAACAGGATTAAAGAAGGGCTAAACCTGGAGGACTAAACCTGGACAGAAACGGGACTAAATCAGGACTAAACAAGGTATAAATTGGATGGAAACCAGGAAAAAAACAAGACTAAACCAGGTATAAACTGGGACTTAACCACCACTAAACTAGGACTAAAGCAGATATAAAGTAGGACTGGACCAGTGCTAAACAAGGTAAAAACTTGGATGGACCAAGGAATAACATCAGATTAAACCAGGTAAAAACTAAGATTTAACCAGAACTAAAGTAAGACTAAACCAGAAGTAAACTAGGACTAAACCAGGCGAACTCTGTGCTAAGCTCCAGACTCACAGGGGTTAGCTCCGTCTGCCACGATGAGCATCCTCAGACAGCTCAGACTCAGGTCTCTCTGCTCCCTCTGGGCCAGCAGGGACCAGTGCATGTCCCGGGACTTCACCACCGCCACACCGGCTGGAGAGACACAGGAGAGCGGAGGGTTACAAGTGGACATAAAGTATATTTTACTGTCATAGTCAAAGTATTACTGTTATTTAAGTTTGAGTATCTAGCATTATTTCCATTGCTGTTTATGTCCACTGAAATGTTCCTTTGGTCAGACAAATACAAGTTATCTTATCTTACATGTTTGAATGTAATGCTAAAGATTAAATGGGCTTTACATAATTAAAAAAGGACACATAGTATGTATGATTTATCCCTTTGCTTTGGCATCTCGTGTTTTAGAACTTAAAGCTGGGGTTTCCAATTTTTTTCTCATAATTAGTACGTTTGTTTTCCTCCAAGATCAGGCTCTACATGCTGTCTTCATGTGACTATATGATGCTTTGAGATGAGAGCCAATAGGCTGAGCAGGATAATGCTCCTGCTTGTTTACTTGTTTGTTTATTTATTCTTTGGTGGGGGCGGTGCCTGCTAATGAACATACATGATACACATGTTCTAGAAACACACTGGATTGTAACCTTGGGCTAATTTTCCTCCGTTGTCCCACATTCACTCTCAGTCGCCAGAACAATATTGTACATGTTTTTAGTGATAGGGAAACCAGAGCACCCGGAAGAAACCTACGCAGAAACAGGGAGAACATGCAAACTCAGAAAGGCCCCATACGGCCTGAGAAGTGTGCCACTGCCTCACTTTTATGTCTGAAAAAGCTGTGGGAGTGGTCCAAAAAACTAGTGATGCGCCAAATGGATTTGTGAGAGCAAGGAATCAGTTAGAAAGGCTTAAATACATACTTACATGTTTCACATTGTCAAATAAAATAATGTATGTATTGAAAAGCACACATTACTTTCAGGTGTTTCCTAATCAGGATCTGGTGTTAGCACTCTACTGGCAGCAGAGGGAATTACCATTGGGAAATACACAAAAGCTAGCTTGTCCAGCTATGTTACTGTAAGCACACAGTTGTATTGACTGTGATTTGAGGCAGAAATCCACAGAACGAGTCTGGTAATGGTTTATGGGCTTTAAAACAGCATGAGACCTTAAAGCTGAACCTTTAGCGTCACAAATCTGAGAATTGTGGAACAGAGATTTTGTGAGGCTCAGCGCAGGAGCAGACAAGACAAGCTTCCAGGTGTATTTTTGATTAGAAAGCAATCTTATAGCATGGTTAAAAGCAATAAAGTGTGTCCTTTAAGGCTAAATAATGTATTAAATATTGCATGTCCATAGTGGGTCTTCTTGATGGCCAGCAGCACATGATGGCAGCAGAGGCACATGTGTATGGTCGTGCTGTAGGTGTGCAGTGGTACCTTTGAAAGCGTGGACCTTCTGGATCCAGGACAGAGGGTTGACCTTCATCAGGGAGTAGGGGATACTGACCACATGGAGGCGCTTCCACACACTCTGAGGAACACAACACGCCACCGCTTCAGTTTATCTTATCAAATATGCCTGTCACGATAATGACTATATACAACATATTTTGGGGTTCAGTATTTATTGAGTGTATGTCACAATTTCAAATTTTAGGATTATTTTGAGAGGAAACTTTTATTTACAATTGTTGGCACTTCGACTTTTTGGATGAAAAAGTAATGATATTGTCAGATAAAAGTATTAAGTAAGTAAGTAAAAAGTATTTTATGTGTATTTTGACTGCTTTGGGGTATATAATGAAGTGAAATTACTCATTGTTACTAGGGCTGCACAGCTAATCAAAATAGAATCGAAATCACAGTTTTAATTAACACAATTAGCAAATTGCAAATCTGTACTTTTACTACTACTTTTAAGTACTGTAATTTCCTCCACAAACAGCAACACAGCTTGTCTTAATCTGCAAAAAAAACTCCAAATCCTGCAGTTATGATTTGTTAAAATATGTCTAAAAAAAATGCGACTAAAAGGAACTAAAATGCAACTAAAAGCAACAAAAACGTGACTAAAAGTCGCAAATACAAAACTAAAAGTGACAAAAACTCAGCCCTGCGACTAGTTGGCCACTGTCCAGGGTGTACCCCGCCTAAGCCCCAAAGTCTCTGAGATAGGCTCCAGTCACCCGCGACCCCGGAAACGAGAATAAGCGGTAGAAAATGAATGAATGAATGAAGTGACAAAAACTGCCAAAAATCTTGCGACACATGTGACTAAAAGTGACAAACATGGAATTAAAATCAACAAAAACGCAACAAAAAGCAATAAAAACACTACTAAAACAGACAAAAATGTGACTAAAAGCGAAACAAATGCAACTAAAAGGGACAAACACAAGATTAAAAGAGACAAAGACAAGTTTGAAAACAAAACGTTACTAAGAGCAACAAAAACACGACTAAAACTGACAAAGAGTAAAAGTGAGACAAATGCAAAAAGTGACAAAAATACAAAAATTGACAAAAACTAAATTAAAAACAAATTAAAAGCAACATACACGTGAAACAAAATACAAATACATAATTCTTTTATTATTATGTTTTAGTTCTTATGATTATATTGTGAATTGAATAATCGCAATCAACGATCAGCCAAATAATCTTGACATCCTTAATTGTGTCTGTCCATGTTTAATCTGTACTAATGATAATTTTTTTTGTACGTCAGCTGTAGATGGTTGAATTATTAACATCATGATTCGTTAAATATTCTAGCTACTTAAAGGTCCCATATTCTGCTATTTTGCCCTTTACACAGTCTATTCTAAGGGCTTTGTTGATAAAATTTTGCGTTGTGCAATATCCATAACATAACAGTTTCCAAAAAACACCCATTTCTTGGACTGGCCCCCCTCCTTGCAAAAGCAAACGGCTCACTCTGAGATCTGACCCCCCTGAACAGAGAGCAGCCTGCCTCCCCCGCCCAACCCGCGCGCCTCACCCGCCCAACTCGTGCCGAAGCCTAGAGCGGAGATGGTGCATGCGCCGTGTGCTCCGGTAAACAGCGATACACAAACACAGGAATAAACCTTTTATCCGTCCTGACGGTGCGTCGTGCTGAGTCCTACGTCCTGGATCTGACCTGGAGTTTGACGTGCTCCAGTACCTCGTCGACAGACGCGTTGCCGTTTGGTAAATAACAAGCTAACTCTTCTATCTGTCGTATCCATCGTGTAATTACTGTGTAGCATTAGCATTAGCTGTTTTTATTCTGCGGCTGCGCGCTTCCTGGAGGCGTGGCTTAAACACCGCGTCATCCTTGTGAAGCCGCGTCATCCTGGTGAGGAGCCCCCGTCTGCTGCTCAGCCGAGGGGGACGGAAAAGACAGTTCTCTAGTGAAAGCATGAGGGAATCAATCAAAAAACCACTTTGGGCACAACATACGAGGCCCAAATAGCACTGTAGGAAGCTTAAAACCTCTGAAAAGTCGATTTTGCATGTTATGGGACCTTTAAGTGCTTTATTCTGCCATTTCTTTGACGCAGTTTGTGTATTTTTAACAATATTGTACACTTATAAAAGTTTAACTGGGATTGTCCTGCTTTATGGTTATTGTGTCAGTGGCCTTAAATATTATTGTGAAACTTTCTGCAACCTCAAAAGTTTCAATCTTGACAGGCCAACCTTCAACTCATTCATACATTGGACTGAAGTGTGAAGACTGAAGTCATATTATTTCGATAAGTCCAAGCACAGAATGGCAAAACAAGGTCTAAACCAGGAGTCAACAAGGACTAGTGTAAATAAGCATGTCAGATTTGAACATCATCGCATCATTTCAACATCCCTCAGCTTGTGTCAAACCTGGCTAATACTTTTACATGACTTTACACTGCTTTTAGCTCTGTGCCCTGTGCTCCTTACATAAGCCTGTGATTAGCATTAGCTTAGCATTAGCCGTAGGACTCACAGTGAGGACGCCGTGCCATAATCCGGCTTCTCGTTTGAAATCCAGGACGTTTGTGATGGTCTCGCCTGGAAAAGAAGAACACAGTTTGACAAGGGCACAAGTCTGCGTCATTTATACTGTAAATATACACTTTTACAGCACAGCTCTCTAATCCTGATGGACAAGGAAGAATTAGTGGAGAAGTTAGTCACAGTGAAATGTCCACTGCGAATTTAGAGGTGATTCTAGAGGCTGGTATGAAGTATTTCAATCATTTTACTTGACTTTACTTTTTTTTGAGGAACATATCTTCAAAGGAGCACTATGTAACTTTTCTGGTGCACTAAAACAAGTTTTGTTGTTGTTCAAATACACCTGTGAGCATGTTGCCTTAACCTGCTTGTCTCAATGGAGCTAAAATATGATTATCCCATTCTGTGGAGACAAGCAGGTGGCAGACTCTCTATCAGAAAAGTTACCTTTAACCCTTTAACTAACAACAACAACAACAACAAAAAATCAAATATAATTCTAATTCAAGTGCAAAACTTTCATAAAAATGCAAGTTTTTTCAAAAATGTGTGTACATCTCCTTTTCCATATTAAAGCTTAATACACATCATCTGTTTAGCTCAAAAAGCCATTTATGGAACATGGCTTCACAAATATAATACGACATACAAGTCCTTCACAAATGAACTCAAGGCAGCTTACTCAAACTTTAGTCTGACAAATTTCTAATGTCAAGAGAACCAATGTCCTCCTGACCCACCTGTGTTTACTGAAAAGCTGTCGCCCTTAAAGTCTATATGACAAGTTCATGTTTTTCTAATTCTGACTTAGTTTGGTGGGAGGGCACCTGTGGTAAATATTTGTCATAGTTTTACATGTGTTAAGTAGCAGTTTGTGAAGAAATTTAGAAAAATAAATGTTTAAAAAAATTACGGGAAGTAGTGCTGAGTTCTAAAAAGGAATCTCTCTGTGATGTCAAAAAAGTGACATACAGTTGAAAATAAAGTAACAAACAAATCTTTCTGACAGTTTTATCGGTCATTCAAAAAAATTAAGGCGTTATCAGGTATTATTATTCGTCAAATCATAACTATTATGTAATTTATATGGTTTTTGGCACTTGTTTTCAAAATAGTTGCTAAGTAACAGTTGTGTAATTACCTCTATCTATGTCATATTTGCTGTCCATGTCCACAGGAAGTAACATTGTAAACTTTACGAAAACGGTCAAACTGGGGACAAACTGTCAAAATGTTTAGCAAAATCTTAAATATAATCACGTTCACTACGTTTTAGTGAACTGTGACGTCTAACCTGTCATAGACTTTAAAGCTGCACTATATAATTTCTCTAGTGGAGAGTCTGCCTTCAGCTTATCTCCATAGAGACAAGAAGGTAACCCCAACCCGACAAATGTACAGGTCAGGTGACTCCACTCACAGTACGAATTAGGGCTGGGCGATACGGTGATAAAAATCGAATCGTGAGCTCGTCCCTGTGACAATCTGCTACTTTTGTGAAATCAACGTATCGTGATTCATTGTTTTTCTGTCTTTAATGCAGCTGTCTGTTCAAACACACTTTTTCTCCTGTTGTTTAGCTGCTGTAGTCTCTGAGCAAATGATTTTATTTACCTCTTATAGACAAGGGCTGCACAATTCAACGAAATCGACACAAAAAGCAAAAAAAGCGCTCAAAAGCAACAAAAATGCACCTGCAAACAAGAAACACAACTCAAGAGCGACAAAAATGTGAGAGACAAACACAACTGAACGTGACAAAAACTAAAAAGCAACAAAACAGAATCCTATTATTCAAACCTAAATCACAAATCTAATCTTAATCGCACTGGTCAGAAAGATCACGATTAGATATTTTTCCTAAATTGTGCAGCTCTATTAAAGGCAATAGAAAAAAAACAAGTGAGAATGAATCCTGATAAAAATCGAAATTATGATCTGGCCTCAAGGAAATCGTGATAATCATTTTTTGTCATATCGCCCGCCGAGATGGACCCTGCATCAGAAAAGTTACATAATGCACCTTTAAGTTAGAGCAGTATTACATCAGTAAAAGCAACTCTTGGGCCATTGCACTGGTTCTGTGTGCCCTCTTGTGCTGATTTGTCAGACTGTTTGAGTGCCGTGGGTTCATTTGTGAACTATATCATATCATACACTTGTGACGCCATGTCCCACAAAAGTCTTTTAGAGCTAAACATATGGTGTGTATAGATATTGATCATATGTTTTACATTATCATTGTGCCTCGTGGCTAAACTCCAGAGCCTCAGTATAACCTTTAGTATTATGTGATATAGTGAGTGGATGGTGTGTCTGACCTTCTGTGTAGCTGCAGGTCTGGGTGAGGGACTGACAGTGAGCCAACATGGCCACCTGGGACACACTCACTCCCATGGTGCTGCCTTCTTTACTGGTTTTGTACTGGACAAGGGAACAAAGCAGCATACATTCTAACACAAACAGTTCAGTGATGGTTTCTGTTGCTCCTGGACCAGAGTCTTACCTCGATGTATGCGATGTCGTTGTTGGCCTCTCGGACGGGCGGGTGCCAGTCTTTAGGAGGCTTCACCACGTGTTTCCCGTCAGTCACAAACCACAGCAGCCGCGGCCAACCTGGAGCAACAGACAACAGCGACAACTATGAGCTCAAACTAGTAATGGACAATTTATATTAAAATAACATGGATTCATTGATTATAAAATGCTTTCCCGAAATCACAAGTTGATCAGTTTTCTTCCACTATATCTGGGGCCAGGTAAGAAGTTCAGGTAAATCCACATAACACATTTTCTACAAGATATTGAAACAAAATATAACTGATTTTAAATCATTTATTGTATTGTGTATTATATAAAATGATGACTGCTTGTTGCTGATGATTCTGTGCTGCAGTTTTTGAAATCTCAATGGAACTTTGAGAAATACAGGATAAATAAATAATGTATTAATTCATTAAAAACTTTTAAATTAAATTTATGCCTACTGAAGTGATATCTCGTAAACTGTGCATTTCTTGTTTCACCTGTGCAGACCTGCAGTCATTAAACTCTCAATGAAATTAGAGGTAAAATATAGGTTAAATTAAAAACAAAAGTGCTTATGACTCATTTTATTCAATTATATTTAAACTTTTATTTTCCTCACAAATGTTGTCACAGTTTAGCAATTTTGGTTATCTATAATTTTATACATTTTTAATCTGATTAAAAATCCTGTCTAAAAACAAAAAAATTGCATAACTGTTACCTGGCAACCATGTTGTGCTCTGGGTTAAAACTCCACATAAATTATTATTTGACAAATACAAATATATGACAACACCTTTATTTTATTGAAGTTATGTTTAAAAGGTCAAAAAATGTGTTTGCTGCCAAACTTTTGGATAGCATTCTGAGTCTCCCTCGTCTGATGTCTTCAATGTTTTAAATCATTTTACTGATTTTCCAACTTTTCTTCCCAAACTGTCACTTGATTTGTGTAAAACGATAATTTATATTTAAAGGTATTATCCAACCAAAGAAGATCACAACAAAAAAAAGTAGTCAGTATTATACTTAAAAGTATAAAAAAAATTATAAACATTTGTTTTTGTTAAGCTTTGTCATAAAGTTTCATCATTCTGTACAGTGCATTTTGTGCATCCCTAGTTCCAGCCCTGGACCAGACGGTGTGTAAGTGACAGTACCTTTGAACGTGGCCACCTCTCCGGTCGGGGCTTTGGGCAGGCCCTTCTGACAGGCGTCTGTGGTCAGGGCCAGACTCACTCCACAGCTGCCCAACAAGAAGCCGATCTGCTGGCTGCCTGCATCCTGGAGACACAAGGGGAGGAGCATCATGGCTTTATGTTCATTTACATTTAGTTGAATAACTTTTTTAAACAAATAGTGCTTTTCAGTAACCTGGCCTGCAAAATGAATCCTAACAATATTTGTGAGAATCCATCTGGGTCTATTGTCGCGCTTGAGCCTGAAGCCCCAGTGGAGCAAACCAAAACAAGCACGGTGACTGAGCCTATTATAGGGTTAAAACATAGGACTGGATTTTGTTTTGTTTTTTCAAAAACACTCAAGAGTAGTTTTCTGACACCATACTTTTACTTCTACTTGACTAATATATAACACAAAGTAACTATAAGAGTACTTTTTAGTTTTGGTTCGTCGTCCCACAGTGAGTGCACCAACAGAAGACAAAAGCTTTATGTTGACAATATGAAATGATGTGAACTTTTGCGTTTCTTGCACCGCTCCTTCACATATGATTTCATTTTTCTCATTGTGTGTCTGTTGTATGGAAATTACATAATCTTATACATAACATTTAATGTTTAGTAAGGTTGATTATATTAAAATAAATCAGATTTTAAATATATTTGACTTTCAAAAAGGACTCAAATAGTGATTTCCTTGTATACTTTTTACTTTTACTTTAATAATTTCTTTGGGTCACTAGTACCACGTTGTACTTCAAGTCGAGAATTAATATTTAAAGTAAAGCTGAGTACACATTTTGGCTGACTCCACCCACCGCTGATGATATGCATTTTTTTTATTTTTGGGTTGGAGGAAAACTTTTAAAGGGGGAGATAGACTTTATTCAGTTCTTTTTCATGTGCCTGTAAAACTTTGCATGTGCCATCTGCCAACCTCACCAAGCATAATTATTAAAACATGTAGATGAGACCAAAAATAGATAGAAGGAATTTGAATATGTCTCCTAAGAATACAGAAGGAGAAGAAAGCATGTTTTTTTTGCTGGTAGTGCGGTGGATCAAAGAAGAGCAGAGACAGCGGAGGAGCGAGAGGTCTGTCACACAAATGAGCTACAGAGCAGTCACACGCTGAGGCCGCCTGCTGTGGAGAGCCCAGTCAAAATACAACGCATCAAATAAATGAGTTCATGTCAATAACAGCTGGAATGTGGTGTGCCTTCACTTGTCATATTTCCATAATCATCCATAAAGAAAGAAAAAGTTGGTGGAAATTCACGCAAAGCTGGATAAGTCGTTTAGTTTGGTCTAGACTCAAAGTAATGTTTAAAGCCGAGTGTCCACCGCACGATTTTGTCCCTCTGTGATGGAAGATAACCAATCATGGGGAAAATCTTGAGTCATGGCTCAAAGTCAGCCGCGTTTACAGTGAGACAAAGACAACGACGAAGACAAGATATGACTGATATATTAAACACGTCTGATGTTATGGAATGAAGGGCACAGAGTGAGATCCCTCTTGCTGCGTCTATGATCTGTGTCAAACATGTGGCCAACAGTAAACACAGACATGTGACCAACAGTAAACACAAACATGTGACCAGCGGTAAACATGTGTTCAACAGAATACACAAACAGGTGACTGACAGGAAACACAAACATGTGACCAACAGTGAACACACATGTGACCACATTAAACATGTCCAACAGAAAACACAGACATTTGAACACCATTGCGGTGATGAAAAATAGACTTTTCACAAACCCGTTCCTCCCCTGGACCCGTTCCTCCCCTGGACCCGTTCCTCCCCTGGACCCGTTCCTCCCCTGGACCCGTTGTGCTCAGAGGTCAGTGTAACAGCCAGCATTGGTTTTAATCACACTATATGTGTGGGTCTATCGGCGGTACCAAATTGTAACCCACCTTGCAGAATTGGCATAACACTAAACTTCAGTATGAGTGAATAACAGTTTTCCCATTGTGTAAGAAGTTGGCTCTTGATATCTAGATATTTGAAGCCCTTTCTCTTGTGTCTTGTGTCTCCTCATGTAGTACATTTTAAACCATAATTATTAGTCTGTTGCTCACTATAGGTTTGCGTTTACCTTTTTGGTGAGGTGAACACGGGGATGGTTTATGTTTTTGGTGAGGGGATCACGCATGTAGGGGTTTACCTTTTTGGTGAGCGGCACTTCGATGGGCACAGGGATAAGCTCTGCGAGGAGGCAGCCGTAGAAGGCCACCATGAACATGACTGGGTCACTGTTGGGGAACACTAGCGCCACCTGCAGACAGCACAAAGCCAGGTTTAGAGAGACACTTTTAGAAGAGCGTCACAATGACATGACGAGGACAGTGTCAAATGCTACACTAGATTGTGGACTGTTTTCATTTTGAGCTACAAGCAATTCTTCCAATTACCTCAAATTTTTTACCTTTATTTAACATGGAAAGTCATGATGAGATTTAGCTTCTTTGTGGAAAGTATAGAGCAAAAACAAATGTTTTACTTAAAAGGGCACAACATAAGCTTCCTGGATGAGTGTCTTATGTCCATATAGATGTTTTTGTGTTTCCTTGAAAGCAACAAAAACACCTGTGATTGAATAAATGCATGGACCACTAATGGAAGAATGTGAGGTTACATTGACTTAAATGCAAAATAGATGAGTTAAAAGCCACTCTATCAAACATTCCAGTAAAAGCCATTATCTCCATGTGTGAAGTAAGAACCTTTTAAAATGTAAATACATAATAAAAGGTTCTTTAATACTTCACACCTGGAGTGAGGACGACTTGACACCTCTAGTGAGGATCTCCAAACAGTGTCCTTTGCTTACCCGGTCTCCAGGCATCAGCAGGGGCTCGTTCCTGGAGCTGAGCTTGTTCAGGAGTGTGTAGGCCAGCTTCTGACTGCGCGTCCACAGCTTACCTGTACAACCAACACAAGTTACACACAACAATTCCAGTGATCAGTTTGTTGACTTAAAGATTTTGTTACAATTTTGTCAAATTTATATTTTGGCTACTGAAAACCAAACCAAGCTTCTTATCCCTTCTCTTGTACATAGCCTAGACACATTTTATATTTAATATATTTTATTTAATCGTACTTGCTTGTAAGTCTTTTGCTTTTTATGCTACTTTATCAACATCCATGTTCCCAATGAACCACTTACATTTATCATTTTCAAGAGCCTCATATCAGAACAATTCTAGTCTTATTTATATTTTTAAAGCCATATGGGAAAAAAGACCATTTTATATGACTAGGTGTTTTAAAAAGAAAACAATAGGTTAACACATAACACATATAGCACAAGAGCACTTTATTCTTCACATTACTTAAATAAAAACAGAATTAAGTTTCATTTTATTGTCCGCGTAGGCTGAAAAAAGTGCCTTTTTTTTCCTTTTGAAAAATGTATTAATTGACACACGGTAACCAAACCCAACCCTAACCCTAAATGCTTTGATTGAATTCCAAACGTCTTTAAGTGTATTTATTTGAAACTGTAAATGTTTTGTAATCCTTGTTTGGACAGTAAAAGAAAGCATGAATCCTAAATAGTTAATAATTCCAAAATCAACATCTAAAAAGACAAAAAAAAAAGATCTGACACTTGACCGCGACACGTGAAACTGCTGGTCCTGGTCCGTACCGTAGGTGAGTGTGTAGACCGGCTTGCCCGCCGTGTCCAGGGCGGTCAGACAGGGGGCTTTGGGCAGCGTCGTGCCCCATCTGTGCAGGGCCGCAGTCAGGGAGGGAGGCCAGCCGCTGCCCACCCCCAACGCCTCTCCCTCCAGCGGGCTCGTCTGCTGCCCCTCTGGCCTGGGCTGGTCAGGGTCCACCTGCTGGACTGGAGGGGGGGGAGACATGAAGCACGTTAGGTAATAGCCCAAGTAATGGATAATACGGGCATAGTTGAGGGTCCCGTAAGGTTGACGCTGTAGAAAAAAAAGATTAGCTTTAGGGACTGGTATGACAATGATATGAGGATGAAAATGACATAAATATTTATCATTAGATTTGTCACAGAAAATAAATTATACTTAAGTGCACATGACAGGTTTTCAAGTTTTTTTTTTCTAATTATAACTTTACTTTGGTGGGATAGAACCTGTGGTAAATAGTCATAGTTTTACTTCAGTCAAAAAGCAGTTGGCAGAAAGAAGAAGAAATAAAATTACAAATAAAAGAAATATACTAAACTAAATAAACTAAATATACTAAAACTAGAATCAAAACTAGATACTAATTTGAACAAGCATCGATTAAAAAAATACAATAAAAAATCCCTTTTACAAAATCTGACCTTTTGTGGACACTTTTAGAATAATCACCCTTGTGATATGGAAATAGGTACTGAGAATCCAGTATATTTCTTACTATCAATTTTAGTAGCCTGACAACATCTATTTCTATAGATTTTGGCCCTTGTTTACAATATGGTTGCTAGGTAACCGCTGTGGAAATACCTCTACCATTGTCACATCTGCGGCTCGTGTCCAACCAGGAAGTACAATTATAAATATATAACATATTAACTATGTTTTAGTGAAATGTGCAGTCTGTCCTGTCATATGCACTTTAACTCATCATATGCTACAAACTAATCGGTAACACTTTATAGTAACTTCACCATAATTACCTTATAAATCATGAACAAAGGTTTAAATCATAACTAACAAATAGTTTATAACGAAAGTAACTAAATAATACCCCTAATTAAGTAGTTAAACCCTAATCATTCTCAATTAACAATTTGTTGGTTATTATTAAAGTCTTTGTTCATGCTCAAGTATTAAGTTTATAAAGTATTACAGAATTATCATACTACTTTTTTGTAATGTTGTGCCACTATAAATGTTTGAAATGTAACGCAATCTTCTGCTAACTCTTTTCAAATATGTACATTTGCTCTCTAACACTAACTTCCATGATAACACTACTGAGAAGAAAAAGCTGCTAACTTTGACATTTGTTAGCTGCATAGTTAAGCCTTCGAACGGACCAGAACAAGTGTGGCTTTATAAACACAGAGAAGCACTTTCTGCATTACCAACTAATGACATCACGTGGTGGGATCAATTGTTTTGAGCTCTGGAGAGGGAAGAAGCAGCCTATGCGGGATTACTGAAGCGTGTGTGAATGAAACATAACACTACTACTCTAAGGCGTGAGAAATTAATCAATCAAGTAAGCAGGATTATTAACATGAACTCTTGAGTGCGTTTAATGCTCCGTACCCTCCTGCACACACTGGCTCAGAGCTCCAGCAGGCCCAGCTCGAGCTCGCACATCCCCGCTGTGTTCGCTCTCTGCTCTGGTCCTCCTGCCCAGATCCACGTGGGGCGCTGGACTGGAGCACACGTTTGG
Source organism: Rhinogobius similis (assembly GCA_019453435.1). NCBI lineage: Eukaryota > Metazoa > Chordata > Actinopteri > Gobiiformes > Gobiidae > Rhinogobius > Rhinogobius similis. The sequence goes on along the minus strand of CM033633.1, from coordinate 35,971,582 downwards.
ACAGGGCAGGACCTTCTGTTTCCTCCTGACCACTGCATGGACCTGGCACTCGCCCCTCGCCTTCCCGCTGAGATTCAAAATGGCAGTGCCTTCTTTGTTTCATATTTGGAGTTTTGTTAAAGGTCTAGAGTTATGCCAAATGAACATAAGCTTTTAGTCGCTTTATAATGTGGTTTCATGATCAAAAACAAATCCTGGAGTTGTGTTTTGGTGGTGCACTATAGCCATGTTTTGACTGGCCCTGATGCCCTGGACCGGTTCACCTTGGAGCTCTTTGGCGCGGTTCTTTTAGTGGCAGAATGCATTTCCATGTTAAGGGCTTGGCTCAGCATCAGTGGAAACAAGCCTTATGCAAGTTTTCTGGGGAGGGTGTGCCGTCTGTCTCTGGGTGGAGATGTTATTGCTTTGCCTACTCCTACTACACATACTTTGATTAACCCTGTAGGAGTGGGATGACCCATTAGGGGCATGAATGATTATGCTAAATGTGACTGAGATGACAGTTCACACAGGGTAGTTCAATAGAATAAACTGACAACAGATACTACTTACTGTAAAAACGTGTTTGTGTTAGTTTTGGTGTAGTTAGCTCCTTCCTTCAGACAGTTCTCAGTCAGATGAACTAAAGAAGCTACTTGGATGAGCGGCAAAACATCTTCACTCTTAAATCTTTTGTCCAGTTGACAGAATTTGATTTTCTTTTGCTATGGAACTGAAATGAGCGACGTAGGGTCTACATATACTTTGAAAATTATAGACAAAAACAACATCTCCACAGAAACAAGCAGGTGGTGAACCCTCTACCAGAAAAGTGCACCTTTAAGTAACTGTTCAGTCTCTCCAGGGGCAGCTCTGCTCATGCACTGCTCCACCTGGTGACATCATGAGATAAACCAGGAAGTGCTCCTCTGTGTAAGTCCATAACACCAGACTCATTCTGATCATTTCAGCTACTGTTGCACTAATATTTATTAGTGATGTCCCAGTCCAGGGTTTATGTGACTCCTGAGACTCCTGAACCGAGACTATCTGATGCCTATTTCCAATCCAGTACCTTCTTCAATACAATCTTATTCTATTAACACCAAAGTATGAAAGCTGAATTTAGCTCAGTTGAATAAAATTATTACCACAATAAAATGGGTCCACTTAATAAAAATAGCCTAATTATTTGTTATAATACTGCAAAACAATGCTTCAAATCTTCCGCAGTACAGAGCACTACTCTCACGGTGACAGAGACATTAGGGGAAGTTTTAGCCCTCTGTTCAAGGAAATGTTTTTTCACCAAATTATTTACATTTGAGGCCTGTAAAAAGACTAAAAGCCTGCCCTAGAGAACATGGCTGCTTAATATGTCTAAACAAGTTTCCCCATTTGGCCAAAGTTCTTATTTCCCTCTTAAGGCTCGGTGAAGACATTGCAAAGGTAAAACAAATACTATAAATTTCATTAATAATATGTTTCTGCTGCTTCAGAGCCTCCTCAGTCAGAGCTGCATTGGGCTTTAGCTGCAGCTGATACTTTAGATCGGCGGCTGATAGCATTATAGGCATCAAATCAGGACATCCTTAATATTTTTCTCAGATGTGATGCTAGAGGCTGTTATGATTTAGCATAATGTAAACTGCTTAACTTCGCAGTGCACCAGCAGAGACTAAGCTGCTGAAAGATCATGGATTAGCCTATTGCGCATGTTTTCGACAAAGAAAAGCAGCAACATACAGCAATTTTCAGAGCTGAGAAAAGCATTAAACATATTTATATACTTATTGCTTTTAAATAACTTGAAGAATTTACCCAGCCCGTTAGACCAGGCAGGACTGTGTAATCTAGTTATACTCCTAGTTTTCATCTTACCATCCAAAAGATCCTCAAAATCATCAACAAAGAAGTCAGGTAAAGGCGGGCGTTTAGGTCTCTTCAGAGTGTTGAGGAGCTGCTGGATTTTGGAGGAGACGCGACTGTGGACTGGAACACCTACACAATGAGAGCGGAGGGAATGAGGGACGACACGGCATCAACACAAATGTGGACCAGGACCAGGAGATGGAGAAAACAAAAGAGCAAAGGAGGAGTGAGGAGGACTGAGGGACGGCTGAACAATTATCCTAAGTGTATATTATAGTTTTGTCATGTTTATTGACAGAGAGGGATGATGTTACTGGTAGAAGTATCAAGTCTTTGGCAAAAGTCCAGGTTAAAGTAACATCTAATCTGATTCATAATTTCAAGGTAATATAATCAGGCAGATAAAATATTTAGTTGTGCACAAATTTTGAATAATAAAAGAAAAGAGCAAATATTTACTCGCAATAGGAAGAGTGACCAACATTTCAAGAGATCATTATACAAATAAAAGGACTGTTTACAATTTCTTTTAAACGTTGCTCCAGAGATTTAGTTAAATTAACTTAAATTATATGATCTAAATAACTGCACTTATGGTAATTGAATAAAAACTATTACAACAAGTATTTAAAATGGATCAATTCAATTGTTCAGCCCTCAAGTGTGACAGGAGTGGGAGCAGAGAGTGACAGCAGGCACAGCAGAGTCCACAACCACAGGGTTAGTGGTTGAATTCCCCTAACAGCACAGGAGTGAAACACTGAAACAAAGAACGTGCTGCAGAAAGTAGTAGAGAAGTTAAAATTATACAGAAGCAAATAAATAGTTGAGTCTCGTTATTGCACATAAAATATAAAATCTCCTCAAATCAAGATCAGTTAGTCTTAATTAAAATCCTCCATATCTGAGGTGGGATCCTCGCCATGATTAATATACGGTGGCCCAGAAGTGCCAAACAAAATGACATCTTTTTTTTTTTAAATACAAAATAAATAAAACCTTTGTTAAAATTTTTTTGTTTTGTTTGTTTTTGTAAAAATGTTTTGGCCATTTTGTGAATATGTTCTGATTTTTTTGTATACATTTTTTAAATTATTACCTGGCTGAAAGATTAGCATACATGTATTTTTTATCTGGTTGTGATAAGCCGCACTGCAGTATCACAATGTTGTTGCATTTGCTTTTGTTCAGATTCACTTTTGAAGGAGTTGTTTATTCATTCTACAGTCATTCGGAGCCTGTGAGTTATGTGTTTTTGGGCAGAAGGCCTGCTGTTTTGCTCATTAATGTCACTGAAGTCATCACAGTCTCATGGTGTATTTTTATGCTGCGGAAAATAGAACCTCTGTTACCATAGCAACAAAGGGGTCAGTCCGGTACAACGCCAGAGTGAGCAGACTCTGTCATTTTACCATTTGGATTTCTACCAGATTTTAAGGACAGAGAAACAAAAGTAATTCTATTAACTTTACAAGGGAAGTTAAAAAAAATCCCTAAAGAGCCAGCAGAGGATGCAAGACCTCCATCTGCACTTGGAAATAATTCTGCTTGAGTAATGGTTTGCACATTGAAAGTCCAGGAAAATGCACGTGTTTGGCCTCACCATCGGCGGTCTCCATGACGATGTGGTTGTTACCCCGGGAGACGCCTCGCACGGATAGTACCTGGGCGCGCTCGGTGTGGAGGGACGACCGCTCGGACAGCCCTGTCACGTCAGGGGGGGCGGAGGGGGGTTCTGAGGACACAGACAGGACGAAAACTTTAACTGGTGAAGAACAAATGGAAGTAAAATGTACCATTTGAAAGTTCATAATAAGTGATAGTAAGAGTATTTTCTCTAATTTAAACCTCGACAAACATGTTCTGAAATGCATGCGATTTTTTACTGGATCAGATTTCAGTCTTCTCTCAGATGTTAATGCTCCTTTGCATATTTACAAAGCTCAATCATGACCGTCCACCACTCGGTTTCAGAAGTAAATTTCTCATACATTATTCCCATAGTTTGTTTGTTTTGTTTTTTTTAAGAAAAGAAAAAGAAAAGGAAAAAAAGACCTGTAATTGTATTTAAAATCAGTTTATTTTATTAGCGTCATTTTATCTTTATTAAAAATGTTTAAATAAAGTTATTGGAATTAATTAGGTCTTTGCATATTTGAAGCATGGGTTGAATAAAAAAGAAAGTTTACATCCCAGTGGAAGACAACACAATCGTTTGGAGGGAATACTGTTAAATCATGTTTTACACTATTCAAAGCGACATACTATTGACTCAAGAAACTGTGGTCGTTAAATGGCCCATCAATACCATGTGATTTGGGACTGTCCTGTTGTTCATACATATTGGAGTGAGATTAACAAAGCACCGCAGACATCATCATCATCCCACTTGAGTTCAGAATTATGTACTGGGGGCTCAAAACTCCTGCCACAAACACAATAAATGATACCTCTGGAACATACTTTTCTTATTAGTCCTAGTTTAGTAATGGTGTGGCCCTGGCTCAGCCCTGGCTTGGTCATGGTTTGGCTCTAGTTTGGTCCTGGTTTAGTGCTGGTTTAGTCTTAGTTTAGTGCTAGTTTTGTCCTAGTTTGGTCCTGGTTTAGTGCTGGTTTAGTCGTAGTTTAGTGCTAGTTTTGTCCTGGTTTAGTGCTGGTTTAGTCTTAGTTTAGTGCTAGTTTTGTCCTGGTTTAGTGCTGGTTTAGTCTTAGTTTAGTGCTAGTTTTGTCCTAGTTTGGTCCTGGTTTAGTGCTGGTTTAGTCGTAGTTTAGTGCTAGTTTTGTCCTGGTTTAGTGCTGGTTTAGTCTTAGTTTAGTGCTAGTTTTGTCCTGGTTTAGTGCTGGTTTAGTCTTAGTTTAGTGCTAGTTTTGTCCTAGTTTGGTCCTGGTTTAGTGCTGGTTTAGTCTTAGTTTAGTGCTAGTTTTGTCCTAGTTTGGTCCTGGTTTAGTGCTGGTTTAGTCTTAGTTTAGTGCTAGTTTTGTCCTAGTTTGGTCCTGGTTTAGTGCTGGTTTAGTCTTAGTTTAGTGCTAGTTTTGTCCTAGTTTGGTCCTGGTTTAGTGCTAGTTTTGTCCTAGTTTGGTCCTGGTTTAGTTCTGGTTTAGTCTTAGTTTAGTGCTAGTTTTGTCCTAGTTTGGTCCTGGTTTAGTGCTGGTTTGGGCCTGGTTTGAGCCTAGTTTAGTCATGGTTTGGTCCTGGTTTAGTTTAGTCACCTCCACACACAGATATCACCAGGACGGATGGAGTTTTGCCATAACACTGACCTATGTGTGTGTGCGCCATGAGGTCGGCCAGCGCTGCAGCCGTGGCGTTGGCGTTTAGCGCACTGTGGGGGGCGTTGGACCTGCCGCCGGGGTGAGACGAGGTGGAGGAGGCCGAGGACGAGGTGGACGAGCCTTGGATGACGCGGTTGAACCAGTGCTCGACCGTGGGGTGTGGGTGAGAGAGCGCCTGGTACGGGGTGGAGGTGAGGCGGCCATGGCGACGGAGAGAGCCCTCGTCTTCAGAGGCCGAGGAGGTGTCTGGGGAGAGGGAGAGGCAAGAACAGGAAGACATTTATGCTTTGGCTGAGTACGTTTCGGGTGTTTTTGACTCCGGGACTATAACGTTTGCTGGGTTTGAGGTTATGCATATGACATCATGACATTTTTTGACAGTGAGTAGCAAAGTGTAATGGGAAAATATTATGCTATAGTGACTTTTTGGAGCTTTTAACCCTGTTCTAACAATGTTCCATCATCAAAAACATACCTGGAGTTGCATTTAGCTGCATTCACGCAAGTTTGAGGAATGCTGGTTTGAAAATCCTCTCCCTCTGACCGTCAAAAACCCTGCTGAATCTCCTTGATTGATGGCGTTTTTCCGATTTTAGATGTCACTGATCTGAGAATTTTCTGCTGTTTTTAGTCCTTAAAGCTGTACCTGACTTTTTGGGTGTAAATTTCAAAATTTTGTATTGTGTTTTCCACTAAAGAGTCTCTTGTAAAAGCAGCAGAAAAATAAGACATCTGTGCGCTGTCTTCATCTAATTATAAAGCATTTTGTCTTGAAGTAAGAGATAAAGCAGTGCTCTGATTGGCTGTTCTTGGGTGGTCCTCCCCAGTCTCACTTTGTCGTCTGAAAAAAGCTGTTGTAAAGCTGTGCACAGGACCAAAAATGAATGCGTGTGAATTTTAACAATGTGCCAAAGGGTTTATGAGGGCTAGGAACAAGGCAGATAGATTTAAAAACCTACTTTCAGTTCCACAATGTGAAACTCAGGTACACCAGCTTTAAATCATTGCCAGACTCCTTTTGAGCATTTCTGCCGTCTAAACACAAACATTGTAACTGCTGGCTTAACTACCATGTCTTCAAAATAACATGTTTGGTTTGTGCAAGCTCTATGCAGCCAGTAGATGGCACCTAAACTGTGCCAGGGTAAACGGAACCAGATACAGATGCTCGCTAAAAAAAACAACATTTTAAAACATGAGATGCCAAACTTACGGTGTTTAAAGGCTAATAACAACATAAAAAATGCACTTTTTTTTTTTTCAAGCACAACTATACTCAAGAAAAAGAAGATCAAGTAGACAGTTGTGGGAAAGCAGATAAACGTCACTACGTCACTCTGCAGTCTACGCACACATTTATCACTAATAGTAGACTTTGGGATCATGCGCAGTAGAACTCATTACTTTTCTCTCCTTAAATAACATGTTTCTGAGTCCAAGTGTTGAGGAAGTTAATTTTTGAGGCAATTGAAGTGTCCTAAATCTCCAACTGCTGTTAGCAAACAAGTTGGCTAAACTCTGACCAATCAGAGCAACAACAGAAAAAACACTTTCAATTTCTACTTTGCAGTATAAAGTTAGTTTAAGCAAAAATGATGCCAAAAAAGTTTAGCTGCCCATAGTTCTGTAGTCTTCTTGAGGGGCATTTTTGAATTACAATAGCATGTCAGGGCAAGCTAGCTTTTGTTTTTCTCCCATGGCTATACCTTTTGCTGTCAGTAGATAACACAAATGCTGAAGAGGGAGTGCTTGACTGAGAGAAAGTCGTGAGATGCCAAAGTAAAGGTACGAGAGCTGAGATTATGCTAGAAACTGTCTGTGTATATTATTATTTTAATGGACATTCAAAGATCACTTCACAAGAGCTGAGAAATTATTACAACATATTGTTTTTAGAGGACAGGAGACAATTTTTCTAATTTTCCATGGGCACATTATTTTTGTCACCACCAGGATGGTATTGCTTGATACTGAGCATTGCCCAAGTATTGGTATTTGACTTGAAAAAGCTGGATGAGTGCATCTGTAACTCCAGAGCGAGCAGGGTAAGGTCATTAGCAGCCCTCTGAATGTGTGCGGAGAAGCTGACAGGCAGACGCTGGGGAGATGTCTACAGGAGGTTTGATTCTAACAAGCTCAAATTTCACATCTCTACAAACAGCGCGCTGCAGCTCTGTCAGGGGCGGCACATTCTCTATTCTGTTTGGTCTTCCTCCTCTGCTCTCTGCCAATACATCTCACCAAGCTCAGGGTAAAGAACGGGTCAGACGATAGAGAAGGAAGTAAGCACAAGAGAAGTGAATAATAGAGATATAATTTGGTTAACTTTATGATTACATATGGCAGATTAAGGCTGTGGAAATTGTTACATTTGTCACAGGTAACAATCATTGCTCCAATTAGAAGTTGGAGACAGGAAAATGCATAATATCGCAATTGTTGTTTTAGATATATGCAAAATTAGAATATAAGTGTATTGTCTATTGGTGCTGACTTGACTGCAGCACTTACAGCAAAAAGTGTGTGGAATCCAAACAGAGAAATAGGACAGAGGTGCGGAGGGAGGCCAAAGCCATGACTCGTTCTAAACCTGAGGCAAACGTGAGCGATGGGGCACAGAGTCAGGCTGACCCACTCCTCCGCTCTCGTATTTAGAGATTAACCCTGTGTTGGCGCTGGGCGTCTGTTTCTCAAAACATAAAGTGTGCACATTTACCAGTACGTCTCGTGTGCCCTTAGCACGACTATGGCCCACACTTTGAGAAGCTCTTAATTTAATGGTCTACTCATGTTTTGTGAGATACTTGAACGTCAAGAAGACATTTACAGAGACATAGCACACTCCTGATACTTTGTGAAAATATTAATCTTATTAGTCTTAATATCAAAGTTGTGATAAAAAAAGCCATTTCCTGCTTTTGTTATGTCCTTGAGCAAGACACTTTCCATATTTTTTAAATAATTTAATGTAAAGCTATTTGGATTTATTGAGCCTCCCATAATTTGTATTGTATTCTATCTTTTCTAAACCTGCTCTTGTGCCTTCACTTTGGCATTTCATGTTTTTGAATTTAAAATATGTGCACTGTAAGCACACATGACTCGCTTAGTCAGGCTTTCCCTCATCATGATTGGTGTTAGCACTCCAACTACTGGCAGCAGAGGGGTTTATCATGGGGAAACAAACAAAAGCTAGCTTTCCTTGACAGGCTAACGTAGGTGACTGTACTGATTTATGGGCTTAGAAACAGCCCAGGGACTCTCCGGATCTCTATGTTTGACGTCATAAATCTGTGTTTGCTGAGGCCCAAATAGAGAGGAACTCCTAAATAGGACAAATGAAATGTGTGTGAAGCTAAATACAACTCCAGCTATGTTTTTTGAAAATGGAACAATGTAAAAACATGGTTAAAAGCTAAAAAAAGGAAAAATTATACAGGTTAAAAAAAATATAATAGGGCAAGATCTGCAGACTTTGTTCAATCTGATTATGAAACACGTGTGGGTCTGAGAACAACAGGCTGGTCTCTACAGACAATGAACACATTCATACTGTAAATCTGTACGTCATTTCTGCGGCACAGCACACCAGCTCACTGTGATATTCCAGAACGTTAGCATATTCCCACATGTCTCACCTGGAGGAGTGCACGCTTCCACGGAGGACTGCACTAGCACCGAGCGTCTCTTGGAGGGCATGGGCATCTTCCTCTCTTTGTATTTGGCCAGAGCAGCTTGGACGGCTTCGGTGTGCAAGTCTGACAGGAAAAAAAACAAAAGTGTATGAAAGAATGAACATGTACGGTCATATTTCAACACTTTGACATCTTTGGACATCATCTACCCATAGTTTAAAATTGAGCAAGACGTGTGAGGATTGGGAGGGTTTTGTCTTTACTGACATATTCTGTTTTGCTTTTCTAGGCCTGCAATGATGATTTTGCTAATTGATTAATTAATTGATTATTCCTTTGATTAATAGATTAGTTGTTTAAAACACAAAATGTCTGTCAATATCAGACTTTTACAGAATTTCTCAAAGATGAAGCAAAAGGTACATAGACAAATTAGGTTTTGGATCAAAAACACTAATTGTGTAACGATGTCTGTGTCTGATCCATAAACCACTTTTCTCAACACATGACAGATTTTGGAGTCTGTGTAAAGTCTTGGTAGCAATATTTTAATTACTAAATTTGTTGATAATCATCTCAATAATCTATTAATTGCAATTAATCGATTATTTAGTTTCAAACCTAGTTATTTCTTTAAAATATGCAGCTAATTGCCCATACATTGGCTGTGGGGTGTTCTTACCTGATCTGAAGCTCTCATCCCGGGTGTTCTCACCTGATCTGAAGCGCTCATCCCGGGTGTTCTCACCTGATCTGAAGCTCTCATCCCGGGTGTTCTCACCTGATCTGAAGCTCTCATCCCGGGTGTTCTCACCTGATCTGAAGCACTCATCCCGGGTGTTCTCACCTGATCTGAAGCGCTCATCCCGGTGTTCTCACCTGATCTGAAGCTCATCCCGGGTGTTCTCACCTGATCTGAAGCTCTCATCCCGGGTGTTCTCACCTGATCTGAAGCTCTCATCCCGGGTGTTCTCACCTGATCTGAAGCGCTCATCCCGGGTGTTCTCACCTGATCTGAAGCTCTCATCCCGGGTGTTCTCACCTGATCTGAAGCTCTCATCCCGGGTGTTCTCACCTGATCTGAAGCGCTCATCCCGGGTGTTCTCACCTGATCTGAAGCTCTCATCCCGGTGTTCTCACCTGATCTGAAGCTCTCATCCCGGGTGTTCTCACCTGATCTGAAGCGCTCATCCCGGGTGTTCTCACCTGATCTGAAGCTCTCATCCCGGGTGTTCTCACCTGATCTGAAGCTCTCATCCCGGGTGTTCTCACCTGATCTGAAGCTCTCATCCCGGGTGTTCTCACCTGATCTGAAGCTCTCATCCCGGGTGTTCTCACCTGATCTGAAGCTCTCATCCCGGGTGTTCTCACCTGATCTGAAGCTCTCATCCCGGGTGTTCTCACCTGATCTGAAGCGCTCATCCCGGGTGTTCTCACCTGATCTGAAGCTCTCATCCCGGGTGTTCTCACCTGATCTGAAGCTCTCATCCCGGGTGTTCTCACCTGATCTGAAGCTCTCATCCCGGGTGTTCTCACCTGATCTGAAGCGCTCATCCCGGGTGTTCTTACCTGATCTGAAGCGCTCATCCCGGGTGTTGGGGACGCGGCTCTTGTGGTGTTTGACAGACAGGACCTGCGACGATCCCTGGGCCCTGGTGTCGATTTGCAGAGAGGGGTCTACTCCTGTAAAAAGACAAAAAAGAACGCACAATAAATATATACTTATACATAACTTTGGCAACTAATGTCCAAATGTTTAGGTTTGATTGACCTAATTTTCCCTCAGTGAAAAAGACTAACCATTATGTAATAAAATTAGCATTCATACAGTAGCTACAGAGGAGAAGGAAAATGAAAGAATATGACCAGAACACAAACAGATTTGTTTTACTTCAGAAGAAAAAAGTTCAATAAATAAATACATGAAGAGAGACAGAGAGACAAGTTTTGAACTCTTAAGCAAGAGAAGAACAAACAGAACAATAAACACAAGCAGAATTACAGAAACATGCTAATCATTTTCATAATTCAAGGTATGTTTGTGATCAGGTAAAACAAAGAATTATGGCGATTATTTCTTGGGCTGTAAAAGTGAATGTGTCGAAGAAGCCCTCGATACCGAGTATGCATGAGGTTAATTGGGGACAGAGGAGCTCCCTGAGGACAGCCCCTTCATCACTGCACTGCACAAAATGTCTACCATCACAATGACTTGCATTCAGAATATTAATTAATCTTACTAATGATGTTGGTTAGGTTCAGTTCAATTGCCTGTCCTGAGTTGTTTGTGGTATTTCTGACATGATTTCAAGATAATTAATCTGTAGTAAGAAAAGCATATCTGCCAAGTGCACATAATGTAATTCTGTTTAAATAGGAAATACATTAGCTTGAAATATGTATTAAAATAAGTCAAAATTTTAAAAAAGATATACAAAGGCAATACTAGCGCTTAAATTTTTCCACCAGATTTGCATAATTAGTAGACAATGTTTTTCAGAATTAAAAGGTGATGTGCAAGATTTTTTCTGTCTTAAAACATGAACTGGTTCATTTTAAACTGTTTGCAGAGCTGATTTTACAATATATCTGTACAGGGCCTAAACTAAGAGAATCTTTCTAAACAGAAATAAGTTTCTGGATCCCCACAGTGGGACAAATAAAGGTTATTTTATCTTAAATGGTGGTTTAATTTACCAGCTGTTCTTAACAGTGTCCTTTCACCTTGGTCAAGTGAGAAAACAAGCCAATAATGTGCTGAACAGGCTCAGTCATTACAATAGGACCTTAGTGGCCCATAGCAGGTCTACCGGGTAAACAAAAGCAGGGTATCTTCAAGGGAAACTCCTCCCAGAAGGTGGGGCTTAGTCAGCTCAGAGCAGTATAAAATCTAACTTCTCAGATCAGCTCTGTAGATTGAAAATCACTTTCAGATGTAAGTCGAAATGTCTTGATTTTTAAAACATTGTCCAGATGACTACTGTTGAAACTTTTTCAACAATGTTACAATATTATAAAAAAAAAGTCAAAATAACGATTATGTATACAATACTATTACTAATTTCCGACAAACTTAGACACACAACCAAAATCATTCTAGTCAAAACAATCAAATTCATTTCTTTTAACTTGTGTGGCTAGCCATTGTGTTTTTGCAGTCTTGTCTGTGCCCTAAATCAATCCCTCCCTCTCCCCTCTGTTCCCCCTGTCCCCCCGGAGCCCCCTCCCTCACCCCTCCCCTCCAGCAGACAGCCAGGTCCCGAGCCGGCACTAGGAGATGCTGCTCATAGGCCCAGGACGGCGGGGCGGTTGCCGGGCAGAGCACACAGGAGGAACCGGAGGATGCTCAGCCAATCGCGGCCTGCCCCTCTGCGCTCTCTCGCCTCATTGGTTCAGCCCGTCCTCATGAATTTAAACAGCACCTGTCTGTGTCTCACCTACAGTGGGGTAAACATGTTATCGATTTCCATTCCAAGGTTTACTGTAAAAACTACAATGTGAAAAGTGAACATTTTATGGGAAAATGGTTTCTGGTGTTATCCTTTAGCGTGAAGGATATTTATCAAAAATGTTGAATAAATTTGGCAATAAATGTCCAAAGAAGAGAGAACAGAAGACATATTCTGCAAAATCAACTTTGCTGAGTTTTTAACTTTGTTACAACAGCGTTTCCTCACCATTCGTTTACTCACAGTTGTGTTTTGATTGATTGCTGCATGTTTGAGTTAAACCTGTATTATCCTGCAACTGAGGCTCAAGAGGTCTGTTCCTGTTTTCACCTACCCCCTAGACCCGGCCACATCCTGGACTTAGTTGCATACATTGACAAATTAAGACTCACAGAGACACATGTAGAGTTCTAAAATGTAACAACTTTTCAAAAATAAAAATATGTAAATGACAATCTGCCGCTTGTTACGTCAAATGTCACTATGAAGAGGAGGGGTTTATCAGTTCTGTCAATGGACCTGTTTCTATTACTAAGCTGTTTTAGATCACTATTGCTATGTTATAGTTCAATACTAAGTGGGCCTACCTGAAAAAAGTATATGTCCCCTTTAAAGGTGCAGTAGGTAACTTTTCTTCTGGTTTGCTTCATCCTAGTTTTAGTATTTTAGCCTGTACAGTCGGAGTTTGAGATGCACTGGGCATTAGCAGTAGCATTAGCCACGTGTGTCCTGCAGAATGGTATCAGAACAAATCTAAATGAAAACAATAACAGCATGAGGAAAAATCAGAAATCCTCACAGACCAAAGAGAGGGACGTGCCAGGGAGAACACTGAAAAAAATGTGTTCTTAATTTCAGTAGTTTATCAGTTTACATGTGTGTGTTTGTTTGTTATAACATTGTAAGTTCAATTCAATAGTCACAATTACTAAAATCCATATTCCTATTCTGAATTCAAGTCATTTTAAGCAAGGCACATTTTTTTTGCAGTGAAGATAAAATAAATATGAGGTCCTGATCTGAATGCCAGTCCAGTGTGGTGCAGGATTTGGAGAGTCTGCACAAAGCATGATGGGAACAGACACCGCAGACCGCCCTCACCATAGCACAGTGAGCCACATGAGCGAGATGGCAACATGCATAGAACAGAACCTTGTATCGATCGATTACAATTTTCAATAGGATATTATTTTGACTCATTAAAAACACAGACATCAAATAATTTTCATAACATACTTGTAAAGTGTCTTTGAGTGTCCAAAGAAGTGCAATATAAGTTTGATGTTTTATTATTTTAATTTAAAATTCTTCCTCCAAAGTTTAACTCGCTAAAAACATGTTTTTACTGACCGAGGATAGGCTGTGGACCTCTCTAATTAAACCATCCATAATGACTCAACCTTAATCTAGATTCAAATTTGATCAACTGCGCAACTAAACATGAGTCTTAGGTGTTTTTTTTTTTAATAAAATAAAATAAAAAAGAGGGTTTAAATACATTTGGAAAGAGAAAGATTATAATTTGAACCACTGTTTGACCAAAGATGAGCTGTGGTTTATATCAAGCATTTTAGAATCTAGGTCTCAGAGTGAAACCACCTCTCGCTGTGCCTACAATCAATCTGTAAACATAAACATGTGACCAACAGTAAACACAAGCATGTGGCCCACAATACACAAACATGTGACCAAACGTAAACAACAACACCAACAGTTGATTTCAGAGGATGTCAACAACAACAACACCCCCCTGACATAAAACTAATCAATATACATGACAAACAATTCTGGTCACATATTCACTTTCTCCAAGATGTCAGTGCAGTGAATGGTGCTGATAGATGGTGCGGGGCCTTACCTTGGATCTGAGGGATGTACGGAGCCAGCAGCTTACTCCTCTTCTTCTCATAGCCCTTCTGAGTGATGTCCCCTGCACACACACAAGAGAGAGAGGGAGACAGGGTTAGAGTGAGATCAGAGGAGAGAGAGAAGAGGGAGCGTTAAAAAAAAGAAAGAGAGGAGGGCACTTGGCCTGGCACCACATGGCACCACGGGCACTGGAGTGGACCATCAGCTGCTGCAGACGGCACACAGCTCAGACTGAACACTGAACAGCACGACCATTCAGGACACTGTGGACCGCTGAGCTTTGAGGAAGTGGACATTTTATTGCGTTGTTGGGTTCTTACACTACAGGAACGCACAGGAATATCTCATCTCCAAGTGAATATTTGCTTACAATGAAAAAAGACAAAAATTGAAATACAAAAAAAATGGAAAAAACAATAGACTTAATTTAGAAATTACATTTTGGAAGACTTTGGACTAAATGGGACATTTATTTTGGAAAACTTCATTTTGTATTTCGATGCTTTCTGCTACCCCTATTTTATATATATTTATTCATTCATTCATTTCATTCATTTTCTACCGCTTATTCCCGTTAGGGGTCGCGGGTGACTGGAGCCTATCCCAGTGACTTTGGGCCTTAGGCGGGGTACACCCTGGACAGTGGCCAACTCGTCGCAGGGCTGACACAGAGAGACAGAGACAAGGACGGACAACCATTCACTCTCACATTCATTCACTAGGGACAATTTAGAGTTGTCAATTAACCTACACAGTCATCTCTTTGGACGGTGGGAGGAAGCCGGAGAACCCGGAGAGAACCCACGGTAACACGGGGAGGACATGCAGACTCCACCCAGAGAGATCGTGTGATGTTATGGTGGTTCGGAATTCGAGACCACGATATATAATTTTGTTATTATTTTCAAAATTTTCCCCCTTTTTCTCTGGTCTTGTTCTGTTCTTTGTGCTATTCTATTCCGTTTTTTTTTAAATATTGAAAAACAGAAAAAGACAAAAGAAATGATTAAAATAAGTCCTCACGGAAGGAATACGGGTAAAACTGAAACATTGTTTTTGAGGTTTAAAAGCAAGAGGACCTTCTAAATGGTATTAATAAAACAAGTGAATTCAGCTTCAGTGATCTTCTGGTTAATGGGTGAGCACTTAAGGGTGCGTTATGTGGCTTTTTCTAGTGTAAGGTCCGGCCGCCTGATTGTCTCCATGGAGATGTTACTGATTTGCAAGGAATGATCCACAGTACGGCACTTAAGTTATACATCGCCTGGTGATGGGCAGATGATGCCACCAGGCCAACTTACAGGTCAGATCTGTGGAGAGGCAAGCTCACTCACACAGAAAAAAAAAGTATTTTTGAGCAATAATTGAATTAATGCACAATTAAGTTTAAGGCTATACAATGGAACATTTCAAGCAAAGCAATAACATCTCCATGGAGACAAACCGGTAGAAATAAACAGGAAAAGTTACAAATTGCACCTTTAACACCATGAACA
Organism: Rhinogobius similis; assembly: GCA_019453435.1. Taxonomy (NCBI): domain Eukaryota; kingdom Metazoa; phylum Chordata; class Actinopteri; order Gobiiformes; family Gobiidae; genus Rhinogobius; species Rhinogobius similis. The sequence continues at coordinate 35,956,009 of CM033633.1, read as the reverse complement.
TACAAGAAATACGAAAGGAAAGGACACCAGGGCTCTACATTATAGTTACAGTTTGTAACCATTTCAGTGACAATTTTAGCTTAAAGAATAATGAGTTTGTTTGGTGGTGTGTGTCTCTGTCAGGGTGTGGGCAGCAGCAAAGCATGATGGGAGCAGGATCCTTTTGTGTTGACCTTCGAGAAGCAGCATGCACAGCCACGCTCCCACTCCTGACATTTAACCAGAGCCGAGCCGTGTGAATGAAAACCAACAGGGATCATGACAAAACATCAAACTGTAATGGAGAGTGATGTTTCATGGAGATTCAGTGTTCCGTGCTCAAACATACAGTGACTGAGGCTCTGAGGGAGAAGACCTCATAAACAGGATTAAACAAGTGAAGCTAAATACAACTCCAGTTATGTTTTTGATGAAGGAATGATGAAAGATGGTTAAAAGTTAAAAAAAGGAAAAAAAAGAAAGGGAAATTTAGCATTATGTGTGTCTTTTAAGTCAATACCAAGCTGTGTATATGTATTGTGAAAAGGTGACCTATGTTCTATGAAATTTTATGGTTTTATTTATTTATTATAGTAACACTTGAAAGACATATTCGAGAAGATATAGGAAAACTGCAGTCCAATTATATTTTATATTTTTTTTATTTTTCAAAACCTTAGTAGTTTACATTTTTACTGTTTTAAATAATCTATAAATATGCATGGGAAGAATAAATCTACTGAAGGTGCGAGAACTTTAAAAACATGGAGGAGCACTTCCTACATGCATAAACAAAACACAACAACACAAGCTACTGACACATGCCTAATAAAAACTAGAACCGTTTGTCTTAGGAATGTAGTCGGCTAAAGAAAATCTTGGTCGACTAAAGACCTGCCCAAATCTGAGTAGTCTAAAATGTACAATAATAAATAAAATATATCAAAACTACAAACAAGGATCTCCATGTATCTGACCCAAACTGCACTCAGAAGACCACGACTGCCCAGAAAAGTACTAGTAAACAATGCATTTATAATGTTAAATATGTAAAAGTTAGATTAAACTCATGATTCAGTTCAAAATCTTCAGCTAACTCGCTCCATTTGTTTTTGCCATTTTGCCACATAAATCTTTTGAATCTAAATAAAATGAGTCGACTAATAAACATGGTCGACTAAGACATGATCGAGCAATGAATCGACAAAATAACTTAAAGATTATAGCCTTATTGTCCTGTATAGCACCTCCTGGCAGGGGTGTCAGACTGGGGGGGGTAAAGGATACTTGTTTCCCGGGGCCCAGAGCTTGGGAATGGCCCTCAGAAGCATGTGATGTTTTGTTTTTATTTTTTTCCGTTGCATTTTTTTACACTTTAATCTATTTTTGTTGTAATAAACTACATTGTGGTTTTTCTTGAAAAACTAAATACAATTATGCTTTAGATGAGGGCCCCATCAGCCCTTTAATGAAAATCATTGCTAACATATTAGACACGTTGGTTGATAAAAGTATTGATTTTAATTTGCAGTTAGTGTATTTTCTTATTGTAAAAAATATGTTTTGGAGATGTTTGTGAAATTTGTCTGATAGTTATTGCAAAAACAAACAGTTTTGTACCATAATATAAGCTGGTAGCAACAAGATGTCTATACATTAGCGAGTTATGCGTTAAGCATATGAACCATAGGGTGTATATTCTGGCAAAAAAATAACAATCAAATTTGTTGGAATAAATCAATCATATACAAAATGATGTATGAGGGGTCCACTGAAAACGATTGTACCTGGGGCCCAGAATTTGGTGCTACGCCCCTGCCACCAGGTGAGGTTGTCCTCATTTAATTGAGTTATTAACATGTCAAGTCAGTGTGTTGTGAGATGCTAAGGCTGTGGGAGGGTCAGCTGCAGGGGTCAAGTGAAAACCCAATGCAATCAATAGAGCTGTAAGAACTCTTCCATCAGGTTGCATGGTTAATCCGGTGGGTTCTTGTCAGGAGGGGCAGACTGAGGGACTTGGTCTTCCCCAGGGACAGAGCTCCAGTGTGGGGCAGGTGCTGTTGACTCACCCTTAAACACTCAATGCTCCAGTGTCCCGTTCCAGCACAGTACAGGCCTGTCTGCGGCTGTAATGCTCCGACACAACAATATGAAGCTCTTCTCTGCCTGCTCATAACATGCTCATTGTGTTCTGTGCTGGGAAATTTGTATCGCCCCCTAAAGGTTGGAATTTCTTATTTTTTGCCGGATCAATAGAAGCCAGAGGAGCAGAGTTTTGAGACACGTCAAGGAGGTGATGCAGGAGAAGGCTTTTGACTGCGCAGAGCCATGTGCCACAAAGAACCGGAGCCAGATTAGAGTGATTGATGGGTGTGATCGTCCAGTAGATTGCGGTGATGTCAGGTGAACCCATTCTAGAATAATAAAGTCAAATCTGTGTTGTGCCAGTACAGAATACTGACATATTGTAAAAGCACCTCAGTGAGACAGCTATGTGTTGTCTGTATCTAAATAAAGAAACAGAATTACGCCTAGTTGCTAGTTATTGTTAGCTCTAATGTAAAGGTAAACTCTACTCTGAAAGTTGTGGAAAGCGCTCACAAACTCATTGCGGTGAATAATTTGGATGCTTCGTATGGAAGTAAGTAAGAGAGGAATAACTTTGAACCTCTGCAAACAGTTTATAATGAACAAGCTCTGGTTTTCGTGTTTTTAGAAACTAAACAGCAGCTAAACATTGTAATGTACCTTTAAAGGTCCCATAACATGCTAAATCGACTTTTCAGAGGTTTTAACCTTCCTACAGTGCTATTTGGGCCTCGTATGTGTGCCCAAAGTGGTTTTTTGATTGATTCCCTCATGTTTTCACTAGAGAACTGTCTTTTCCGTCCCCCTCGGCTGAGCAGGCAGACGGAGGCTCATCCCATGGATGACGCGGCTTCCCATGGATGACGCGGTGTTTAAGCCACGCCTCCGGGAAGCGCGCAGCCGCAGAATAAAAACAGCTAATGCTAATGCTACACAGTAATTACACGATGGATACGACAGATCGAACAGTTAGCTTGTTATTTACCAAACGGCAACGTCCGTCGTCGAGGTACTGCATGATCGTCAAACTCCAGGTCAGATCCAGGACGTAGGACTCGGCACGACGCACCGTCAGGACGGATAAAAGGTTTATTCCCGTGTTTGTGTATCGCTGTTTACCGGAGCACACGGCGCATGCACCATCTCCGCTCTAGGCTTCGGCACGAGTTGGGCGGGGGAGGCGCGCGAGTTGGGCGGGGGAGGCAGCCTGCTCTCTGTTCGGGGGGGTCAGATCTCAAAGTGAGCCGTTTGCTTTTGCAAGGAGGGGGGCCAGTCCAAGAAATGGGTGTTTTTTGGAAACTGTTATGTTATGGATATTACACAACGCAAAATTTTATCAACAAAGCCCTTAGAATAGACTGTGTAAAGGGGAAAATAGCAGAATATGGGACCTTTAAGGACTGCTCGCCTAATTCTTTCTTTTATGTAACTTAACAGTACCATATCTATGACACTTCTCTATCCTGGATTTTTTTTTTTCTAGAGTAAAAAAACATAGACAAAACAGCCACTTCTTTTTTTATTATTTTCCCACAGAAATCAATGAAAGGAAAGCTTCTCTGTCCTGTTTGTATTGATTGTTGATATATTTGAACAAAACTGAGTCCACACCAAACCCTGGAAGTGAGGAATACACCGTGTCTGTGAGGTCACTTAATAATCCCATAGACTTTATGTACTGACATAATTTCCATTTGACATTCTGTGGCAGAGCTAGTGGAAGTGCAACTGATAAATGTGCTTCTTTGCCTTTTAGGCATCATTTTTGTCCATGCAGCTGTTGCTTTTGCTCAAATTAACTTTATACAGTAAAATGGAAACTAAAAGTAATTTGTCCATTGTTTCTCCGACTGCAGAGAGGGTGAGATAATGGACACTTCAACTCACCACACATCAATTAATTTCCTGAACACTTGGACTCAGAAACATGCTTTTCACTGTGTGTGATCACAAAGTCTGTATCAGTGATAAATGTGGGTGCAGCTGCAATGTTTATCTGGTTTTCTACAACTGCTATAATTGATTTTCATTCTTTTAGATGTCAGACTAGTAACAAATATAAAGGTCTACAAAGCTGCTAAATATTTAGTTTGTATCTGACATCTAACAAAAGAAAATCACGTAAACAGTTGTAGAAAACCAGATAAACAACAGGAACACTGCAGTTACGCTCACATTTATCACTGATACACTGATCACTGATGCTTTGAGATCATATACACAACTGAACTGAACCTTTCTCTCTTTAAATAAGTTGTTTCTGAGTCCAAATGTTGAGGACATTAATTGCTGTGAGGTATCAAAAGTCGGCAGTTGGAGCAACAATGGAGAAACTACTGTCAGTCTCCATTTTGTCACATAAAGTTAATTTGAGTACAACAACAGAACCACAGACAAAATGTATGCCCGAAAAACGGTAAAGAAACACATTTTATCAGTTGTGCTGCCCATAATTCTGCCACTTTCTCAAATAATAGAACGTCAACGCATAAAATGGACTTGTTTGTGGAGCCGATACTGCTAAATGGTAAGATTCAACATTTGTGCATCATACCTTTGGAGATTTCTTTCAAAAACAGTAAATCTCCCATAGAGTTTTATAACCCTCCATCTGGAATTACAACATTGTGAACGCAACCTTTACAGAATGACTGGAGCAGGTCAATCCCAGAAACACACACGAGGACAACACATTCCTCTACAGCAGCACAAAAACACACTTCAAAACATGTCTACCCAGAGATTTAAGTAACAATCCCATCGCGACGTTAGAGAAAACAATTACCTGGGTTAGAGCTGAACACTAATAAAACAAGAATACCTAGAAAAGTTGCACAAGAAATAGCATCCAAAAAGATAACTGAAACCAAAACATGGCTGTATAAATCAGAAAGCATGACTCACACAGAGAATCCAGCCTTGTCAGCTCACGTGGACGGACGATAAGACCAGGTCAGGAGCTGCGCAGCCAACTTCTCCAAATGGAGCAATAACACGGTACAGGGCTGTTTAGCATCCTTTGTTTCTACTGCGCCATGGTAACAGGAGCCAGACTGAGCCCCAGCATCTCCTCGGTCCAATCACAGGCTCCCTCTCTCTCCCCCCTCCTTCACTCCCTCTCTCTCTCCTCCAGGCTGCAGGAATAAGAGGAGCAGCCCCCAGCCCCCACCTTGCCCTCAAAAATGTTTAAAAAGTGGAACACAACTTGAGGTAACTATTGTTTGGAATGGAGGCCTTACAGGAGGGCAATATATCATTTCAGCTTTAAATACATTTAGATAATATCGAAAATGTTGTTTTGAAGATATGGTCAATGTACACCCTCATTCATCCAGGAGTGTTCCATCAAGGTTTCAAAGGTCTGGACACTGTTTTGAAAATCAAGACGAATCAATCAATCAATCAAGACGAAGTTGAAATGTCTTGATTTTTCAACACTGTGTCCAGATGACGACCATTGAAACCCTTTTTACTTTTGATGATATGCTGAATTTGAATATTAAGTTTCTAGTTTAAAGTAAAAAAACAAACAAAATAAACATGAAACAAGTGATGCTGAACACTTTCAAATAAGGGTATAAGGTAATATTTTTGGCAGTTTTGCACGTAATTTAACAAACATTTCAAAACAGTCTGATAATAGGTTCCGTTCACGTTCTAGAATGTGATGATGCCATTTTTCCCTATTGATAACATTGGACTTTGCCATGACATGTCTAAAAGGTAATTCACAAATGTTGAACCTGGTGATTTCTTCAGTGACTGGACCTTAGAACTCATTGTACAGCAACAAAAGTCTGCACTTAACACTACACTTTAGCTGCCAACCATCTGTATTAAATATCATTGGCTGATAGAATGTTCTGATGCCACATGAACGCAACCTATTAGGGCTCTCAAAGTTAACTGATGCGATTAATCATACAAAATTGACTCTTTAAGCATGAATTGATGCACATTAATCACAAAGATTACGGAGCGAGGCTTTACCTGAAAAAAATGTACAGGAGCACAGTTAAAGGTCCCATATCATGCAAAATCGACTTTTCAGAGGTTTTAACCTTCCTACAGTGCTATTTGGGCCTCGTATGTTGTGCCCAAAGTGTTTTTTTGATTGATTCCTGCATGCTTTCGCTAGAGAACTGTCTTTTCCGTCCCCCTCGGCTGAGCAGGCAGACGGGGGCTCCTCACTATGACCCGGCTTCACTAGGATGACGTGGTGTTTAAGCCACGCCTCCAGGAAGCGCGCAGCCGCAGAATAAAAACAGCTAATGCTAATGCTACACAGTAATTACACGATGGATACGACAGATCGAAGAGTTCGCTTGTTATTTACCAAACGGCAGCGTCCGTCGTCGAGGTACTGGAGCACGTCAAACTCCAGGTCAGATCCAGGACGTAGGACTCAGCACGACGCACCGTCAGGACGGATAAAATGTTTATTCAGTGTTTGTGTATCGCTGTTTACCGGAGCACACGGGCGCATCGCACTATCTCCGCTCTAGGCTTCACACGGGTTGGGAGGGGAGGCGCGCGGGTTGGGCGGGGGAGGCAGCCTGCTCTCTGTTCGGGGGGGTCAGATCTCAGAGTGAGCCGTTTGCTTCTGCAAAGAGGGGGGCCAGTCCAAGAAATGGGTGTTTTTTGGAAACTGTTATGTTATGGATATTACACAACGCAAACATTTATCAACAAAGCCCTTAGAATAGACTGTGTAAAGGGCAAAATAGAAGAATATGGGACCTTTAAATGTTCACATAAAATCTCCCATAGACAAGTGCAGAGCACTCAGCGGACGATTTTTACGAGCGCAGAACAAACTAGAGATGCCGCGGTGATCTCGAGTTGAACACCGTGCGAACTGTGACGAAAATAACATTAAAAGAGTGTGAGCGATAGATATTCCACCAAACTACATTATTACACTTGTAGACGTCGGGCCGACCAGAAGAGCGTGCATATGTCGCCATAAGAGCCAGTTTCACCCACAAGCGACAATGAAGGGCCTTGAACCCACTAAACCGAGCATTAACCTGAAAGCACACAGATTCAACATAAAAGCCAACGTCTAGAAACTTGATTTGTGAAATAAAGAGACTAAATTATATACATTTCTGAAGAGAATTTGCAAAAATACTTAAATAGTCAAATACGTAAATTATATTGAAACGTGTGCTATGTGAGGAATTAATTGCGATTAATCATATTTCAAAAAGTGATTAATCTGTTTTTTGTTTTTTTAATCAACTGACAGCCCTACTGATAGTTAAACATCAAATAATACATTTAAAGGCAGATTTCTCATATAAGACCTAAATACTGATACTGAGTTTTAAGTCTTTATAACAACCATTTTGAATTTCCAGCGTAAAATTGTCAGTAACTTTGCAAAGATCCAAAACATAACATTTCCTAGCCATAAAATTGTATCTAAGCTTCGCATAAAAAGGAAAAATATCTAAAAGAACAGTAAATAAAGTGAAAAATTTCAAACCTGCGTTCCGGAATTTAGAATGTTTTGTTAACAGATTTTTACAATTATAATATGACGGCAGCCGCTAACAGGGCATCTGGGACGAAGGGGGGCCCCACAGACAGCTGGGGGGGTTCTGGAGGGGCGACAGAGGATTTACACAAATGACACGGATATGGTTGTAGAAATATAAGAGATAATGACTTCCTCCTCTTCACTAACCCCGCCCACAGCATCTGCAAACAGCCAATCAGAGCATGACTTTTACAATGACTGAGTTAAGCAGACAGGGATAATGAGCAGTGCATTCACATGAGCGGCAGCAGCTGCATTTGGGGGAAAGAAAAAAAAAGCTCCTCGTTAGAATAAATGTATGCAAATGTATCCATCAAATGTGTATTGTTTTGTGCATTTTGTAATTATGCACGAAAGAAAGAAAACCAATAGGCTGATAAATGTGATGCATGAAATTGATCATCTCAATTCACAAAATGAGTTCCAGTTGAGTTCACATTCTCCAGCTGTAAATTTCCAGTTTTAGTCCAGATTTAGTCCAGATTGATTCAAGATTTTGTCCAGTTTTCATCTAGAATTAGTTTAGTTTTCGTCAAGTTTTAGTCTAGATTTAGTCCAGTCTGAGTACAGTTTTCATTAGGGATTTATCAATATTACTATTCTTATCGATACTACTTATTGATCCGGTATTTTAATGGTTCTCTTTTTCTAACGGTACTTTTACATAAAAAAAAAAAAACTAACTAACTAATTCATTTCATCTACAATCATTTATTTCTCCACTCATTTATGCTTGATTTCTTTTAAACTGCCAAATAAAAAAGCATAATAAGCCTTTATAACTAACTACTGCCAACTAATTCCACACAGGTTAAATGACCAACACGTTTCAATGATGTGTCTCTTGGCACTTATAACAGACAGAACACAGACTGACACATGATCACGTGACTTTGATGTGAAAATGGTTAAATACCACGTTTGGAGCACGAACAAAGTGGGGCACCAGTGTACGCACATTTTGCTGTTCATATTTGAGGCACTGGTGCCGTTATGAAACTGGGTCTCAGAACCCATCCCCAGTTTTCATCCAGATTTTGTCAAGATTTTGTCGGTTTTAGTCGAGATTTAGTCCAGTTTTAGTCGACTAAATCCAAACCGTTTCAGTCGACCGCAGTTTTCTTTTTTTTGTTTCGAAAGCAATAGTATGTAACTTTCAGGAAGGAGCACATCACCTGCACAATTCCATGGAAATAGAAAGTTCAAACCTAACTTCTAAACATTCTCCATGGAGATAAGTTGTTTACAAAATGATGAACACTGATTGGGTCCACATTTTGTCAGATATTATCCTTTGACTTTAGTGTGGTAAACTGTGCATGTGCAGGGGGCTGAGCGGAGGTCCATGGGAGGAGACATTTCCATATGAAACACGCTCAGCTACACGAGGAGGAGGCTTGATGTGAAGACGCCTCAGTCTGAACATGGAGCGTGGAAATCCCATTAAACTATTTCTGGAGACACAAAATATACACCACCTACAACAGACAGAAAAGATGATGAATAATGTTGTATCTTACTTGAAGAATGTGTGTATGTTGGAGAGCATGTAAAAAAAAATTTTTTTTTTAAAGTCCTTACAGATTTTGTAAGCCTATTTGTTTCAGCATTCAATTTCAGCATGGCTGATCTGAGATAAAATTAATCATCATCAATTCTTGGTCAACTAAAACATGCTTTGTTTATCGTTAAATTGACTAAAAGGGGGGATGACATCACATGGCGCTGACAAAAGCTCTCAAAACTATGAGGATCTCGTACAAAAACTATTTTTTCTGCAGAAAAGTACAAGCAAACAGCATCTTCAAAAGAGAAACGTCAGAGTAAACTATGCAGTCACTCCGAAAACTCCAGTTAACTCACTCCAATACAGATAAATATACATAAATGTGCCCACGGGACGATGAACCAGCACGAGGGGGCCTTTTTGCTTGCACACACCTGGGATACTGTCTTGAAGAAGTCTGACTGCAGATGGTGCCTCTACCGGTAGGAAAATAGTGCAACAAACCTGTGTGAATCAGCTGACAAGACACATCACTGCAACACTGAATTACACTCTGAAGAAAATTACGATTAAGAAAACTATCAGGTAAACAAACAAACTTTGGTCTGAAAAAGAACCTTTAAAATAAATGATGAGAAGACCTCATTGGATGTCATCTTATTGTTTAATATTTGACAGCAAGAACAATCTGTGCTGGGCTGTGTACGTTTTGTGTGCACTTTGAGGAACTTTCTTTTTCTTTTTTTAACTAAGATTTGAGTCATAGAGTGAAATAAGTTATTTTTATCACTCATTATCGGCACAAACTGACTAAAAAAAAGTGTTTCATTTTACACTTATTGAAGCTCATGTTTTTTTTTTAAACAATATTTCACATTTGGGGTGCACGGTGGCAGACCAGTTAGAGGTCCTGCCTCCCAATAAGGAGATCGTGGGTTCGAATACTGGACCAGACTAACATCACACGATCTCTCTGGGTGGAGTCTGCATGTCCTCCCCGTGTTACCGTGGGTTCTCTCCGGCTTCCTCCCACCGTCCAAGCACATGCATGTGTTCAGGTTAATTGGTAACTTTTGGTAAGTTGCCCCGAGTGAGTGAATGGTTGTCTGTCAATGTCCATGTCTCGGTGTTAGCCCTGAGACGAGTTGGCCACTGTCCAGGGTGTACCCCGCCTAAGGCCCAAAGTCACTGGATAGGCTCCAGTCACCCGCGACCCCTAAAGGGAACAAGCGGTAGAAAATGAATGAATATTTCACATTTAGATCTAAATTTGTTTGGGATTATCCAGCTTTGGGGGTCATTGCTTGGCTATTGTGGTCCAAATAAACACTTCCTAATGAAATAATCAGTCAGCTATAAAAAAAAAAAGGGGTGGACGTCGACCTATTTATTTATCGTCGACCTATAAATTGACTAAACGACGTAAGAGCCCTACTTTCTGTATCAGTTTTGTGAACATAAAACATACTTTAAAGGAAAAATATTCTGCATTTTTCATATTGCTGTTAGCCTTTAAACATGCACTTGAGTGCCTTTAATTTGCCATCTTATGTAAAAAAAAAAAGAAAAAAAAAAAAGGTAAAGGTGAAGGTTATTTATTCTATGACCTATTCTATTATCAGTCACTATGAAATTACACTTCCTGAGTGCCAGTACCAGCCAGCAGATGACATCAGAGCAATTTACAATCTAGCTACCGTAAACTTCGGAATATAAACCGCTACTTTTTCCTCAAGATTTCAACCCTGCGGCTTATACAGCGATGTGGCAAATATATGTATTTTTACGGGAACGGCCTCTAGGGGCGCTCTAGGAGGAAGAGCAAGAGTTCGACAGACTGTTGAAAGAGGGTAAGCAGTAGCAGTTATCGTGTTTAGACAACAGAAATGCTCAGAGTTTAGCGATGATTTAAGGACTAAAAACAGCGAAAGATCCTCTGGTAAGTGACGTAGATGATCTGAAAATATAAATGTTCCTCAAAACAGTGTGAAAGTAGCTGAATGCTACTTCAGGTATGTTTTTGATGACTGAATGTTGTTAGAACATGGTTTAAAGCTCAAAAAAGTCACTGTAGCAGAATATGTGTCCTTTAAATCAGTGATATTTGAAAATGATTCTGCCTTTCTTCTTTCTTTTCTTAAATGCCCAGCTCCATTTCAAATTACTTTTATTAAGCTGCATCTCAACTTGAAAACTAGCTATTGTTTTTAGCCTCACTCTGCTTCACTCCTCAGAGCACCAGCAGAGTTCTTGTGTTCTACACCATTTGATTATTTAGCTGTATGTGAAATGAGTTTAAAAGCAATGCTGGTATGAATCAAATGTGTTTATTTTTGCCACTGAAGACTTAAATGTTTTCATAATCCATCAAATGAACTCTAACATAATTTAGTACTTGGCTCTGATGGTAACGGTAAATGGCACTTTATGTTGCAAAAATATGCCACATAAGCTGCCAGACGAGCCGATAATGGCCTCATGCTGTATCCAGGCGACACAATATGACTTTATGAATCATGTGTTTACCCGTACGCCACTTTTATTACAGTTTACGTGACAGATGAAGTCATAAGCGGAGCAGCGTGTCCTCCTCTTCAGCTCGAGTATAATGTCTGACCTGTAAGTGAACAATAATCCACGCTCAAATATAATCTATTAATCTGTATTACGAGTGCATGGATCATAAGAGTGTAATATGTCAATCATAACTGTAGACAGAGGGATTGTTTTGTTCCGTGTGAACCAACGCTGTGACAGAACTTTAAAATCTCTTTCTTGAGTAAAAGTGTTGCGATCTGTGACAAATTTGTGTTTCTCGCACCGCTACTTCAAATGTGATTCTTCATTTTTGTGCTCAATTCTATGAAAATACCAGAATGTGATCAATATTTAATGTTTTATTGTTTTTAAAAACAATTACACTTTTAATAGCCTTAATAAAGCATGAATACAGACTTTAACAAATAGTTCATTAAGAATTATTCACGCTTTGTAATAAGTAATTAATACCCTGACTTCAAACCCCTTAATTAAATGGTTACTAAGCCTAAATAATTCCTAATTAACTGTTCATTATGAGTTAGGTAATTCTTTGTGTTTTATTAAGGCTAATTAAGTGTAGTTCAAATTATAATGTGATGTTACGGCTCTTACGTGACTAATTTCTTGGCTCACTACTTCTTAATTCAATTTTATTTTGTAATAGGCTAACGATGCTTAGACTACTAATTTTTGGCTACTTTTAGTTTCCACAGAAAAATTATTTGGAGGAAAAAAATAAAATAAAATAAAATAAAATGGGCTGATGGTTAGCAACATGGATGCTAAAATAAAATGTGTTTTGAGTTCTTGAGAAGGATAAAGCCTAAAACAGTGTTTATGCAGGTTTTAGCGAGTACAAAGTAATGCTTTTTAATGCCACATTTCAAGATTTTTAATGCCATAATCAACATCAAAACAAGACATTTAGTCTTTTAGTCTTTCTAATTTACATGAAATTTAAACCATGCAAATGTATGTTTTGAACCCTGTCTTTTACTTTTTAGATTTAAAATAGATTGAAGTTAAATTTCAAAGTAAAACTACTGTCATGATGAACATGCACTTTGAATTGGCAGATATAGCGGTTCTGAACAATAATTATCTGAACAATAATGATTTGATCTTATATATATTCTTCTAGTATATAAAACTTTTTGTCAAAAGGGTTTTTAGATTTAATGCCTGTGGGGATTGACTTTAATGCTTTTTAATGCATTTAAGGCCTTGCATTTGCCGAAATCCATTAAATGACTTTTAAAGCTTTCTAATGCCCCGCAGAAACCCTGTAAATAATACAAACAATCGCTCAAATAAATAAATAAAACAGGCTAAAACAAGAATTACTAGCTAGCATTTAAAAAGAAGCTAGCTGTTTGCAACATGATCGAAAAATGTGTTTTGTGTTCTTGAGGAGACAGACTAAATATGTACAACGACTCAAGCAGGAAAAAACAAATAGTCCTAAAATAGGTTCAAACAAGAGCCGCTAACTCGCATTTAAAAAGTCGGTTAGCTGACAAAAACAAAAACACATCCCACAAGAGCAGAGGAAACAACAGTTTATGGGTACAAGTTTCGATTAGCAGGCAGTTCAGCTAAATATCCAACGATTTCAGATAGCGATGAGCGAATTGAAACCAAACTATTGATATTTTGAGTATAGATTCTCAGGATTTAAAAAAAAGATTCTTCAAATTTCTAAAAAAAAAAAAAAAATCAGTTTTTTAAATAAAATTTGAATCATTTTGAAAATAAATTGGTTTATATATACTATTTTTAGATCAGTACTGAGGAGGAGCAAAAATACACCATGATGCCAACGAATCCTTCTCTGCAGTAGAGGAGTTTCATTTTAATACAATACACATCGGTCATTGGTATCAGAGTGATATAACGTTACTTGCCATAATGTTATTTGTCACTGGGATCGCCTGTCGTTAGTTACAGAATGACGGAAAAATTAGGATCTTTGTACTGGCCAAAAGTCCTCTAAATGGTGCCTATGACAAGTATCATAAGTGCAGGACCTTTAAGATAACCTGTCATCACAGAGATACAGTATGTGAGCAGTTAACCCCTTGTGCACTACTGTCGGAGGACACAAAGAATACTAGGCCTACAGGGGCTTTGCATATATTTGAATGTGTCTGCGCTCACAGCTACGGAAGGCAGCACAAAATATGGGTGAAATAACATTGCTGATATTGTATTAGGACTTTTAGCCTACATTAAGACCATAGACCATAATCCTTTGCTCCATTTAGCCAAACTGAACAAAACAATATACATTTGCAAGTGATTTCAAATGGAATCTGTCTTAAAATGGACATATTCTGCATTCTTGTGGCTTTAGTTGACTTATAAATATAGTTTTGGTCATCTTGTCTTTAGTATTACACCATTTCTTACTCAAAATAATGTCTACATTTGGAACCCTTTAAAACTGCAGCTCTGTTTTATAATGAGGTATTTAGGCGTTGGAGAAGCCATCTGCTGCAGCAATGGGACTGAACAAGGAAAAAATAAATTAATTAGGCAACGTGACTGCTATGCTCACAACAAACAACAGCAGTTTGACCACAGAAAATGTATTTGTGAGTGTCCAGAGAAGATTAGCTCGTAAACCTGACTAATGAAACAAGCTCAAAAGGTCAATTTTGCAGAACAATCGGAAAAATATAATACATTTAATATGAGAATAGGTCCCAGGTTACTTTGTGCTGAAAAGGTCAGGCCTTGAGATCAAAAAGGTTAAGAACCCCTGCTCTAAGTCACACACTAATGTTTTTTTTTTTTTTTATGAAAGTTTAGTGGGCATAGCTACAAACACAATTAGCATTTTTTCCTTTTTTTAAACTGCAATTTAACATTAACTAAGCTTCAATATTCAAGTTATCAGCATCGGGAAAGGTTGTTTTTTTATATACTAAAGGTTCTACTGCATAACAACAACTCATTAAACAAAAGATCAATGTAAAAATATATTTTGTCATACTTTAGGAATGGGTGATATTTCGGCATAGGTGATATGGGACGGGTACCCGATATCGGTCCAATACTTAACATTTTGTCGATATTTGGCACCAATATTTTTTTGAACAAACTCATGAACAGCTGTATGTTTACAAAATCATGCAACAAATTCTCAGATTAATAAAGTGTGTTATTATTATTTAACAAAAGGTCACTGCAGCAGCAAGACATTTATCAAGTATCGCTCAAAAGTTCCATCCTTACCAAACTTCCAGCTCATCATAACTTCATGAAAATTCCACCATACATTTTTGAACTGCAGCACGCCACTTCAAAGCCCTGCACAAGCTGGAGGCCTACAAAACGTGCTCTATTTTCAGATTTGTTGAGAGGAAACGAAAAGCGTGTGTCATGCCGTTGGTATTTCTCTGTCTGCAGTAATAGTAGTCTTCATAAAGAGCACAGCGGTGATAATAGAGGGATGGAGAGGAGAGGGATAAGCCGTGGTCAGGACTGCAGACTGGGGCAGACTTTTGTGGTGGAGGCCGTTCCTGGAAAAACTCTACAAATAGAAGCAAAAAGAATGGAAATGTAAAAAGTATGTCTAAGATTACAGCCTGGAGGGGATGGTTCTAAATAGAAAATATGGGATACTTTTAGGAACGGAGTCTAAATTCAACCAGGAAGAATGTATTTCCTCCCAGTACATGTGAAATTGTTTTGTATTTTTCCTAATGATTACTTTGTGTGGTAAAATACTTTTACTTGGGTAAATATTTATCATAGTTTTACATTAAAAAATGGAAGTTAACTTGTTTAAAACGTTGAAAAAAGAGGAAAGTTGAAAGACAGTTTATAAGGGACACATTTTTTCTGCCAGTTTGAACAAAATTAAAGTGTTCTCATATACCGATTTGTCAAATAATAATAACAATTTAAATTAAACAAGCTTGTTTCATGTTAAAATTACTTATGCTGATGTCCAACCAGAAAGTAACATTGTAAACCAACATAACCAAAATTGCAAAACTTTGGAAAACTAGGCAAGTTATTTAGAAAAATCTTAAATGTAATGATGTTCTGTTTAAGAGAAATGAGTACTCGAACTTTTAGGTCAGAATAGCTAAGAGGTTCTGCAGACGACATCACAACAATCTAAATGTTAGCAGGGAGTGGCGAAAATGTATGGATGTCAATGTGCGTCATGTAATTTTATCCTGTAAGAGCTCAAATGCCAGCTGAAATATGAAAGAACGACTACACTTTGAAAACAAATACAAAAGTCCACAACTCCGCTTTATATTTAATTTGTTTCTAGAGTTTGTAAAAAAAAGAAAAAGAAAATCAGGTAAACAATAACCAGATAAAAAACGTCACAGCTATGCTCACATTTATCAGTGACACAGACTTTGGGATCAGACACAGTTAAACTCATTACACTTCTCTCCTTAAATAACATGTTTCCAAGTCTGTTTGTTGAGGATGTGCGTAGCTTTCAATGTTCCAGTGGGTTATCTGGGTTTATAGCGTTTACTGGATTTTGGTCAGCTGTCAACTAAACATTAAGCTGAGTGGGACTTTTATATTTGTTTTTAGACTGCAACAGCTCTTTCATATTTTAGATGTGTTTTGAGCAGCGGTGGAAAATAACAAAGTACAAAACTAAAAGTACGGTACTTAAGTAACATTTTTAGGTATCTGTACTTTTTACTTTTACTTCACTACATTTGAGACCAAGTATCTGTGCTTTTCACTTCACAATATTTCTTGGACTGAAAAGTACAATGTACTTTTGTTTGAGGGGTTATTCTGAGCGCGTTGATGGTGACATTCTGCCTGAAGGTTTTGAGTTCAAGCTCAACAACAAGCAAACAAAAATATACACGTAAAATTCTCTACAAAAATTAAGAAATTAATTTGAATAGGCCTTTGGTGACCAAAATTAAACACAAATCTTAACCAAAACTACTGCATTTAATACATAAAACTGGTCTCATAATCTGAAATTATTATTGTTATCATGAAATACTTTTACTTTTTACTCTTAAACTATATTTTTAAACAGATACTTCTATTTTTATTTTTTAATGTGATACTCATTTTGTACACATATTTGTAATTTTACTTGAGTAACAAAATTGAGTACTTCATCCACCACTGGTTTTGAGTTCCCAGGAGCAGATTTCCTTCCTCACCATAGACACTCACTGTAAAGCTGTGATGTCATCTGCATAACCCCAGAAGAGAAAAAGGGTCAAAGAGGGAAAGAAAGACGAGAGAGAAGAGAGGGTGATGAATCATGTCAGTCCACAGGAAGCTCCTCGCGGCGTCTTTGTGAACACATGAAACGCAGCAGTAAAACCAGCAGCTCAGGCCAAGCACAAGTCTAGTGTGAGGTCTTTACTAAACCACTTCCTCCTCTGCTCCATTCATCCAGGCCAGAGAGGGAGGGTCGCCATGGTGACAAGTATGCAAACCACACAAACCAGGAAGTAGACTGCTTTTACAATTCTGCTGGACAAATTTACCACAGCAAACAAGCCAACAAGGCAAAGGCCACACCCGAGAGCGAGGACAAAACATCTGATCAAAAGAAAAGTGCAGTGAACAGTGATGTTTTTGAATTTTGTGGTTAAAGATGCACTGTGTAACTTTCTTGGTGGAAGTTGTGGTTTTGTTCCACAGTAGGGCTGCATAATATTTCACAAATGTCAATATTGCAACTAATTTAATGTAACCGCAACTACACCAAGCTTCTCCATCTGACGGAAATGTACTGTTTTTAAAATGAAAATGTTGAAAAAGGCAGCTTTAAGTCTCGGTTTTGTCTCTGTTAAGTTTTTACCAATACATTAAAAAGGAGGTATTACTTCCATGGGGTATTAATTGTTAACACATCGTATTAAAATGTTGAGTTCCGGTTTTGACACTTGTAGCAAATCCAGAGCAGTTTGAAAAGAGGATTTGGATAGTTTTTCGAATAGTGCACAGGAGAGAGCCAAGATTACTCAAATATGCGTGGATTACATTTAAGACACCTTCAGACATGTTTTCAAAGAGGGAACCGTGTTATAACATGGTAGAAAGCCCCAAAAAGTTGATTTTGCAGAAAACCCCTTATTTACAGGACAATATTATGCAAAATTAGTAACCTTTTTTTAACCTTTAAACCATGTTCTAGCAATGTTTCGTCAACAGAAATATACCTGGAGTTGCACTTAGCTTCAATTACACTAGTTTGATGAATCAAACAAAAACTTCCTGCTGAACTCCTTCGATGAATGACGTTTTTTCCAATAATTGACATCTCTTATTTGAGAATAACTGCGGAGATGCAGATTGTTTTAGCTCTAACTGAGATGGAAAACTTAAAGGAAATATTATGCATTTTTTATATCGTTATTAGTCTTTAAACATGCTTGAGTAGCTTGTTTTGAAACAAAAAAAAAGTTTATTATGAAATAATTAAAGTTTTGCTCAGCTGTCTGCAATGACACTTATTGAGCACCTGCCAGTAGATGGCGCATAGCGTTTCAAAATATTTAGTCATGTTATCTCTTTAAGAGAATGTGACATGCGATTATCAAGCTAGTAGTAGCAGTGAACGGAAGAAATGCTCAGAAGTCTGAGGATGATTTAAGGACTTAATACAGCAGAAGATTATTGGATAAATGATGTAGATGATCTGAAAATACGTCACGGATCAAAGGAGTTCAGCAGGAAGTGTTGTTGACTCTCTGACGGGAGAAGATTTACCAGTATTCCTCAAAACAGCGTGAATGCATGTGAATGATGATGGAACACTGTTAGAACATGGTTAAAAGTTCAAAAAAGTCACTGTAGCAGAATCCTACTCAAGAGGACATTTAAAGGGTAATCACAATACAAATAATATTTTTCCTTTAAAAAGATTTTAACCAGATTTTAATGGTGTTAAAAACGCTAAACACTTGTTCATTCTAAACTGTTTTCAGTGGTCCGACGTTACTGCTCACTGACCTGATGCATTCCGAGCATGCTAATTATTCACCCATAGATAGTATGTATCAGTGGACAAAGCAACACCGTACTATTGGGCTCCAGTCAATTGAAGCCATTTGCCGCTACCAGTTTTAGTAGCTAATTTGGAGCACAGTTCCATATTTGGTAATAATAATAATAATAATAGAATAACTTAGCACCTTTAAAAAACAAAGTTTACAAAAAAGCATCACACACACACAACAATGCAAAAGAAAGAAAAACAAGAAACATCATAAAAAGGCCAAATGATAAAAGTGAGTTTTAAGAAGTGATTTAGAAGATGATACTGATGGTGCAATCCTTATCTCCTCTGGCAGATCATTCCAAAGTCGAGGGGCCCGGACCAAAAAGGCTCGATCACCTCTCGTCCGGAGCCGTGACTTTGGAACAGCTAACAGCGACCTGCCTGAGGATCTAAGACTGCGGGGGGGTCTTGTAAGGAGTTAAACGTTCAGCTATGTAGCTTGGTGCTAGACCTAAACGAGCTTTAGTAAAAGCAGTAAAATCTTAAAATCAATTCTAAACCGGGAGGGAGCCAGTGAAGGGAGGCTAAAACTGGAGTGATGTGCGCTATTCTGTTAAAACCAGTGAGAAGCCGAGCTGCTGATAGTTTTGTTGTCAGTACCGGAGAGGAGGGAGTTGCAGATGGTACTCCGAGCGCTCATTTCATAGCAACCACAGAGACAATTAAGATCAGTTTAGAAGGTATCCGCCCCATAACAGCCCCGTGAAGCTTCAAGAAATTAACATATTATATAGCATTTATTCATAAAATGATATTTAAAAGCCCAATTCGGACAGGTTTAGTTTTGTCTCTGGACCTTGGGTAAATTGTAATATATCGAACTTGATCTGTGTTTTTACTCCTGTGCAAATCGTACATATCTGTAAAAAATCTCCTGTATTTCAGCAAACTCAGAGTCCTCAGGTGATTTTAGTCCTGTGTGAATGCTCATGTCTGTGATTTGGACTGTTTTTAGTCGTGTGTTAAAGCTTATATCGATTCAAAAGGTCTCTGCGGAACATTTTACGTTCATATCTGAACTAGATTCCTATTATTAATTCACCACAAAACCTTTTCCAACCCAATTATTGTTTTTTTTTTTGCTATGATTGAAAAGTAGGGAACCCAAAACAAACTGCAGTAAAGTCGTGACCCCAGAAGTACAACCACATCGTCATGGTAACCAAGGACCGAGCAGCAGGAGGCTCTTTTGGAAAGTTTGGGTGCTTGTGGTGCAAAGTTTTGGAGCATTCCAGGTAAGGCAATAACATTTCCATTCACACAAACAGAAACCCAAAAAGTTTAAGTGAACCTTACTTTACAAGCACATTTCTGTTGGATGAACTATACAGAATATTAGGGATGCACCAATACCACTTTTTTCCAAACAAGTACGAGTACTTAATTTTGAGTACTTGCCGATACTGATACTGTTCTTAAAAATTCAAACTCAACTTAGTTGCCTTTGAAAATGCTTTTATCTTTAGTTTTGACTAAAATAAGCAATAATTACTTACATACAAGAGTCAACTCTAACAGCTAAGCAACTTCTTTTGCTTTTATTTCACTTTTCTGTGCCTCTGCACCACGTTTTAACATCTCTATATGAAATATGTTAGGTTTAAATAGAGTTGGCCATAGGCACAAAAAATATATTTATTTGGGTCTAAATGCGAGTGCCGTGCGTCGTAAACAGGAAACAGCTGATGCTAAAGCAAGCTGCACCCTCTGGGTACCCTCAAACGGGGCGTTACGGTTCACTTTTGATCCGCACTGTACCACGCTAATGGAAACATGACTTTAGTCAGTCTTTGAAAACCTGCCACACGGCTGATATCTCAGCTCCTCCCACTTCTCTCACCGGCCGCCCTCCGACTGCAGCTGCAACGACGTCACGACAGCAGGAGACGCGCCGTGAGCGTCTACTGATGTGAGCTGCCGTTAAATTACCATAAGAGGTATCGAGCGCCGGTATCGGGTGCTCTTCAGTGAGTACGAGTACTAGCATCTGGTATCGAGCCGATACCCGATACTGGTATCGGTGCATCCCTACAGAATATGTTCTCATTTTATTATTGGAATAAAAAAATAATGATCACTTGTATTCCTTGTGTTTTTGTATTCACAGATGGAAATAAGAGTAATGCTTTCACTAAACCGAGCAACACAAAATGGAAGACAATAAGCCATCCGTTTGTCAATATCCAGTCAATATGAAATGTCCAAGACGGGTTTTATCAGTAACTCGTGGTGCTCCCAAGACACTTCCTCCTCCTCCATTGTGTAACAGGCTGCTGCACAGACAGGAAGTGGGCCCCTCTACTTCCTCTGCACTTCCTCATCACACTGTGGACTTCAGACATTCAAGGGTTTCCACCGTTTCCTGAGCTATAGTTTCTGGGAATAATCCAGGACATGAGCAGCCAGACCGACACTGGAGAGGATGTACAGATCAGACGGACAAAGGGGTTCTGAGACCGGACAGCAGTGGAAAGGAAATGGATGAAATGAAGAGAGTAAAGCAAATAAAATATAAAAACAGCTACATTTAGTAAACTGCACGTCTGTTGAGAATGGCATTTCCATGTGTTCGTGCCCTGTTGCTGCTGAATTTGGCACAGTTTATCAAAGAGTGCTACAATTAATTGACTAACCGTAAGAAGTCAACAATAAAAACTAATCATAGTCGTATATCGATAATTGTAATGGTTATCCACACTTAAAAACAGGCCAAAATACACTTTAAAATACAGACAGTGGCATTATTAAATAAAAATGTTAAAAAATAATAAAATATTTTAGATTTTCATCCATAATGCACTTTATGCATAAATATTGTATATTATATGTATAATGAAAATAATCCCTGACTACTTTAGCACAAACACTGAAGTTGTTATGATAGTTTTAATTTAATTCATGATGAACTTTATTTTAGAGATTTGTTCGATCAAGTTGATTCTGGAATATAAACAGTTTTTCTGATAAATACTTGGTTGGTCAAATGAAACAAAAATGTGTATTTAAGTAGCACTATGTTTGCAGGTGGAGGGAATTAAATAGTCTGTTCTCAGCAAACCAAGTACTTCTTGGGCAATAACAACTTCTTTAACTGGATAAATGAAAGACCGAGTTTGGGTCAGAGATGCCACTTTTATAGTTATGAATATCAAAAGCTTGAAATACTGTCGTTTTTTTGTTGTTATGTATGTAGATATCATTTGTGGGATTTGGTTGTCTTTTCACCAAGTCGGTTTCACAGGAAAACTCATTTTTTATTTTTCAGTTATGCTGTTTCACCAAATGACGGCACATGTCATTCATCATTGTGAAAAGAATAGAAGTGTATCTTGACATCAGAAAATGTATGGAAGGAAAGCCCTAAAATTGTTACGTTTTGTCCAATTTCTAAATGTTTTACTTTTTTAATGAAAAACTATGTTACCCGAGTTCAGAAATAATGCTGTATTAGGACAATTTGTAAAATTATTCAATATTTGGGTAACGCTTTAAATTAAAGTTCCTTAGTTAAATATTTATAAGGCATTAATAAGCACTAGTTATTTGTTTATGCACTTATAATACCTTATAAATGTTAATAAGCCAATAACCAAAAGCATGTATGTGTTAGTAAACCGCATGTACAGAACATCAATAAGCTGCTTATTATTATTTTTTCAATAATCATGTGATAAATGCTTGTATATGCCTCATGTGTGCCTATTAATGCATTATAAATAGTTTACTGAGGAACCTTAATCTAAAGTGTTACCAATATTTGCAGATATGAAATTAAAACTTTTAATAGTTTGCTATAGAGCTCAGTTTAGGGTTTTCATAATTATATAATTATAATAATTACAATATAGTTATATTATTATATTATATTATATATAATAAAAAAATAAAAGTATTTTTGTACCACATAACATTTTTAAGAAATACCCGGCATTAATAGTAGGAAAGGTTTATCATCATTTTTTTCAACATTAATCAACAAAGGGTATATACTAAATAATAAGATATACGCTTAAATATGGGTTAGACCGGACCGGAAAACCTAAAATCTAGCATACCTTTACATTTTCATATTTTGGGATTTTGAAACTTGTAAAATGACAGTGACCCGTTTTTTCTGGCATGAATGAACTCCGTCTTCAAACATAAAATGGTTTACTTTGATGATTATAAGCAAATTCTATCTTTTTTGTTGTGGTTTCTTTTTCTACAAATAAACTACGTTATATAGTATCCAATATTGGAGAGAATATAATAACTAATTTAAAAGCTTTAAACATTAAAGAAGTAGAAGAAATCGGGCCCAACAGGTAAACAATGAGGTAAAACATGGGTTAGCTCGTTGCTTATTCACAATTGAAAAACAAATATGAGGTGTTGTTCTTCCTTTCTTTTTTGTAAAGCCTGCCAACAGTCACACCTTCTCCACTTCTCTCTCTGATTGGAGACTTTGGCCTGTCACTTCTCTATTCAAATCAATCTCTCTCGTGTCCCTTTTGTTTCCCCTCCCTCTCTCCTCAGACCAGTCTGTCCAGTGGGACCAGTTTGTCAGGTGGAGACGTTTACGCACAAGTATTTGAGAACTCTCTTTTGCTTTCATTCTGTCACAAAGCCTATGGTTATGTCAGAAAATGTAAATAACAGTCTCTGTAACACTTTAAAACCACAGATTCAATACCTCTCTTCTGCAGGTTCAGAGTTCACATTTGAGTGCCGCTTTTAATCACACACTCACAAAACATCCACACATTAATTCACTATTAGTGTTAGCATCTTGTTAGCAGCACAAGCTAACAGTTCAGCTGTGGTTAGAGTTAGAGTTCTTTCTTGTTTTTTGCTGTCTTCTGTCTTGTGCACCGCATATTGCTCAAAGCTGACATTTACAAAGTCGTATATGACATTAAATTATATAAATAAAAAGAAGATGGAGGGTCTGAGAAGGCTGACTGTTGTACTGCTGCAGGGGAGACAGACCAGGGGAGATGGCGCCAGATGATAGATGGGGTATTAAATACACTGTACCTAATTTTGACTGTTCTGAAATGTGAAAATCAGAACTAGCTCATGTTAAAGTCTTTCCATCAGCCATGACATCAGGCATGTATCACTCACTTTCCTAATGCAGTCCCAGCATCATAAATATTCACCGCCATGAGTTTAGAAGCACTTTTCACCAGTCTCTGAGCCCAGAGCAAGTTTTGCCGTCCCAGGTAAAGCTAAAAACATAAGCATGCTAACGGCACACTTCCTGCATCTCGTAGAATACTAGCATGTAGGCTATTTGTAGAGCAAATACAGCAGACAGCTTTTGAATATCTTCATAACTTTCTCGTAATTAAACGTATAACTTCTTTTACCGCAGATTTAGAGTTTAGTGCTTCCCTTGTTGATTCAGCAGAAATTCACACTGTTTTTAGTCCTCTGTTACTTTATCTTTGCTTTTTACTTTTACTTTTTACACAAGCAGACCATACATTTCAGACCATCGGATTGACTAATCTGCTTGTCAGTCACGCCCACTGAACAGTGGAATGACAGAATAAAAGATGGTTCAATATGTATGTAAAATATTGTAAAAGCGTTTAGTGACTGGTTGAGTGGCGGAGGTAGCAGGCGACAGAACTCAGGAGCAAGAATAGACAAAATAGTCTTCCTGGATGAATTTACACGTTTGAAAATTATTATCATTATTTTAACAATAATCATCAATCAGATGATAGTTTTGCAAGTTATTAGAAATGTACTAAAATGTAAATGGCTGTAAAAAAGTGCACAAATGTTACCCTTTGTGCTTTTGTTTTATATAGTTGTAATCTACAACACCTGTGGATTAATTTATATTTTAAACATTTTAAATTTCAATAAACACAACTCAAGTGCTGAAAACCCCAGTGCTGATTTGCACTGCACTTTTATGTTACGTCGCCTTTGGAGAGCTGCAGTTCACAACAGTGAAGAGAGGATTTTTAAAATGTATTCATGCCAAGATGGATACGTGTTGAATCCTATGTGTAAAGCACAGCGGGCATGGAGGAATCTAGGGAGCAGTGAAACCTGGAATGACGGAGCAATGGAGTCTTGTCTGCAGGAGAATAAAGATTACTCAAACGAATAACTCTAAATACAACTACAAGTGGTTTCATGACAAGGGGGAACAATTACAATATGGTTAATGAATTAATTAATATGGTTGTATTATAGGGCTCATTTCACAATAATCATCAATCAAACCATAGTTGTGCAAGTCATTAGAAATGTGCTAAAATGTAAATGTCATCTGAAAGCACTGTAAAAAATGCAGAAATATCACTTACTACCTATGGGGTTGATCAATACTGACGAAATTAATATCTCAATTTACGATTATACCAGTGAAGATATCAGAAATGTGCCAAAAAGTGCTTGTAAATGGGGCAGTTCACTTTACACTCTTTGAAAGATAATGCCGACTTCTGATCGTTTCTAACCATAGACAATATACAAATGTTTATATCAACAGTCCTCATTGCTTTGACAGTTTGAAGTAACGTTTTAGATCCACCGCTTTCCATCCCTCACAGACATTAGCCTGCGCACAAACCTCTTAACTCTTGACATATTTGTGTATTTTAATCTCCCTGATGGTTCCCCTCTCTGGCTCTCCTCCAGACTCCGCTGGTGGACGGCTGCTCTTCTTGACCCAGGGCCCTCTGAGTTTCTATTGTGATGGGAGTGAATCAATGCGGCTGTAAACAGAGTACGTGACATGAGTTATGTTGTCACGCCAGCGCTGGTTTTCTCCCGCTTCCCTTGAGGGTCATTGGAGGAACGATTCATGGGCAGGATCAGGTGTCTAATCAGTGGGACGTCTCATATCAGGAGGGCAACGTTGAATTTAAAGTGTCATATTTACGTCTTGTCGTATGGGGTAGCAGGCTGTACCGTCCCCCCATATGGTCAAATTGGAAATGTTATGCTCGTGCTCTGTTCTAAAAATGTTTAAGAATGGATTTTTAGTAAGTAAGAAAACTTAGCACCACAAATATGCTTTAAAAAGTGGGAAATTATTATCATATATCAGCAAATGCAATATTCACAGCTCACAAAAAATAGCAAAGGCATGAGAAAACATGCCTCTACAGAATGATTCAAAATGTTTTATTATAGTTATAATTGCAAATTACTTGCGCTGATCTGTTTCTTTTTGGTCAGTCTTTGCAAAGTTTCACACAATTAAAGACATTTCATTGAGCGTTTGACGTGAGCTGCTTCTGGTTCAAAATTTGATGACCAAAAATCTTTCGTATAAATTTTTTAAAATAAAAAATCCGAATTGTTGCCTTTTTCTCATATATTTGGCAGCTGTAACGGAGACAAAATAGCTATAACAAAATCCAAAATGCTATGCCAAGAAGTGCTGCCATGCAGGAAAAGTGTGTTTATGTTATGTGTTTTCATTTTTTATACAGAAAGACAAGTAAGAATTAAGGTAATTATGGTAATTATATTAATTCAATTATTAAATCTGCTAAATTCACATTTTGCAAAATATGGTATTTACAAATTGAAAATCTGACCAAACACAAGTAGCCTGTGATTCCCCAAATTGAGTAAACTTTTTTTAAAAATAGATTTCTGGTTATTTAAACAAAAATGAAAATATAGTGAAGCTAACGACTAGCATGGTTAACGCAAATTCTGTAAATAATTCAAATTCACATAACCTCACAACATTTTTAGCCTGTTAGCAAACCAAACAGCATAGCAAGTTAGAAAACAACACTCCTAAATTCTGCGAAAGTCAAAGTTTTGGCGAACATCTTTCTATGCCATGACCATTTAAACCCTGATAGTCTGCATGTCGCCCTTTTATTGTCCACACAAAGATCTTATTATTCCCTCATTCTTTTCTAACAGGCTGCCTTCTGCTTGACTCTCCCCGCCTGACCCTCACATAATCAGGGTCACCCCCTCCTCTCTCTCCCCTCTCCACACTTCACCCTCAGATCAGACGCCATTGTTGTTCTACTCCATTAAACTTCCACCAGGGATCAGAAGGGTCCGGACTTAGCTGCTCCTAGACGATCTTAATCTTCTCTGGGGTCAAACGGAGAAAGGATGCGCAAAAAAAGTAGGTCGGGAGGTCAGAAGATGGGGAGTAAAATATAAGTAGGCTACAGGGCTTGCAAAGGAAATCGCTATTCGAACAGTTGCAATTAGCAAATCGCAAAGGCAACAAAGGTCATGAAGTTCGAGATTGGACTGAACAACAAAAAATATGAAAAAGATCTGCAACATATTGTGACAGGCCTATGTTATAGATGTCATCAGAAAATGTTGAAGAATCTGTTCTCTTCTGAGGATCTGCAGCAGCCCATGTACAGTATAAAAAGGACAGGCGACAGGACACAACCCTGAGGAGATCTAGTGTTGGCTGGAAGGAAGGACACATTTGTCGCTTAAGAAAAACACGCTGAAGCCGGCCAGTAAGAACATTTTAAATCAATAAAAGAAGCACGTCTGGAAGATTAAAATCAGAAGCCAGTTTTTGGATTCCCATTTTCCCAGTTTTGGATTTGTTTTTGGGACAGCTTTTTAATAAACGTTTGCCCAGTACTTTAAAGGTGCTTAAAGACAGTGTTCAATAAAAATGTTTTGTATGCACCACTCCTTTGTTTGACTCAAAGGCAAATTGAAAGGGATCAAGTTTTCCATCCGTTAAAAGAAACCCGAGTCTTTTTGTGTTTGTGTTGCGCTTGTTTGTGTTGTATGCATTTTATGACCTCCCTCTGAGCCTCACAAAAACACTTTCAAATTCCCCAGACTTCCGATGTCACATTGTGTTCATTACAGCTGCGTGTTAACATTAGCTTGGCAAGGCAAGCTAGCTTTTCACGTGGTAATTTCCTCTGCTGCCAGTAGATGGAGTGCTAACACAAACCCTAACAGAAATGTCTGTGATAAAGAGTAATGTGTGATTTTCTATATAATTTTAAGATCATAAAACACAAGAAGAAGTCTGTGTAAAAGCTGCAAACCCTAGAGTTTAGACCTCAGTAAATATTTTCTGAAATGCATGAGATCCTTGGATACATTTAGCAGTGCAGATTGGCCAGATTGGACTACTTATTTCACGAAAACGACGAATAAACGGGACACCTTTATTTTGCTAACTGAATGTTACAACCGTCAGAAAACAGTGTTGCTTAGGGGTAAACTGTCAGTGCATTTTGGATGGAATATTGCGTATTGATGACAAAGATTGGGGGATTCCTTGGGGCAGATAGAAGCGTCAGATAGAGCTGCTGGTATGTGTGGACAGAGTGTTAGAACAAACAGGGGAGTGGAGGGGACACAATAGAGAGAAGTGTGTGAGGGGAGAACAAAGCGGCTCGTTTGTTTAGCTGACTCTATCTGTGTGCTTAAAGGCCATACGAGGGGGGAGGTTTCAGGGAGACGGACTGTGTTCACTGGCCAACAACGTCCTGTAGTGTAAACCATGCAAATGACATGGAAAATGAACGGCCCGGAGGGAAAACAGCCAAAGTAGTGCTGTACTGTGTATCTTTAAATTATTATTATTGTTAGTAAATATGAAAAATTACAAAATAAGACACAAGAAACTAAATAGAGCAATTTATTGTTTAATGTTTCAATTATTTGGTTGCTTTAGATCACTATTGCACTTTAAAATGTCCAAAATATCAAAGAATAATCTACAAGTGTCATAATGTCTACTTTAATTTAGTCCTAATTTAGCTGTTAGTCCTAGGTCAGTTTATTAGTTTACCAATTATTTTGACACAGGCCTAATAAAAAACTATAAAGGTTATATCTTGTGTCAAATTTGTAGGCTAGACGGCAAAGACAACCCAAAGCATTGTGAAGAATGCCAAATGTATCATTTATTTAAAAAAAAAATATGCAAAAAGAAAATGGTAAAGGAAAAAATAAGAAACTCTATTGATGTTTTTTTTTTTATGACAGATGTCAACACTGATTGTTTAGAAACCAGATTAACAGATTAATTGCACCCCATACAAGTTTACTATTGTGTAATTTATATGGATTTTGGCCCTTGTTTCCAAAATGGATGCTAGATAACAGTTGTCATATTTGCTGCCCATGTCACATTATAAACTTTATGTAAACTGTCAAACTGGGGACAAATAAGCAAAATGTTTAGTAAAAATTTAAATATAATCATGTTCATCACGTTTTGTGAAACGTGTAGTTTAACTTGTCATAGAGCATTTAGGATCTGTTCTTTTCCCAAAGTATGTGTTTTGAACTTGAACTCACACACAACCTTATCACACTGCAGTGGTGACTTCAAGCTAAACTAAGCCTGCGTTGGTGATTCAAGGCCATTAGCCAACAAAAAAAATGAATTTACCTGATATATCACTTTAGCTTTTATTTCTTTTAGGGTCATTTCACATTTTTCCTGATTTTTAATTCTCACCTAAAACATTTGAGATTTTGACACATTATCATCTGAATATTGTTATGTGATACTCTGATATAAATTTTTGTCAATATAGCCCACTCCTACAAGAACATTAATAAAGTGTAATAAAAAGGTTATATCAAAATTGCATGATTAGAAACAAAAAAAAATCTGAACAAACTAAGCAAATAATAAATACATTTAATTATATATTTTTTTTAACAATCCGTTTGAGTTCTACAAACTACTTCAGTTCAGAATTGTCCTAATGTGAACCAACAGGAGTGTGACAGTTAAATGAGCCGTTACTAAAGGAGGGTGTCCTACATTACCCACGAGCCACCTGTCTCTGAGGCGCACACCTGTCTCCGCCCACCTGTGCTGTCTGCGGTGAGCGTGCAAACATACCTCCACATGTCAGCGATGAGTCGGAGTCGTAGGACCAGGCCAAAGCAGCAGCAGTGACATGTAAACCCAGGGGCACCAAAGACATCATCAGAGTCACACCAAGGAAATGTCAAAATGATATATTAAGTGTCATTCAATGCACTTACAAGACTAAACTAAGGCCACATGACACATTTTAAAGAAAGTCTGTATAGTCAACATTTAAAGTGCATATGACAGGTTAGACTAGAAATGTCACTAATGATTATATTTACGAGTTTACCAAAAATGTTATCTATTTTTTCCCAGTTCACGCAGTTTTGGTCAAGTGTATAATGTTACTTCCTGGTTGTACATGGGCAGCAAAAATGTAGGCAGAGGTAATACCACAACTGTTACCAAGCAGCTATATTGTAAATAAGAGCCAAAATCTAGTTAAATTACACAATAGTTATGATTTTACAAATAATATTAACTGACACAACCGTTATTTTGTTGAATGATTGTTAAAATTGTCAAAAATGTGTCAGTTGTGTGTGAATTGTGTGCATTTCTTATGAAATGTCTGTCGCTTATTGATGACATCCCAGAGGCATTCTGTTTTAGAACTCACCCCTACTTCCTGCAAAAAAAACAAAAAAACAACCCTACTTCATGCCCTTTTTAACTTGAATCTTCTTCATAAACTGTAAAACTATGATGATAAATGTTTACTACAAGTTTTATCACACCAAAATAAGTCAAACATGAGAGCCTGTCACACGCACTTTAAACACTCAGACTTGATCACATTTGCTTGTGCTTATTAGCGCTGCAACAATGAATGGGAATAATTGGGACAAGGCGATAACTGGGACAAGGCGATTTCGCACATACCGGTACCAAGAACTAAGTCCCCATTTCCCCCAGCCCCCATTTAGTTTGAGGAATCACAAGCCCCCCCTTGATCACGTTCACCATCAGCCTTAATTCTAGATGCCGTGGTGCGATGTACTGGGATGGTTGTTCTATCTGATCACCTTTTTTTATCTATTAAAATAAGACAATCGGCTTTAAAAATTGGCTTAGCAATTGGCATCACATTGGCCAAAGAAAAACCCATATCAGTGGACCTCTAACAATCATTCACAGTTGTTCAGAATTTTAGTTACTGCCTACTAATTAAGAATTGTATTTGTATTTTTGGAGATACTGTGTCCCAAGTTAATTTTCTTTTGCATTAAAAAGTTTGTCTAAGTCAGAAAGTGAATTAAATTTATTTCCAACAAAGATAAAGTTATAAAGTAACGTTTTAAAATATGGGTTCCTGGTCCGACTGGAAAGATCCTCCCCCAGAGCATGAGCTAAAAAGTTCCCAAAATGAGTCCCTAGCTCCTACTCTGTATGAACTAAAAAAAAAACTTCCAGGAACCGAAAAGGGTTAGAGTGGG
Organism: Rhinogobius similis; assembly: GCA_019453435.1. NCBI lineage: Eukaryota > Metazoa > Chordata > Actinopteri > Gobiiformes > Gobiidae > Rhinogobius > Rhinogobius similis. Next base: position 35,925,085 of record CM033633.1, on the reverse strand, counting down.
AAAACACCTTAGCAGTAGAGCTCAAACCCATCATTGCTGTGATCCCGACACCGCAACCAACCTTGGAATAAAAAGTAGAGTAAAATAGGCACAAGATTACAACCATATTCTTATTTGCCGAGTGCAACCGAACGCCACACAGTGATTGTTTGGCCCAGTTCAGATGAAGATAAGCAGGACCTCACACAAAAGACAACATGCTTCAGTGCTGACTCTACACTGAACGCAGAAGATGACAACCGCAAAACTGCATCGTACAATCTTAACCAAACAACATTTCGCAACTCAAATATTTGCCTGAAACTTGGAAAAAGGCTGGGACCTCGCACATGAGCGCAAGTCAACAGGAAAGACGGGAGCTTCCTGCGGTCTTGAACATGTGTGAACAGCTTGAGCCTGGAAGAGCACAATGTTTTCCTCTAACCCCGGGTCAAAGGCTCGCTAATGCCACGAGCGCACGCTAATACTGCCGCAGAACAACGGAGAGATGGTCTGTCAACACGCAGCTCTAATCCTGCAGGTCCTTACAGCGTGCTCCTGTCAGCTCAGGTTTACGCTCTCCACACTGCTACGGAATCCTGAATGTGCCTTAATCTGTAACGTAGAATGCTGTAATGTGTCAGTGTTATCCCTCAGTCGTCCATGTAGGTTCCATGGCAAAACAAGTTGATATTACGAGTGTCAAACTAATTCAATCTAAAAACTTTGTCCAATTAACATAAGTTTACCGTCTTTTACAAATGTGGTGATGTCAACTAGCTATTTTTTCCCTTCTGGTTAGTAGGGATGCACCGATATTAAAATTTGAGTCCATTAACGATATTTTCTTTAGATTGTTTATTATTTTAAACACTTTTGTACATTATGTAGATTAATATTGCTGTGAAGTAGCTGCAAACTTAATCGCAATTGAATTGAAATCGAATCATAATTTATTTCTAAAATAAAGGGCAAAGGGTATTGAAACTCAAAGGGAATAAACGTGTCTAAACTGATTGTTTAGGAGGAAACTAGTGTGTTTATTGCAAGTGAGTTTGTTGCACATTTATTTAATGATAAGTTTTGTCTAAAACTTTTCCAGTGCCAAGGTGCCCAGTGGCACAGCGGTTCGAGCTCTTACTCCCAATAAGGAGTTCATGGAATCAATTCCCGGGCCAGACCAACATCACCTCCCAACCTTCCTGTGGGTTCTCTCCAGGTAAATTACTATAAACTGCCTCTAGTGAAAGCTGTGTGTCTATGTCTCTGTGACTAGCTGGCCCCTGTCCAGTGTGTACAAGAAGCGGAAGAAGTTGAATGAACTTTTCCAGAACTTTTAAAGTCCTTTTGACAAAAAAAAAAAACACTGGATTAAAATTTAAAGCCCGTTCTGTTAGAATATAGCAGCAGCACGTCTCCACGCAGCTGTTTTCCTTCTGTTTCTACAAAGGGATGAATATTGGCCGATACCGATACTGAGCGGATGTATCGATGCATCCTGGTGATTAGCAAACTAGTCAAATGATTATTTATATTGTGCTTTGGAGATTTTAGGAGAAGTTAAAATATGCCAAAATGATGCTAAACTTCTACTAATTAAGAGTATTTTCCATTACAAATCACAATATAGACCTTCTTATCTCATTTTGATTCAATAACTGAGCTGTCTTGTCCTGTTGTCATGTTAATCAAGAAAATTATACATATTTGTTCTGTGGCAAAATTGATTTCACTTTATCACATGTAAAAAATCGGACACAACCCCTTTTACTACGGACTTTTTATGTCATTGCAATTAAGGAAGTTAAGATGTCAGATATGTATTGGACAACAGGAAGCTTCCTTTATCCAAAAGACATGACATTTTGTTTTAAAATATGAATTGCCAAGGCAGCAATGCATATTTTCCATCATTCAGAAACCTATGCACAGCCACGTGTACAGTTTTAAGCTTTCCTTTTCATCGAAAGTAACATGCTATCATCCCATCTTAATCCTAATCCTGCTAGATTGTCATATGTGGAGCTAACCTACATAGCACACGCAGCCGTACCTCTCCGATCCCTGTCAGCATTAGCCATCTTGCGCTGTCCAGGCCTGGGAGTGACACGGCCCGCTGCTGATGGCTTTTGTGTCGGACGGATTAGCCATGTAAACACGAGCACGGCCGACATGTCAGAGCGCCGGAGCGTTTGAATGGAGAGATCAGGTTTGGAGTCTTTGGAGTCTTTTGTTCACAAGTTCAGAGAGGATCTTGGCTGAGGCTGTTTGTTCGTGTGCGCGTCTGTGGCACCGTTGGTAAAAAACACAAAACATCACAGATGGGCCAAGGTTGGATGAGCGTAAAGTAAAAAAGAGAACGACGATGTATGGTGCGCCAAAACACCACATCAAAATTGGTTCAACAGGGAGTAAACACAGAACTAATCCTGGACTATAGACAAGACAAGTCTATTACATGAGTATTAAAGTGGGATCTAAGCCAGGTAAACCTGTAAAGTAAAGTAAAAACCTGTAAGGTAAATTGTGCTTCCAATTATAACCCAGATACTAATACTGATACTATTTAAAACAAGACCCTCCCAAATATTAAGACTGAAAAAATAAGGGAAAAAAGGACAGAATTAGACTACTCTCAATAGTTTCAGCTCTTGATCTAGATCAGTGGTTCTCAAACTAGGGGTCGCGAAATGATTTCCAGGGGTCTCCAGATGATGGGGAAAAATGTATACCATAGTCTTAAACAAGGCTTGACACCCTTCAAATGCAGTGGTAAATGTAGATTCCTATTTGTCGGCCTATTAAGGTCATTTTCTAGGTCTGTATTCTCAAAATAAAACCAAACATTAGATATCAGGATAATTTATCACTTTGTGTGTCGCCTATTTTTTGTGTTTGGGGGTCGTGAAAGTGAACTATTGTTATTTTCGGGGTCACGACTGAAAAAGTTTGGGAACCACTGATCTAGATGATGATATAGCAGGTGTCCAAACTTTTGTCATTGAGGTGCATATTGAAACATAAACCAAGCAAAAAGGTGGTCAATACAGTGAATCATTCAAAAAAGTAGCTATTATCTGAGTATTAAAGTGCCACCACACCTTAATTCACTTTTAAACCTTAATATCAGGTCTGTCTCACACCAAGATGAGAGTTATTTAGGTTATAATGGTAACAAACCTGAAACTGGCAGTAAAAAGTATTAATTAGGGGAGGATCCAAATAATGTGATGGGCAAATACACCTGGAAGACTCAGGGCCAAGAAAATGTGTCTGAGAGCCATTGCGTCTGTTTTAACTTATTTTAAAGCTGTCTCGCACTCCATCTACTGGCAGCAGAGGGAAATACCATGGGGAAATAAACAAAAAGTAGCTTTCCCCTACATGCTAATGTAACCACACGTTATTAGTGGTGGACAATATCACATTTCAGATAATATTGTGAATAATGTTTTGAAGATGTGCACATTTTGAATATGGAGTAAATCATTTATATGGAAAAATGCTAGAAAAAAAGCTGATTAAAAATGAAAAAGTTCTGTTGTATACTAAAATAAGGGAATATGGTGGTATTGGCCATACCAGTTTTTCAATGCCAGATCTCAGATGACCTCAACTAATATAATTAATATATAATATCGTCTGAACATTGTGATCACGATACAAAAAAATAAAAATAAAATAAATAATAATAATACAGATATTAATTTCTGTCAATATCGCCCACCCATAGTTGTAATGAATGTGATATGAGGCCGAAAACACAGAGGAGCACTACTGCAATACCACCAGATGGAGAGCTGTGAGTCTTAGCCTAAGTCTTAGCCTTTTTTTTTTTAACCCTTTTCATTTTGTAATACTTGGCCCTTCTGAATCCCATTCTTTTTGTATGACTGCAGAGCTTGATAAAAACAAGTCATTTCTACACATCTTTAGTCAGTGGCTAGAAACCCCCGATTGTGTCCATTTATGGTAACACTAAGCGGGATGCTTTGTTGCAGTGGTCATCTGGTTGGCATGGCGATGGGTCAGAGAGGGGGGGGTTGGACACGTATGTGGAGGAGCAGCCTTCATGTGTCTGTCGAAGATAAAAAAGTAAAAAATAAATGTGGAGAATAGAGTGTCGGAGGAGTTGGGGTCTCGTCTTTCACAAACTCCTGAGGCCAAACAAGGACAGAAAAGGCAGGTATGTGATTCAACTACTTTACATGGCTAAAACGGAACCAGGACTAAACAAGGTCTAAACAGGACTAAAGCAGGACAGAACCCAGTCTGATTAAAAGTGGAATAAACCCAGATCTAAACAGGACTAAATAAGGACTAAAACCAGATCTGTACATTATAATAGATTAGATGACCGTCGGGTAAAACGGGACTGAACAAACAAACTGAAACAAGTTTAAAAAAGGTCTGAACCAGGACTAACCCATCCATTTTTTTAAGTGTCTATGTAACATTTTTAGAACTCTACATGTGTCACTCAGAATGTTCATTTTTCAAATAATCACCACTAAGTACAGGATGTGGGCGGGGACAGGGGGTAGGTGAAAACAGGACGTTTCTGAGCACTGGAGCCTCAGTTGCAGGACAAAACAGGATTAACTCAAACATGCAGGAATCAATCAAAATACAACTCTAATTAAACTAATGATGAGGAAACACTGTTGTAATGAGGTAAAAGCTCATTATGGTTGATTTAGCAGAATATGTCCCCTTTAATAGTTACAAGCATTTTAATACAAACATCAGTATCGATATGGAATGGTGTTGATATTATTTGCCATAGTATTACTTTAGGTATCAAAACAAAAAATACTGGTATCCCCCACTGGTATAAACCAGGTGCAACCAAATCTAAAGCCAGACTATTCTATGTCGACAATAGTAACAATCACTGATGCTTGATAACTTAGAGTTGACCGCACTGTGTTAAAACCAGGTTGGTTCCTTCTTTGAAGCTGAGGGCGCCTGGTTGAGGCCACTTGCTCTGTGACCCGGGGGATGTTTCAATGCCATGTGTCTTCACAAATCTGCAATGGTTAGATATCGGACTGGGCTCTCTTTTACAAGCTATGTGAGCGCTCTGTAGTCCAATATATCTCGAACATATAACAATAATGAGGCAGTATGCGCTCCTCCGGACTTCCAAACTTTTGTCGCTGTCCACTGTCGTTATTTAAGGTAAGCGCGGATCTGCCGTGTTGTTTGAAGCTCATTCACTGTTTTTCCTCAAAACAGGGTGAATGCAGCTGAAGGCAACTTCAGATATGTTTTTGATGATGGAACATTGTTAGAACATGGTTAAAAGTTGAAAAAAGTCACTGTAGCAGAATATGTGTCCATTAAGTTTACGTTTTAGTACTGTTTGAAGGATATTACTGGAGTACATGTAAAAGTATGCAGTGATAACACAAAACGTATCTTGAAGTTCATTTTCTTCAAAGAAAAGTAAACAGAATAAATGTAATGAGTACATTCCACTGGTTACACACGTTAGCACCAAGCAGAGGTAAACTGATTACATGTTGGAGAATTAGCCCATTGTTTTATGAGCCGCTACTGTTATTTCTTCATCACAAGTTTTTCATAGCACATTAGAAGTAGGATTGATTTAAATAGCTGCATAGTTGCACCAGTAATTACATCCTAATCTTGTCCAAACTTTGCAATCTCATTTGATTTCATTCGAGCAGCTCAGTTCAGCCCAAAGAAGTGTTGAAACTCCTGGAGGTTTTGCTGAAGGAGCCGCTCACTGGTTTCCCCCTGCATGGAGCTGATAACACTGTTTACCTCTGAGTGACATATAAAGCCCCAACAACAGTCAAATGAACCATAAAAGACTACAGTTATATACTGTCTGCTTTAACAATTGAAGCTGCTTTCAAATATCAAAATTGTTGTTTTGAATTTAAAGATGTGTAAAGATACTTGCAGAACACAAAGTGATACAGTATGTCTGCACTTATACGGATGTTATAACCAGTGTTGGGTAAGTTACTTTGAAAAAGTAATTAGTAACAGATTACTAACTACTTTTTAAAAATGTAATTAGTAACGTTATTCAGTTACTGCCTCATGTTACATTATTTTGGGATGATGATTGTGATGAATGATTATTTTTAATATTGCATAAATTAATCAATTATGTGCTTTTACACTTTATTGATGAAAATTAAACAGAGGTAAACAACAAATAAGTTGAAATTGTCTCAAAAGGCACAACACCAAGAGAAAATGGTAATAATCTGCTATGAGCTGCTGATCACTGACTCCGAGGTGTTTAAGTCATGTTTGTGGGTTTTTCACTTAAAGCACATTCAACATGCTTTTAGTTTGGGCTGTTTCCTGCAGAAGAAGGTTCCGATCTCTTCTTGGTATTAAAAGTAACTAATTGAATATTTTATTAGTGACTGTAATAGTATTTTCAAAGTTACTAAAATTGTCATTTAACTACAGTATGTAAGCTAGTATTTTAGTTACATCCAACACCGGGTGTGACACATTTGTGATGGATTGCAATAAGAATATAATAGCTAGGGCTGAGCAATTTTGGGAAAATGTGTAATTGTGATTTTTTTTTTTTTTAAATGAAGCTAAAGAGAGGCTGTTTGAGAATGTGTTCATGGACTATACTTACAACTAAATAGTTTATTTGTAGCTGTACTGAAGTTGCACTTTTTCCTATGCAATTATTGTGTAAATCATAAAACATAACTTGTGAGTTTCTTCTAATAAAACAGACGTAAAAAAAAAAACAAAAAACATCTGTCTTATGTCTCACAAGTTGATATATAAGGGATGAATTTTACAAATATGATCATAAAACTTTTCATTTCATATGTCATGTTTTGGTGTCTGTGTATTATCATATTATCATATCATATATCAGCCCTGCACACTCAGAGTTGGAGCATTAGTGTGAGAGTTTCTGGTTCAAATGTGTTTTGTGGTTCATAATAATTGTACATTTTTCATGTTGGTTGGAATTAAACAGAGCAAATGATCACGTTCAATGTTGTGTCCTTCAACAAAGCAACACAGTAATGCATGGTTACTGTTACATTACAGCGCACTCACAAGTCTTAAGAACGTGCAACTTTTTACAGAGAATCAAACTGTTCCCGTCACCATATTGTCTCTATATTGCACGAGTTGGAACATGCAAGTTCTTCTCAGTGAAAGCAGGAGGATCTACTTAACCCCCGCGGCCTGCAGCTCCTCAGCTCACTCACCCATCCAGTTAGTGCCTGATCACTTTACACATGCACTCTAAACCCCAGCGTGCTCTGCCTCCCTGGGCTCTATCTGAAAGGAGACGCCCGGGCTGCAGCGCACAGCCTACAGCCACCTCACAGCTCACTGTATCAGCTGTGCACGCTGAGCGACTGATACACGCCCACAGGCAATTCAACCAGTGCAAGGTTTTCCCACAACTACTACGAGAAAAAAAAGTGCTGGAAATCCTCACATTACGTAAATGGCTGGGCAATACATTTTTCATTCATTCATTTCAATTGAGATGAAGAATATTAATATCTGTATGCTTGGGTCTTTTTCATCCGCATCCAAAGCCAAACCCCACGTAGTTTGGAGCAGAATCCAGACTCTTGACGTCTGAGCGTCAGACAGGCAGAGCTGAGGGTCAGACAGACAGAGCTGAGGCTGTGAGCGTCAGACAGACAGAGCTGAGGGTCAGACAGACAGAGCTGAGGCTGTGAGCGTCAGACAGGCAGAGCTGAGGCTGAGCGTCAGACAGACAGAGCTGAGGGTCAGACAGACAGAGCTGAGGGTCAGACAGACAGAGCTGAGGCTGTGAGCGTCAGACAGACAGAGCTGAGGCTGTGAGCGTCAGACAGACAGAGCTGAGGCTGAGCGTCAGACAGACAGAGCTGAGGGTCAGACAGACAGAGCTGATGGTCAGACAGACAGAGCTGAGGGTCAGACAGACAGAGCTGAGGCTGAGCGTCAGACAGACAGAGCTGAGGGTCAGACAGACAGAGCTGAGGGTCAGACAGACAGAGCTGAGGCTGAGCGTCAGACAGACAGAGCTGAGGGTCAGACAGACAGAGCTGAGGCTGTGAGCGTCAGACAGACAGAGCTGAGGGTCAGACAGACAGAGCTTAGGGTCAGACAGACAATGCTGAGGCTGTGAGCATCGGACAGGCAGAGCTGAGGCTGTGAGTGTCAGACAGACAGAGCTGAGGCTGAGCGTCAGACAGACAGAGCTGAGGCTGTGAGTGTCGGACAGACAGAGCTGAGGCTGTGAGCGTCAGACAGACAGAGCTGAGGCTGTGAGTGTCGGACAGACAGAGCTGAGGCTGAGCGTCAGACAGACAGAGCTGAGGCTGTGAGTGTCGGACAGACAGAGCTGAGGCTGTGAGCGTCAGACAGACAGAGCTGAGGCTGTGAGTGTCGGACAGACAGAGCTGAGGCTGTGAGCGTCAGACAGACAGAGCTGAGGCTGTGAGTGTCGGACAGACAGAGCTGAGGCTGTGAGCGTCAGACAGACAGAGCTGAGGCTGTGAGTGTCGGACAGACAGAGCTGAGGCTGAGCGTCAGACAGACAGAGCTGAGGCTGTGAGTGTCGGACAGACAGAGCTGAGGCTGAGCGTCAGACAGACAGAGCTGAGCGTCAGACAGACAGAGCTAAGGCTGTGAGTGTCAGACAGACAGAGCTGAGGCTGAGCGTCAGACAGACAGAGCTGAGGCTTTGAGCGTCAGACAGACAGAGCTGAGGCTGTGAGCGTCAGACAGACAGAGCTGAGGCTTTGAGCGTCAGACAGACAGAGCTGAGGCTGAGCGTCAGACAGACAGAGCTGAGGCTGTGAGCGTCAGACAGACAGAGCTGAGGGTCAGACAGGCAGAGCTGAGGGTCAGACAGGCAGAGCTGAGGCTGTGAGCGTCAGACAGACAGAGCTGAGGGTCAGACAGGCAGAGCTGAGGCTGTGAGTGTCGGACAGACAGAGCTGAGGCTGAGCGTCAGACAGACAGAGCTGAGGCTGAGCGTCAGACAGACAGAGCTGAGGCTGTGAGTGTCGGACAGACAGAGCTGAGGCTGTGAGTGTCGGACAGACAGAGCTGAGGCTGAGCGTCAGACAGACAGAGCTGAGGCTGAGCGTCAGACAGACAGAGCTGAGGCTGAGCGTCAGACAGACAGAGCTGAGGCTGTGAGCGTCAGACAGACAGAGCTGAGGGTCAGACAGGCAGAGCTGAGGCTGTGAGCGTCAGACAGACAGAGCTGAGGGTCAGACAGACAGAGCTGAGGGTCAGACAGACAGAGCTGAGGCTGTGAGCGTCAGACAGGCAGAGCTGAGGCTGAGCGTCAGACAGACAGAGCTGAGGGTCAGACAGACAGAGCTGAGGGTCAGACAGACAGAGCTGAGGCTGTGAGCGTCAGACAGGCAGAGCTGAGGCTGTGAGCGTCAGACAGACAGAGCTGAGCGTCAGACAGACAGAGCTGAGCCTGTGAGCGTCAGACAGACAGAGCTGAGGCTGTGAGCGTCAAACAGACAGAGCTGAGGGTCAGACAGACAGAGCTTAGGCTGTGACCGTCGGACAGACAGAGCTGAGGCTGTGAGCGTCGGACAGGCAGAGCTAAGGGTCAGATAGACAGAGCTGAGGCTGTGAGCGTCAGACAGACAGAGCTGAGGCTTTGAGCGTCAGACAGACAGAGCTGAGGGTCAGACAGACAGAGCTGAGGGTCAGACAGACAGAGCTGAGGGTCAGACAGACAGAGCTGAGGCTGTGAGCGTCAGACAGACAGAGCTGAGGGTCAGACAGCTGATGGTGCAAAGTCAACTGAGGTAACTCCACTGTGAACAATGACACACAAACAACAGGGCCGAGCCTCAAAAGAGCGAGGCTGGATAACCCATATTCAGAGGGGACTGAATAAGAATGCACTTACCAACTTTACATGTTTTATTTTGTCTTCTATAACTTGGAATGTTCCACAGCACGGCATTAAACCTATATATTTCTAAAGATACTCGCAGGTGACACTACCGGGCCCCAGTTACAGGTGAGCTCTACAGACAAGCAACCCCGCTCACAGTAAAGCCCAGTACACACCATCCTCTCTGACACATGGATAAAGCTGGCAGAAAGTGGCACAGTTGCCAGTGTGTGACTCTTTAAGGAGAGCGTAATCGACCCTGTGTGTTATCTGACGAAATATGAGTAGAAGCATAACTATTTTTCAAGTTTAGTCATAACAGAGACAACTTTGACCTGGTGTTTCCACAGAAAAGTAAACAGATTTTTCTGTAGATACTAAAATAAAAATGATTCTCCCTGTCTTCGTGTCTGTATTTGGTACAATGAAATTCCTAAAGTCTGTGTTTGCTCTTGTTGAACAGTGGGTGACAGAGCAGTAATTCTCTGGTAAAGTAACTAAATGGTTTGTATCCCACACAGAGGTTTCCTCATATGCCGTGTCTTGTGCAGGCACAGAACTTACTCTTTGCTGCACAGTTGATCTCTTTGCATCCCATCACTGATTGAAGAATGGTGGAGGGCAGACTAATACAGATTCAACATTATATAATGTACTGTTTCGCCTCTAAAAAAACTTAAGTTAAGAGTTGTTCTCAAAATATAGGGACTTCGATCATCTCAGAGAAAGTGCTGCTTCAAGATGAATATCAAAATTACAAAAGCTGCAATTGCTTGGGTAATATAATGTCTGCAGAAACCTAAATTTTTTTTTTTTTATTAGTTTAGCAGCTCAGATTTCAGTCTCATCTAATATTAATGCCCCTGGATGTGTTTAAAATGTACAACCTGAACTGAATCCTGAATTATACTAATATTACACTTATTTTCCCCCAATCTCTATAGCTGAGACTGTCAGATCACCGGGGGCCTTTTCCAAACATGGACAGCAGTAGAAGAATATGTCTGTTGTCTGCTTCAGCTCCACATTCCACATATTATCCACCCACAATTCAAAGAGCACATGTGGCAGACTGTGCTCCGATGGGAACCTACGCTCCACTCTTCTGCTTTTTACTCACGTCGCTGCAGGCAGAAGACTTTTAAATGCTAATTCACCAGTCTTCTCCCTTACATGGGAAAAGAGTTTAAAATGGCAAGATCTTGCATACAAGGTTCTAAGGTTTGCAATGTTCCTTTCCCCAAATATATATAGGACAAGAATTCGAGAATTATAAAGAGCCTGTCTGTAGAGGTGTTTGGTTTCAAATTGTTACTTTTTCCCTGTCCTATGGCATGTGACATGCCTCTGTGTAATGTAAATGCCTCTGCAAGTGTAAATGAGGCTTGCTTTTGCTATACATTTATTTGTAACCATAATTTTTTTGATATTTTAACATGACATTAGGTGTATCTAGATGTTGTAAAAATCCATTGGCTTTTACAAAAGTAAGGATATATAAAATAATTTCTTTTGGCCTGTAGGTGAAACCCTGAACCCCAGAGCTTGTCCTGAAGCATCAGTGATAGATTTGTGTCACACCGCAGGACATCCTTTGGATTACAGCATAAACCTGTTTAATCTTTCATTAGAGCCTTTCAGTGGTGATAAAGATGTAGTTTTAGTAAAGAAAACATACCTGAAACCTTCATAAACTGTCAACAGAAAAGTTGGAAGAAAAGTGTTCATCAAGGGACATTTTAGTGTTTTTTTGCTAAACTATAATAAATTGAAACACCACTTCATTCTAAAACAAGTACCCAAATACTGTATCTGAAAGTAAAATAAAGAAATGAAGAAATTTTAAAAATGGTAAAATGGCCACATTTGTGTAGCGCTTTTATACCTCCAATGGGCACTCAAAGCGTTTAGAGTGCCTGTGAGGTTGGACTACTCTTTTTACAAAAAAAAGCAATTTTTGGTTTATGGAAACGTCTTCTTGCCCAAAGATAAAATGTCAGCATTAACCTGAGGCTGTAATGAATCCACCGACCTGTGGGTCTGACCACTTAGATCCGACATGTAAGGCAATCAGAAATTAGAGGCTAATTACTAACAAACATTTTGTGGAAAAGTCAAAATGTTTAGCATTTTAAACAGTTTGGCCTTGGTTTACAGTAATGTGATTCAATATTGTGGCAAATAGTGACCATATATTATATAGTAACATTTACCATGTTCTCCAAATTCAAGAGATTGAAAAATATCTTCAAACTTCGTAATCATATCACCACGCTAAACATATTCCACAGTGTTCCCTGAAAAGCAAGACACAAACTGCAGACAGTTCATGACCACAAACTATAAACAGTAGCAGTGAGACAGTGAGTTTACCAGCGCTGCGTCTGCTTTTGTACTTGCGCTCCTCACACTGGAGCCAGGGGCCGAACTAGGGGCCAGATCAGGGCCACAGGGGACCGGGGGGACGGCCCTTATTTATGTGAAGCCTGCTGACAGCAAAGAGTCTAGCGCTGAGGGCTCAGGGCTGATTTAAAGGAGTGATGAGCTCAACCAAGATTAAGATGCTATTCCATCCATTTTAAAAGGGAACATATTTTGGAAAACTAACTTATTTTAACTTTTTCTCATGTTATTATGCTTTTTTTCCATTTACAAGTGCGCAAGAACTAGACCACAACTTCGACAACTATACTGGGATAGGTGGCATTTTGTATTGCAGTTCATTAATGAGATAACACAAGAAAAACATAAGCTTTGACAGTCCTGATTATTCGTTTTATTGTTTTACATCTGTCGGTTCAACAAACCATTACACTCACTGGAAATACAGCGGTTTATCGCATCAAGTCAGCAAGAATGTTTTTTTCATTTCTGCTTTGTGCCACTTTGTTTTCACCTGGGACTGTGTTTTCTGTTATCTCGCTCAAATGTTTTGCAGGAATCGAAATGAGTCAAACCACAAGCAAGGCCCACTCTGGATTGCTTAAACGGGTCGGTGCGGTTCACTTAAGACAATGGAGACACTTTCAGACCGTACTAAAAGTAGGTCAGAGCGATCTAATCACGAACATTACAACTGCATGGCTAATTACCATTTCTCCACAAACTCTCGAATTGATTATATTCAGCTTGTGTCAGCACTATGCAGCCAGTAGATGGTGCAAAAACACAGTAAGTGCAGTGGTAAACAGCAGAGAAACAGATGCTCATTTAGTTTTTTTCTAAGCAATTTTTTATTTTTTTTTCTAAATCATGAGATGCCAAACTTATGGTATTTCCACCACTGAAAATCCATACATATTTCACATCCAGTGCAAACCCTTGAAATGCACGTAGTCCAGCAGTAGCAGTGAAGGACAGAGACGGATAGCACGATCGTGCCCTCTGACCTCTGGGCAGGGGCACTCAGCTTCTGCGTGACTGACCGCTGGACTTCCAATAACGTGGGGTCAAAGGTCACACAGCAGGGTTATGTCCAATCGTGGACTACTACAGCACACGTGACAAATGAGACGACAGATTTGTCAAGGCCTTGTCAAAAAAAATAGTTCCACAGTATAGCATTAAGTCTTGTGTTTATTCAATTACAGCTGTTTTTGTTACTCCAAAACTCCTTCAAAAACATGCATTATTTATTAGATCTGACCTGCTTGTTTCCATGGTAACTAGGAGGAACTTATTATTCTAAACAGTGAGGTCAGCCCTTTACAAAGCTTTATAACTCGAGTTTGTATTTATTCATTTACCTGTTAGTTTAGTATGCCAGTTGTTGATAGCGTTAGCATGACAAGAATACTACTGCTCTGGCCTCTGAAAATGGTGAAAAATGTTTATAAACTCATCGTAATGAATGTTTAGGATGCATCAGAAATACTTTAACTCAAAAAGAGTTGACTATTCCTAAGAACCCATCCTCACAATGCTACACAGGCTGTTAAAAACATGTCAGACAAAATGTATTGGCTCAATTTCTCCTAATATTAAATCTGCTTGGACTAATCTTCAAACAGGCCTCAAGATGAAGTGTTTTTAAAAGTTAGTCGGGATAAATTGTCAGGAGAAGCATAAAACATGTGAATATGAGATCACTTAGAGGCAGGGTCCAGCTGCATGCTTTCCTCCTTATTCTCTATCATCATTTGGACACCATCTTGTTAATGTGACCACAATCTTGTTACAATAAAATATACACAGATCTGCAGCTCAATATTTTAGAAGAACAGTATCAGCATCATGAATGAAGTCATAGAGGTGGGCAATATATCAAATTATCAACAATAACCTGAATTGAAGGTATGCAAACATTTTATATTTTCTATAATAGTAATAAACAAATAAAAACCTCAGTTGCAATATGAGCAGATTAAAAATGAAAATGGAACAAACTTGTGTTGTTATCTTTCAAACCATTGTATAAAGTGATTTTTCTGCATATGTGTGAGTAATTTTAAAGTTCATTCATATTTGTCTGATACTTAAACCTGAACTAAAACACCTTTCCAATGTTTCTAAACAGAACAGCTGCATTCTAAAGGCTGGTACCGTTCCATACATAAGGTCTAATACGTTTTAACAGGACAGTTGGTGTGGCATCCAAACACCACAAATTATGAAACAACAGAGGTGTTTTGGCACCTGACAACAACTCAAGCACAAAAGAGTACCACCAGAGCAGAGTTAGAAAGCACTAGCATGTGTAGCACTATTTGTGTAGATCGTTAAGTGCTGACATAAGTATACACGCTAATGACCACATAATACAAACATTTCTTAAAGCCAGTGTTTTGATGGATAAACTGCACCAAAATGAAGCGGGCCACAACATCTTGACAACATCTTGACAAGGAAACAAATTATTTCATCAAGCACCATAAAACCCACAAACATTTGTGGAGCTTTGGAACTAGACCTGGAAGGAGAACAACAACTATTTATATGCACAGTCTATAAAAGTCAGTCAAATAAATGTTTTTTTTTTTTTTTGATGCCACATTAAAATGAATGGCATAAGCACATTTCTGTTGGCTCCATCTTCTGATTATTTGTGTTTATTTTGGAGATAATCCCTCACTTATGATGTCGTTTCCACATCATCAACAATACTGGAACAGTGTTTTACATACTCCATATGAACTTCATATAAAGATTAACATAATCCATTAATGTAACGGACGCAAAAAACAATGATGGCAACTAGCTTGTGCTGACATAGTGTAAAATATTTTTGAAAGATCAGACTGACTCCAGTGTAGGTTAGCAAAGTCAGAATATGAACATTATTTTAGTGTTCCGACTATTGTGAGAAGATACATCACAACTGAAAAATGATCCAATTATCATCTTACAACATGAAAAAACAGCAGTGAAATCTAGAATTCTGATCTCGATCACCATTTCTCTTGTATGTGACCAACGTTATGAAATCAAAATCTAAATTACAGATTTACCGTTACATTCAAATAAAAAGGCGCATTACATTTAGGTTCACTTTTAAGAGCACATCATTTGAATTTAGCTTCTAAAATAATCATGATTATTAGAATATTTTTTTGGCTTTTCCGACTATATTGTCACCTAAGAGCCAGCAATGGACAGTAAAAATACGGAGGATTACAGTGAGAAGCTCTATTCATTACGATAAAAGTATGCATTCCACAACTGAAATGAATATATTTATCTAGGTTTTAGCAGAGTCCTAAAACAGTGCAGTGATGCTAAATTGCCGTCCTCCATAGACATAATCTCACAGGGGCTGGTGCGGGCCTGCGGGGCTGAGGGTCAGTCAGGTGAGAGAGGATCACAGGCTTTGGGACTCGTCCTGCTGGAAAACCAACAGTCAGAAAATGTGAGGAATGTGCGGTGTACGTCGTCCAGGCTTCACTTCACCAGAGGAAAGGCTCTTCACACCCGTATGCTCTCTAGACACCACCACCCCCCACATCACACACATGCACACACTCACCTACATCTTAACCTCACTCACTGCGTTTACATGTACAGAGAACTCCGAGTGCACTAAACCACAAGATGCAATTCGCCGAGAAATGTTCTGAGGTGTCTGGTAATTTAGCTTCAGCACCAAAACTCTGTAGCTATAATTGGTAATCATAACCACAATTTTGGCAAACATTGATACGCTACATCTAATTTACATTGAGCATTTGATTTTTAGACATGAGGAACTATGTTTACTCACAAGTTCTCTCTCCACAGCACAAATAAACACATCGAAACTGTTGTAGTTTGTACAATACAAAACAGACAAACAAACAAAACATCTTGAGTATCTTTTACTTTGACATGTCATGTTTTAGAAATGAAAATGATGATAATCTATTGAAAAACACACATGACTTTCTTTCAGTCAAGCCTTTCCTCATCAGGATTTTTGCATCAGAATAGGCAAATATTCCTTACTTCCACAAAACACTATTCAGCTCTCAATGCAGCCGTCAGATTCAAAAGTCTACAGAAGCACATATTGAAGAGTGTACCTAAAAAGCATGAGAGCATGTAGAGCCCACAGGAGGCATGTCAGGACGCAGAGCCCCGCAGGACTAACTGTCACACTGTTTGTTGTTTAGAGTTCAACATGACTGACACCTCGACCAGCCCATCCTCTGCACATGTGCACAAATGCATTCAAGCGGTTTGATGGAAAATGTCGGAAAAACAGTTCTCGGGGTCAAAATGAGACCACCGTGCTGTCTGCATCTCATTAAGAGCAGCTTAGAATGCAAGTCGTTGGCTTTACTGTGACGCCAAAACTTGCTAGGGCTTCTAAAAGCTGTGAAAAGAGCTCATAAACTCTGAAATGAGGAGGGTCGGAATACGTGAGAAAGTGAAAAATAACTTTTAAAAATCAGGTAGAGCAGCTTTATATTTCAAAGGTTGCAAGTAACATTCAGGTAAGAATTTTAACCCACTTTCTCGAATTAAACTCTCCAAAAAGTAGGCTACAAATTTTCCAACAGAGAATAATCTAAATGTATATACATTGTCCCTTGTTACGTAATAATATATTATAGAGCAAAATATGTTCTTTTTTTTTTTTTTGCAAAGGTGGGGAGAGTTTTATTATTATTTTGCTATATGATTTGATCTGTAGAGAGTTGAATGAGTAACTTCTATGTCTAATAATTATCATTTCTTTCTGCTATTCATTTGTCTTTCTCATGTCTTTTAATACCGCACATCCTACTGATACTTTCAAATGTTCTGCTTCAAAATTTGTTATAGCGACAGGTCAAGTACTGGTTGATTCTTTGTCAGTTACATGCTGCGCCTGTTTTGCATTTAAAAATCCCGTTAAGATGCGCAGATTTTTGTTGCACGACGTCGGTTTCTCACTCCTCTTGACACACATTTCAAACATTCCAGATAAATAGCGACCGTCATGCTCCTCGTTCTGTAGATTAAAATGTGAGACAACAGTGGCTCATCTGGCAGAGACTCGGAGGTTCCATCCCAGCGTCGAACCGTGCAGAATGAGATTGTGTCGCTGGGCAAGACACTTCACACACCACCAATTTTTCAGCCGTAAATGTACAATGGAAGCTGTGTTTAAATGTGTGTAGTAAGGTGGTCCTGAAGGGCATTCCACACACCCAAATTGAGAAAACACACACCCAAATTAAAAAACGCAGCCAAAATCAAAAATACGCGCCTACATAGAAAATACCAACACACACTCAAATTGGAAAACACACATCCAAATTGAAAAACACGCACCCAAATTAGAAAACACCAATCTAAGTAAAAAACATGCACCCAAATTAGAAAACACACATCTAAATCAAAAACACATACCAAAGGAACCCATAAACAAGACTGATAGTGTGAATGAAGTAAAATACAACTCCAGGTATGTTTTTGATGTCTCTAATAAAGTAGATCGCTAAGAAACCCTGTGTAGCAAACAGCTGGAGTGGAGCTGGACACGTGCTGCTGTGGAACGCTCAGCTCTCAGGCAGAACAATGGCTTCACACTCAGGCCTAATGTAATACAAGTCATGTCTTACTCACCACATTCCTCACACACAGGTCAGCCAGAGCACAGAGGACATGTCCACAGGCCGCAGACTCACAGACCTGTCCTCAAGCCAAGGGTTGTGCTCCAGTCAAGTTTTTTTTTCAGTCCAGTTCAGAGAGTGCAAGATTGACAAAAAAAATCTGTATATTTTTGCATCTCACAAACTATATCAAGACTTTTTTTTTTTGAAAAAGCATTGTAAATGTGCTTTATACTCTTTCGTTTTAAAAATATCCTCTAGATTTTTCAGTCACTGTATAATTGTTTAAAATAGTTTTAGTTATAGACGATTAAGCTCAATATTCAAATTTTGCCATCTCCAAAACAACAATTTTGTGACATTTTTCATTTTTTGATATATTTTGCACTTTTAAGCCTAAATGATATTTGAATGTGACTTGTTTTAATTTTTTGAGTCCAAGTCCCTTATGGAGGACTAGTCTGATTGAAGTCCTCAAGTCCTCATCGTACCATGTCTAATGAATTGAAACAAGGTTTAAGTACAAGTTGAGTCATCATCATCTAAAACCAAGTCCACCAAGTCTGAGTCTGTGTCACAAGTTGTCACCTTAGTTTAGAAACGTTTTAAAAGTATGTAGAGGTAGGCTTTAGACTAATCAAGTCAAAGTCCAAGTCTAGTACCACAACCTCAAGTTGAGTCTCTGCCTCAGACCACAGAGGTGGGTCCAGTAGGAAAAGAGTGGCATGTTCCGACTAGACCTGGTCCCCCAGACAGGTTCACTTGGGGCCAGCTCGGGGCCACTTCTGTTCATGGCGGACTGCATTTCTGTGCAGAGGTCCAGCTCCGCAGGGGCCATCAACACGAGAAGTTGATGTCACCCAAATATGACAAATGTTTTCTTCAAAAATAAAATCTAAATTCTACCAGAATTGCACTTTTTCTTCATGTGGCCGATCTCTTGAAGAAAACTTGAAGGCATAACTGTTATGAAGCACTTCTATATCTTAGTTCTTTGGCATATGACAGTATGATGAATGAGTCATACTTTCAAGACTGGTCAAGGCATTTAAAGAAAAAAACTGTTAGCCTCTTCAAAGAATCAAAACAAATATTGTGCTATGAGATACGCATATTGTTTACATCCCAGTTTTCTAACGGGAATCGTTGAGCAATTTGTTGTTCAATCATAAAAGAAATGAAATTACATTCTAGAAAAAAAAAACATTTGTTAAATGTTTTACAAAAGGGAAAAGTAAATGTGTGAACTTAACTAAAATGTGACATCAGTCACCTCACTATAGATTTTCATTGAGACATATATCCGATATCAGTACAGGAAGAAAAAAATCCATACTGAACCATTCATTTTGATTTGATTGGTGTAAAAACAGTTCATAACACCAGCACCAGAGTTTGAATTCAGAATGACGGCTAATCCTGAAAACAGTAGCCTTGCATCTTTTGTGAGTCTGATGATTCAAAACACAAGGCTGCAGAATTTCAAGCTGATTAAAGCAGTAAAAATCTGAGCATGGAAAATAGTGTCAGACGGAAAGTGACTTTTACGACCTGTCCTTGAAGTGGACATGCAGACTGTAGTGTTGACAGGGGTCAGCAGATTGTCTTGGCAGCACTGTCCATTAAACTGTCCTGGACTCCCATAGTCAAGACACCATAGGCAGCATTTGGATAGTTAGTTTTTGTCCCCTTTTAGAAATTATGAGATGCAGTTCTATTCAACTCCATGATGAAATGGGTCTTGAAAGCTATATCAAAAGCCTCACAATTTTCAATGCAGCGTGTTGCAAGCTATTGGTTCCAAAATGCATGGGTTTTATTGCAGAAACCAGGTTAACTACACAGACCTTTGCTCTGCCAAGTGCAACTAATAGACATTTCAGTTACATTTCTACCCTTCTCCTCACAATATGAATACAGTACCACAAGTTTAATGTTGCACTATGTTTCTAGCCACATGCTCCATCATAGCTGATTAATCTGTCAATGATGTCTTAGTCAACCAAGATTTTTATTAGTTGATTTGTTATTTGAATGGGATTATGAGGATGTGTGTGGACAACAAATGGTAGTATATAATAATATATAATTGGGATAGTGGTAGTGGTTTCAACAGCCAATGCTCATTGGTGCATGAAGCCAAAAGTAATGTTTTCTTCCATGTTATGTCCTCAATACAGGTTAGCGCCATCCAATGTGACGGCAGACAAGTGGCCCATGTGATCAGTTCTGACCAATCAGTGTGATGGCGGCTACAACGGAGCTGGTGCAGGCTGAGAGCGAGGCTAGGATCAAACTTACAAAGCTGAATTTTAGCTTTGCAAGATTAGCAGACGGGGGTGTCTTTAAGCATGAAGTGAGGTAGTGGACTTTTTGTTGAGTAGTAGCAGTAGTAGTAGTATCACCTTACACTGTATGTGCAGTGTGGGTCAGATGCATTGGCACATCATAGCTTGCAAAGTGCCCATTGTAGTCAACTAATTGATGCACAGGGCTGTAGTATTCGACTACAGCCCTAATTGTTGACTGGTATGTTCTACAGCAAGGCATAAACAATATATATTTTTCCATGAAAACAAGTCAGTGATACCACCAGTACAAGTTACTGGTCAGATCTGCGTAGAAGGGACCCCACTCGCAGTAAGAACGGAGGTTTGTATTTTGAGCAATAATCACCTGTAATTTATTGAATACTGTGGAACATTCCAGGCAAAGCAATGATATCTCCATTAAGACAAGCAGATGGTAGACCCTCCCACCAGAAATGTCACATGGTGCACCTTTAAATACCATCTTACCAAGCATTGAATGAAGAGTTTGACGCATTTATTGTAGCTTCACGTCAAAGCTGTAACAACACCAGATTAGAGACAGAGAGTCTTCCATCCTATGAATCACAGTATTGTAAAGTATACTATACAGCAGAGATCCATGTGACGCTATGGTTTTACAGCAGTGTATTGAGACTTTACAGGTCACTTAGGTCGGTCACATCTGATTTATCTGATTTTATCAGGTCAGAAAACTGTGTGTAAGTTGCACAATTGGCTTTTACTCTATCTCTAAAGTCAAGGAAGTTCTCTCACTCACTAAGAATCTGGCAATAACGTGACACGGTCAAGTGCTATCAGTTCCAGGTACTGGAACCACAATGACACACAACGATTATGAGAACAAGCACCTGGTACCTGTATGGTGCATTACAGTTCAGATTCTTGGCCAAGGCTCGAGTTAGACCAAGCTTCGGGCACATTTCCCCCTCTGTTGTCGTGCTGAACACGTGTGATCACACATTCTCCTCATGCGCTCCCCGCGGGTGAGCGCAGAGTGCAGCGACTGCTGTGTTCCTTCCCTCTGGAGACAAAACGTTTATCTCACTAGTCAAAGAGGTGGCCAAATATGTGACGTGAGAGGAGAAGGTACGCTAATTTAAGTGCGCAGCAGACACACAGAGTGAGGAGCAGAGCGAAGAAAAGAGAGCTGCAGATGCCCTCCCAAAGAGCAGAACAAAGGAGCGAGGGAGAGAAAAAATGTGGGCAGCACCAGCAGACGGGACAAGCCCTTCTGGTACTGGAGATACACATTAAGCCCTATCAGGGGTGCCTGTTCTGCTGATAAAACTCTACACGGAACACATATTAACTCAGTTAACTTAACTTAACTATGGTTCAGTGGGTCAGGTTAGTGCAATACGTGCATGGGCTTAAGGCAGATCTAAATTGCATCCCTAACTATCCCGTTATGATGGTAGTGATTATACAGAAGCTAAAATAGGGCTGCAAGATAAATCCAATAAATCAATTTGAAATGGAAAATTGGCAACTAGCAAATTGAAAAGGCTGCAATTTTGTGCATACTTTCCTCCACAAACAACCAAATATTGTCTCATTATGCATAAACATGTATAACCCTGTAGTTTAGATCTGTACAAACAGGTTCTGAATATCTGTTTAAGTCAGTTCTCCTGGATGTGTTTAAAATGTCAACACTGCACAGACTCCTTATATTAACACATAGGTCACAAATCTAATCACACTATCAATAGATCCTGATTCTGAAAAAGTAGTCTGCCATTAGATACTTTTCCCAAATCATGCAGCCCTCGCTAAAATAGATGTCTTCACACCCATAGAGAGAAATATGATTACGTGTTTGTACTCTGGTCAGAGACACACCCTTATGTCCACAACTACAGCAGGACTATAATAATATTCTTATCTCTTCAGCGAGCAGAGCCAACTCACTCCAAGGATAAGAAGACATTCTTTGTGAGCATCGAAGCAAGAAATGCAGTGATATTGTATTATTTAAAAGTATTGGTCTGGTATTTAATATTTAGTCTAGTTATTCAGTAAGCTGGCCCAGTGTCAGTGTGCCCATATGCCTTTCCCGGTTTGCAAATCTAGAGCATTATTTTAACTCAAGATTTTCCAACAGGTGACTGGTAAGTGGCACTAATAATGCAGTGGACAGTTCTTAACTCTTTTGAACGTGTACTGTTGTAGTGTCACTGGGCCAGACACTTCACTAGTCACAGCCCAGGTTTAAAAATCTCCTTGACTGAAAAATTTGCCTTGACTGAAGTTATGAATAAAAATATTATTTGGAGTTTCCTGTAGAATGAACTGGCTTGAAAAGTTATTACTGGGGTGGAAGTTGAAATCATTTTTCAAGTTATGAACATGTGCAAAATGTTAAAATGACATTTTATGCTATTTGTATGTGAAAATTAGAGACTTTTTAAATTAATTAACACATTTATTAATTTCTTTACAACAATATTAGTTACACCTTTGGATTCTAAGTTCTTATTTTTTAACAAATGTTTATTGTAGTTTTCAATAATAAAGTGTGTATCTTCCTGACACGTACATAATAAAGATTGTGACATAAAGTCAATGGGACATAAAGTCAGTTGGTTGGAGAGAGCAGGATATGAGGGGGGTTTGGGTAAAATGAATCAGATAATTTGGTGTGATGACCTCTGAAAAGGGTCAAACTGAAAGAGAATTTGTCATCCTTCCCCCTCATTCTCTCCGTCTTTCCTGGAATATTAACATGTCAGGATGGAGAGAAATAAAACAGGCAAAACAAGCTGAACTATTAAAGGATTCATATTATGCAGAATTTCCTTTTGGTTGTTGTTGAGCTATTAATTCTGATAAAACATTGTTCCTTCATTGAAAACATATCTGGAGTTGTATTTAGCTTCATTCACGCTTGTTTCATTAATCCTGTTTACGAGGTTTTCTTCTCTGTTTTTGTTTTCGGTACATGCATTGTTTTAAGTTCTATAAAAGTACAAAAAACGAAGGATACAAATAATGCAGAATAACGTGTGTCCGTTAAAAGCTTCTCGGTTTCTTCTCCTCCTTTCTCTCTTCTCTCTCTCATCCTCTCCTAATACCACCAGACGTCTTAGAGGAAGTGAGCCGAGCATTATCACGATCAGGGTCAAAAGTTCACACAATGTTCGCTGTATACACAAGAATCATAAGTTCATCGTCTATATGTTTACACTGAAGCTCTTCAAGCTCAATTCAATTTTATTTTTGTTTTATTTATTTATTGACCTACCCGTGTCTCAAGTTATGTATTTCAGTGATGTACATTCAGTTATGTTTTATGTGTCTGTGTGTGAGGTGTCAAATCTGTGGTCAAGCTCCTGCATCTGACAGAAATATATTGTTGATAAAAGCTTATTCAATATTTTCCTTAATCAGTTTGACTAATACATTAAG
Source organism: Rhinogobius similis (assembly GCA_019453435.1). NCBI lineage: Eukaryota > Metazoa > Chordata > Actinopteri > Gobiiformes > Gobiidae > Rhinogobius > Rhinogobius similis. The sequence goes on along the minus strand of CM033633.1, from coordinate 35,901,458 downwards.
GCATAAACATTGGCCTACTTGTTTTAATATAACTGATTGTGTCAAAAAGTATATTGAAATATTGCAAAAATCAATATTGTGCAGCCCTTGTGTCCATAATATTCTGTTTCTTCTCGAACTTTAAATTGTTCCACACTAACGCATTATCATTTGATCATTTATGGACAAAAAAAGTGACATTTGATCTCTTTCTAGCCCTTCTTTGCTGCAGTGTTGACGTTGCCTGTTTACGACAACCCTTACAAGAGAAAGGGGAGCACCCACGGGAGATGCCCCCTGTGGACACACGAGAGGCAACATGGGTGTGGTTAAGAAGCTACGTTAATAAAACAAGAGATTTTTTAATTCTGCTAAATTCCACCCAGGGACAATAATATCTATATTCATTTATTAAATTCCCTTTTCTGGTTGACATCATCACTTTGTTCCGCGTTTTATGTTCCAGTCACTACTTGAACTTCTCTTTTAAATCTCAAAATAAAACGTAGTTTGTTCTGATCTAAGTAGGACATGGAAACTTTGACAAGCTGTGGTATTGTGGGTTAGACACATTTAATCCTGCAAATTCTGGTTTAGTCCTGGTTTATGGCCGTTTTAATCCAGGGATAGATCTAGGTTGGTCTTTGTATTGTCCTGGGTTAGTCCTGGGTTAGTCCTTTTTCAGCCCTGGGTTTGAAATTCTGGTTTACTCGTCTTGACTTAGCACAGGTTTAGTCCTGTCTTAGTCCTGGTTTATTCCTCTAGAATTAGTCATGGTTTAGTCCTGGTTTATTCCTCTTGATTAAGACCAGGTTTAGTCTTGTCTTAGACCTGGTTTAGTCCTCGTTTAGTCCTCTTGACCTAGTTGTGGCTTAGTCAAGGTTTCCTCTTGACTTAGTCCTGGTTTAGTCCTATTCAGCCCTGGCTTTGACCTGGTTTAGTTCAGGGTTGGTTCTGGTTAAGTCCAAGTCTAGTCATGGATTGTTTCTGGTTTAGTCCTGGGTTTGGTCCTAGTTTTGGTCCTAGTTTTATTCCCGCTTTAGTCTTGGATCAGGCCTGCTTTAGTCTGGTTCAGTCCTGCTTCAGTCCTGGCTTAGTCCTGCTTTAGTCCTGCTTTAGTCCTGGCTCAGTCCTGCTTTAGTCTGGTTCAGTCCTGCTTTAGTCCTGACTCAGTCCTGCTTTAGTCCTGGTTTAGACCTGGCTCAGTCCTGATGTCAGTGGAAACAGATAGTGCTATCAGGCCGGACAGAACAGGAAGTGGCTGCAGAAACAGGAAGAATCTGCAGGAAGTAAGTCTGTGCTAAAAACATGGGACTCCTTTAGAACACAAGACAGGCTTGAATAAGTATGACTCTATTACTCATTTCATTTACCATCGCAATTATATAGTATAAGTATGTGTGTTCCAAATAATTTTTTACCATTTAAAAAAAACGTGATTTTTTTTTTTTTTTTTACTGTTTGTTGCAATGTAAGCTGACGGGATAAATTTTGCTCAACTACATGGACAAAACCCCGGTGCAGCCACTTAAAGTTATAATGTGTATACAAAAGTAGAATATAGCTATGAAGAAGTAGGAGGATGCTTTTTTGTGAATACAAGCAGCCACCATAGTGTTGTCCTGTAAGTTTAACGGTTACACTACTTCCTCCTTCTGTGAACTGTGATTGGCTGCACACTCAGAAATGTGTGTCCTGAATCCTGAGTAAACAATGGAGTCAGTTGGACAATATAGTACAAGCAGAGCAGCTCATACATTTGATTTGAATTGTCAAGTCTTGAATAAAGTATGCAGAATTGTGGATTTATTTTATTTTGACAGTAAATTATGACGAAAAAGAGGAGGTGAGATTAAATTCATTGAAGGGGAGTTTGTATTTATTTTTTAAGTTTACTGAATCCAGGTTAAGGTACACTTTGTTGTTGTTCCCTGTAGGGAAATGTGTCCTCTGCATTTGACTCATCCTTCAATGCTGCTGGGGTTAAACCGGTCAGGAGCAGTGGCCGCTGCAGAGCCTTGGGACCATCTCTAGATCTTGGTCTAGTCTTGGTCATGACTACTGTAGCTGAAGGATTTACCAGTGCGGCATGTTTTAGTTTGATGGAGGAAACTCACCCAGACACAGGAGAAACAAGTAAACTCTGCACAGAAAGGCCCAGGAGATGAACCTGACCAGCCACCGAAAAATAGCATTAATTAAAATACTGCTACGTTTTTTTTAAATATATGAATAAAGGGTGGTTTTCATAATGGTGCTTTATATTTAATTAGATCAAAATATCTTTAATATATATTTTCAAGGTGTATATTAAGGATTTAAGGTGTGATTCAAGAACTTCCAAGGACCTCACAAGACAGTAGTAACAATTCACTGTACCCACGTTTTTGGGACTGAAACAATGGTACTTTTCATGGCCTTGACAAGTGACAGGCCAACAAAATGTGTCAAAAACAAACAATGCCTGTTGATGGAGTTGGCCTTGGCATGTGCTGGTGGGGACATGGTGCAAGCTGTTACATCAAAACTGGAGCACTTGAAATGTTGATGTTGGAGAAAAACAGACTTAACTTGAGATTTGTTTCCATAGAAATTTGAGACATCTTGTACCAACAACAGCAATAACAGAAGGAATTGCTACCATCGCTTTCATTTGGTATACTTTGTATTCATGGGCTTCAGCTTCCTGCTAAATGCAACATTTTGGCTTTTGCCATAGACATATAATTAGTGGTAGCAGTGTTCTATAATGCTCATGCTATTGATCCCTTAGCAACTCGGCTAGTCTGGGAGGATTTCAGAATTCTGGAGCCAGTTCCCTGTCAGCATTAGCCATTAGCTCACAAAAAACACAAGTTATGAATAACCCAGAGTGTTTGGGCTGGTACCAATCCATCGAGCACATTTAGGTCAAAGCCTCGTTAAAAGTCATTGTTGAGTGTGTAACCCTTTTTTAACGTGTAAAACTGTCATCTGAGCGAAAGACTACCTAAGTTTAAATCTGTCTCTCTCTCTCACACTATATATATATATATATATATATATATATATATATATATATATATATATATATATATATGGAGATAGATATATATATATATTATATATACATATATGGGGGCGCCTTCACCAATCATTTGCCTGTGAAGGGAGGTTGGATACTGTAAAAAGATGGAATATTTGTTTTACAATTAATACAACTAATTGCTATGGCAACAGTATTCATTTCTCATCACTCTGTGATCTACAGATAATTTACAAATGGCTCAAACCACTAAAACTAAAGTTGTGATTTCAAAATGGTTTCTGACTTGAAGTTTGAATTAACGTCCTCAAAACAGAATCAAATCACTCAACACAGCTCTACCAGAAAACCAAATACGTATTTTTTTTGTTCCTTTTTCCCTGCAATGCAAAAGAGGTCAAACAAGGGTGAGCCCAAGACATGTGCACCTTTTGTCACAGGTCAACATCATGCAGTCTGTGCTCTCCAGCATCAATACCACACATTCCCCAAGTGTTACTTGTTAACTCTCCTTCACACACTTCTACCATGATTATTCTTCTCCACACCTCAACCAGAAAGCAAAACAATGACCTAAATTAAAATGAATGCCTGTTCTAGCTCCAATTCCGACAGCATTAAAATCCATAACACATTTTTGTTCACTAATATGCATCATTCATCTTAGAAATAGGCAGCGGTGTGCTTCACCGGTGGTGCAGTGGATAAGGGTTCGAGCCCAGCCCTCGACACACATTCTCTCTCACTTTCACACTGTTCTGTAAAGTAAAGCCTTCGGTTCAGAAAAAAAAAAGTAATTTATAAGTATTCTTATTAAAAACAATTCCTATTTGATGTTGTGTTTGACAGTGTAATAAAGAGTTGGTTACTCCTCTCACTGAGTACATCTACGAGTGACAAAAGCTGTTAACTGATATGAACGATTATTTTCTAATTGACTAATATGCTGATTATTTCTTTTAATTAATCAATTAGCAAAAGGCCTGTGAATGAGATTGAGATTTTTACCAAATTGGACTGAAACACAGAATGGGTTCCACCTCTGTTTTTACTTCTACTTGAGTAGAATAATGTGCTACTGTCTACAATGGTTAAAAGATTACCTGTCAGAATGGGTGTGTCAGCAAACAACAACTGTAGTGACAAAAATAGGCCAAATACTTCCAACGATAATTTAATTTGAATGGGTTCATTTTTAGATGACTGGCTGCAATTTATCCAACCCCAGATATGAATTACAAAATTATTGTTTAAGGCAAAACACTGCAGGTGAAAAAAAAAACCTTCATTTAAAACTTAAAATGTTTTCTGTTGGTTTTTTTTCTTCATTTCATTTATCATTTATAATACACTGTGGAGTTCATGATTTATAGGCACTATTTGGGAAATAAAAATCAGAAAAAAAGGGACAAAGCCACTGTATTACTTCACTTGGTTGATGTATTAGATACAAAACAGTTTTGGAAATCTTATTTAGTATTTGAGAAAAGTAAAAATCACTGAAAACTGGCGTAAAAAATGTTTAGTTAAATCAGGCTGGGATTTACATATCAACAAATCCTTTTGTACAATCCGTCAAAATCTTTTACAGAATTGTAAAGTCTGATGTGTGTAGGTGCTACTTTAGGGGCTGATGTCTCTGTGGGAGAAAAATGCATTTCACAGAACAGCCTTTGAAGTTGCAATGTCCCATTTAAATCTATGAATACAAGGGGATTCAGTGAAATAATAAAACCTTTAGAAGCAGAGTTGACAATGAAGGTTTCCAAGTGAAATCTTGCTGGCCTGCAGTGTCTCTCCTTAATTTTTGAATGTCAGTTTTTTTTTTAGAAAACTGTCTACAATTAATGATTCATCCAAACTTATCATTTAAAAAAAAAATGCTTCCAAACAGTCTTGAATGATCATTTCCAACAAAGCCAAACATGGGGCGACGGTTGCAGAAAATGCCATATGATTTCCAGGGTCACTCCGCGCTCGTCAGTGGCCCGGGTTTTGACGCTTACCTTCGGACAGCTCCAGCTCCAGCTCCGCCAGCTTCTCCCGGACCTCAGCCGGCAGTGTCATCCCGGGCCCGGGCTCCAGCAGCACGGCGGAGCTCCTCTCTGCGGCCATGGTCCTCCGAACAGCGATCACGGGAAAAAAGATAAATCCACGGAGAAAGAGAGACAGGAGGAGAGGAGAGTCGCCGTCGCCAGGTGTGGTTGTTGTTGTGCACCACGCAGCCTGGGAAGAAGACACGTTTAGTAGTTTTTATCCTGGTTAGACACCTTTTAGTCTTGGTTTACCCCCGATTTAGACATGGTTTATTCCTGGTTAAGTCATAGTTTAGACTTGTTTTTTTTTTAAATAGCCATAAAACAGGTCCCCGATGCAGAAAAGAGAATAGATTCCTGCTGCTGACTCCGAGCACGTTTAGTAGTTTTTATCCTGGTTTAGACACGGTTTATTCCAGGTTAAGTCATAGTTTAGACCTGGTTTAGACTTGTTTTTTAAACGAGCTCCACAAAGCCGTCAGAGGTGAGTGTCTGCGCCTGCAAAACACAAGAAAATAGAACAGATTCCTGCCGCTGACTCCGAACAGAACAGGGTGGTGCTGCTCCTCTCTTCTGCAGATGTGATCCAAAAAACGTGTCTAAAAGCGGCGTCATGACACGGACGCGGCGGCTAGCTCCCAGGCTAATAACAACACGGCCGCGCGCTCGGTTAGCTCCATGTGCGCGGCGGGCGGAACCGGGTCAGAGGCGGTGTGTCTGTCCGGAGAGCCGCAGCCGTGAGCCAGGCAGACGGGGTCCCGCTGCTGTCGTCGCCGCTGAAGTCTGGCCACAACTCATTCAACTCCCCGCTCGCTCGCTCGCTCGCTGGCGCTCCGGCGGCCAGTGCGCAGTCGTGGTTGCGTCACACAGGCGCAGCGGCACAGGCAGGCGCGCGCGTGACAGCTGGATGCGCACGTGCGTGGTGTGTGCTGTGTGCGCGCGCGGGCTGATGTGAGGGCGAGGCAGGTTGGGACAAGGCCGCCCTCTGCTGGACAGGGCTGGGAACAGACGGCCCTAAAGCGCACGGCAGGATTTTACGATTTTGCGTCTGTTGTAAATATAAATTATAGTTTTAAGGCAAGACACAACAGGCAAAAAGTTCAATGTCCAATGTTTTATTCTTCCATTTAATTGGAACTTCAAAGGCCGTTTTCTTAAAATGCATTTTTCTCCCTCGAGACATAAAGATCAGCCTTAAAGTAGATCCTGCACCAAACTGTACAATCTGAGACTCCACAGGATTTTGACGAAACGTACAGAAGGTTTTTTTGATATGTAATTCTAAAACTGATTTATTGAAGTTTTAAGTTTAAAAAGAAAATGGCCAAATTTGAATTTTTAGGACCATTTTCAGTCCTAAATCCTTCTAATTTACTTAAAAAATGAATAAGAAATCCAAAATCCCCTTGTAATTATTTTCATTTTCAGGTTTAAATGACCCAAATATGTGTATTTTTTTTGTCACTTTTTACACATAAAATGCCTTAATTTGTAGCCAATTATGAAAAACTTGTAATATATTGTATATATGTTTTAAAAATATGTTTTATTCTTACATATTTTATTACATTACATATTTATTCTTACATTTCTGTGAGTAAACTACAGGAGAAGTTTCAGATATTTAAATTTATTTTTTTTTCCTTTTCACCTGCAGCGTCTGACCTTAAACCAATATCTCGGGATAGAACGTCAAAAACCAGTCGTTGCCGTGGAAATCTGCCATGTTTGCTGTTGGTTACACTTACACAGAGAAGCATTACCCTAAAATAAAAGGTCATTCCACAACTGTTACCTAGCAACCAGACTGTAAACAAGGGCCAAAATCCATATGAATTAACCAAATCTTACATTGAATGAAACTTCTCCTGTCGATTACTCACACAACTGTAGGAGAAAACTGTATAACACGTGCATAATTATGGCTTCAGAGGCATTATATGTGTCTCTTATTCAATCTGAAAAATGGTCAGAGCCAGGTTTCATTTTTGTACACATATTAGGTATAAAAAATGTACAGGGGATTTTGGATTTCTTATTTAGTTTTTGGGTAAACTGAATCTAGTTTAAGTGAACAATTCACATTCAAATTCCATCTATTTTTTTTTTAACTTAAAACTAATAAATCAGGCTTAGAATTAGATATCAACAAATCCTTGTGTACGTTCTGTTTAGGGCTGTAGTCTTGAGTCGATGGTGTTTTAGACCAACATTTTTATTCGTCGCCTAATTATTTTATTTCAAAGTATTTATTTGACAAAAACAGAGAAAAAGTGAAGATATGGAGTGAGTTAGCGAAAGATTTTGGAGTGAATCGTGCGTTTAATCTAATTTATATAAATCTAACAAATAAATACACTGTTTCATATTACATTTCTGTTTAAAGTGATATTTTTGCATGAACTCCAGTGCAGTTGTGTTTTTTTGGTACAGTTTGGGTCAGATACAGAGAGATACTTCATAGTTTTGCCACACCCATTTTTAGTCGATTAGTCGGTTGATAGGACAGGTCATGTAAATTATGACCAGAAAACAGAAGAAAACAATGTGAAAATACCATGCACACTGTTTTTTTTCTCAGCGTCAGCAGCAGTGAAAGGATCTGGTTCAGTCGTGGTGTTTTATGCGATTTATTATTAAGTACAAAATTATACGTACAAATACATAACAATGCTTTCTGAAGGTGCAACGAGGGGAGGAGTCGAGTTGTCCAAGTCCAAGTCAGTTAAAAGTACAGAACATTTAAGGAAAAATACACTTGCAGGATAAAATGTACTCTATTACAAGTAGTTCTGCCAAATTTGTACTGGAAAAAACTACACCTTTTAACACAGTTCTAATTTAGAGCATACTTTTGTACAAAGCTTGATTAATAAGACAGTTTAAAGCTGAAAAAAGTGTTTTTTAAACTGCAATCAGCATTCAGTTCTGGCCAATCAGAGCAGGCGCTGCAGTATAGACCCTTTAAGCATCTGTGAACAAAAGCAGTCTGTATTCAGAAGTGAAGGGCAACATAATGTGATTTCACTGGGACTAACCTCAGAAAATATCACCAAATATGAAAAATGTAGTAAACGTAAACGTAAAAAGTAAACATAACAACACATGTATTATTGTATTTTACATTATGTTAAATGTTAAATGACGATAAACTCTTTGCATTTTTAATGAAGGAACAATCCAGATTTATGGGATTTATTGTAAAATACTCACAGAAATGTTGAGCCCACAATCATTTTTCATTTTATCTAGAGATATATCAGATACTGTACCATAAATGTGATTCTTTTGAAGATAAAACACAATTTTAAGGCTAGAAAATTGTATTTTGTCCATTGTTTGTTATAGAAAAGCAAACTAACTGGCCTTTCTACCCTGGAAATTCAAATGTGTTGTTTTTTTACAACACAAACACTTAAAACCAGAAGAATTTAGATCTAATGTGAACTAATAATTGAAACGTGTACATTCAGCTTCATATTACCTTCAGTCGCCTTCATTTCAGAATTTTGACATTTTAAAGGGTCTATAGTTATTTGTGTTTGTCGGTTTAGAAAGAATCGGGACAACTGACATTTTTTTCAGGACTCAGTAACCTATGAACTGAAATGTCACTAATTATAATTACATGGCCAGAATCACACAAGCAGGTTTGATTTGAATCTACTCGCAAAAGTCCAAAGTCTACGTTTTTGGTCTCCCTGTGCAAGTCCATGTTGTCCATTGTGTGTCCCCCCTGGAGATGCAGAAATGATAATACAGGTGCACTGTTAAACGCTAAATGCCTCATGTTCTGACGCTGATGATCTGCTGTGCTCTGTTACATCTTGTGTTTCGAATGTTCTAAACACCACTGCTCCCATGAGGGTTAAAATGGTTAAAAATAAGCCGAAAGCTCCACAGAGGAATGATGTGTCGGTCAGAGCACAGACGAGGCAGTGCCGTCCAGATTCACCATGAAATTTAGAAAGAAAAACTCTCTGTGTACAACCAAATTTTATGCCGAACAAGGGAGAAGTATTTTTCTGAGATCATTGGAAACTGTGGCAATAAAAAATTAATTTTGAACGGTATTTATTGCAATATTTTGAACAGAATTTTAGATATGACAAGACTTTGGTGCAAATCATTACTGTCATATTCAAAAAAATTAAGATATAACAATTATATCTTCTGCTCTGAAATGGAGCAAAGGATCATGGTCTATGTAGTCCCCTGCGTTGTTATTTTTTACTGATGGTGCAACAAAGTGATGCATTTAAGGTGGGGCACTGCAGCTGAAGAGGAAAACATCTTACATTTAAAGCTATCAATTTGAAGAAAAAAAAATGTATTGCAAGTTTTTCATCATGTCACGTCTTCAGGTAGAAATAAGGCATTTTATGAGTAAAAATGGGCAAAAATGCACATATTTGGGGGGAAAAATGGACAGAACCAGGTTTAAATTCCTTGGTCCATTTTGTACGCATATTAGTTACAAAAAATGTACAGAGGGGATTTTAGATTTCTTATTTAGTTTTTGAGTAAACAAGATTTGACAGAATATTTGCTTGAAGATTCTTTTTTTTTTTTTTTAACTTAACCCTTTCATAAATTAACCTAGGAATGAGATAACCACAAATCCTTGTGTACGTTATGTCAGAATCTTGTTGAGTCCAGATTGTACAGTTTGGTGTTGGATCTACTTTAAGGCTGATCTTTATGTCCCGAGGGAGAAAAATGCATTTGAAGAAAACGGCCTTTGAAGCTCCAATGTCCCAGAGAAATCTATGGATGAAGTGGATTCAATGAAATAATAAAACATCTTTAAGAGCAGATTGGACAAGTGTGTTGTTTCCACATGAAAGTCGATATGTTGAGAGAGCAAACATACTAAAAAACAAAAGGAGCATGTACTTTATATATTGTGGAAGCCAACGGTATCATTTTGGAACATTTTGACAGTATTTTGGTTATTGTTACATCTGTAAGTCCAAGTCCATTAAAAAAGACTCAAGTCCGAGTCTGAGCCGAGTTATTATTATTACAACTGAGTCCAAGTCAGAATAGTCAGTTTACAAATAGTTTCATTATTTAATTCAGTGGACCTTCCTTTAATTCGCAATTTTTTTTTTTAACTTAAAACTATGAAGAAAGATACAAAGCAGTCTACAGTATAAGGACTTGAAAACTGTTACTAGTCCAAGACGGCAAGAAACTCATAAGTCCAAGTCAAGTTCAGGGTCATTTGTCATTCTGTTTGAGTCAAGTCACGAGTCCCAGAAATGACTTGGAAATACAGTCCAAGTCCAGCACTTTGGTACAACATTTCTGGATGCTAGTATAAAAAAAAATACAATAGATACAGATTCATTCAATGCTCATTATATATGTTTTAAAGGAAAAATATTCAGCATTTTTCATATTGTTATAAGCCTTTAAATGCTCTTGAGTACCTTAAATTTGCCATCTTATGTTTTAAAACAAAACAAAAAAGTTTCTTATTCATCCAATGACCTTTTTTCAGCCTTGTATGAAATGACACTTACTGAGTGCATCCAGTCAGCAGATGGCGCCACGGCAATATACAATTTAGTGACGTTAGAGCTGAAAAGCTGTTATTGTGCGGATTTACTGCAGCAGTTATTGTGTTTGGAGTTTAGCTATGATTTAAAGACTTAAAACAGTAGAAGATTGTCAGGTAAGTGACGTAGATGATCCTCCTTCATTCTTCAAAACCATGTGAATGCAACTGAATGTTACTTCATACATGTCTTTGATGACGGAATAATGTTAGCACAGGGTTAAAAGCCCAAAAAGTCACTGTAGCAGAACATGTGTCCTTTAAAGTGGATGGGGGGGTAATACAAATAATAAAAAAGGCTGTGAACATATATTTATGTAAAATAGCTGTCTGTTTTAGCTGCACAGAGTTTTCACATTATTATTGTTATAAATAAAAATAATAAATATGGACTGGGACATACAGAAACTAAAAGTACTTAATGCTAAAGGTGGCCTGTGTGTCACGTCTAATAGATGTGCTGCTTGATGGTTGTGGGCGCCCTCTGCTGGAGCGTCAGTGCAGGTACAGGTTCTTTCTCAGCGTGTGCTTCAGCTCCAGGTGGTACTGCCCCGATGGGTTCCTCTGGTTGTGCTCGCAGACGGCGGCGTTCACTCGGATGTGCAAGTCAACCAGGTGGGATCTCCTGAACACACAGAGAAGGAACATCGTCTGGAGATAAACAAGCATCCAGAGGTGGGTCGAGTGGCCATGAGTGTACTCTAGAACGCTGGATTTACACTTAACACCATGCAGGTATTTTGAGCGGGTTCCTTGCAGATGCAGTGCGGGTTCACGTGGGTGTGCTCCAGACCGCTCTGTGTCCAGTAAAAAGAATCTCCTTGTGGATTCTTTCCCCAGACCTGCACAGCCCCCAGACCCGTGGCCACTGTGCTCCAAGGAGTTCTGTTACTTTAGGGCAGCAACTAACCATTAACCATCCTCATATTACATGTACAAAAGTAAACCACTCCACTTAAACCCCAAACAGGGGGAAGGCAAACACAGAAAAGCAGCCAGGTCTCATGGGTCCCCTCCCCCCAAGGGCAGGGGGAGTATCTGACTGTTCAGGACAGAAGGACCATGGCACCTGAGGGTAGTGTGAGGTCAGCAGTGTGGCTAAGTTACTTTGAAACAGTAATTAGTGACAGATTACTAATTACTGTTAAAAATGTAATTAGTTACATTTCTCAGTTACTGCCTCAAGAAAGTAACTACATTACATTACTTTGGGATTACTTCATTTGTAATATTGTATAAATTAATCAAATATGTGGTTTTACATTTAATCAGTGACAATAAAATAGAGGAAAACGACAAATAAGTTGTTGAAATTGTCTCAAAAGACGTAACGGCAACAATAGAAAAGCATAACACGCTGCTCTGAGGCTGATCTGACTCTGACAGTAGAAGTCAGGCCTGTGGGTTTCACTTGAGAACATTATACGTTCTTGTTCAGGCAGATTCCTGCTTACACCCAACACTGGAGGTCAGTCACATAAAAATATTATATATATTTAAAAATCTGTTCAATTCAAAGAACAGACACACATTTGCTGTACTCTGGGCTCAGACTTGTGGGTCTGTACTGCTGTACTCTGGGCTCAGACTTGTGGGTCTGTACTGCTGTACTCTGGGCTCAGACTTGTGGGTCTGTACTGCTGTACTCTGGGCTCAGACTTGTGGGTCTGTACTGCTGTACTCTGGGATCAGACTTGTGGGTCTGTACTGCTGTACTCTGGGCTCAGACTTGTGGGTCTGTACTGCTGTACTCTGGGATCAGACTTGTGGGTGCAGAGTCTAAGGATGGACTTGAGTCCACAAGCTGCACTTGGCTCTTTCAGGTTTTGGGACTGGTGGACTTGATGACATCACAGGATATAACGCTCATGTGGGCACACCCTATAATAATAGTGAAACACACCCTTCTCCAAAATAATTGCACTTGTTATTATAATCATAATTATTATAATAACCCATCAGTCCTCTTCAGGGTTGCCAGGCTTCAGCAGCCAAACCCAGACAAGAGTGTCTAAAAAGCTGTTCAAAACTCATGGAATGTCCAGTGCTGCTTCTATTTTCTGTATTAATGGACGTCCTGCTCCCACGTGACACAGAACAGCCCGTCCTCTCTCTCACGCTCAAACAGAAGCTCCACAGAGCACGGATGGGAGTAGATATGAGGATCTGTCCCTGACATTCAGGACTTTCATTGGGTTTGCTCTGAAATGCATACATTTTACATGACAAATTTATGACCCATGGCAGCTCTTAAAAAGCCAGCCAATTCCACGGGCCTGGCAACACTGATCCTCTTCATCAGACTTCTTGAATGCTGTTTAATCTTTATAGAAAAGGTTATATTGTACGAATAAAATTAAGAATATAATATACGTTGCATCTTCTAAGTGCAGTGTTGGGAAGTGACTACATTGGTCCTATTCAGAAAAAGTTTAAGCGACAGAATACAATAACATTTCTAAAATCAAAGGAATACATGGTGGTATTTGATCAAGCAATTTAGATGCAGTAAACCTATTAATATTGCATTTAAATATATCATCAAATATATAATCTAAATTTAGCCCTACAGTAATTATTATGAGGTTGGTATTAATAATATTATTAAAATAAAGATAAAATGAAGAACACAGGCAATTATATTTCAATTTTAAAAATCCAGTTTTAGGCTAGTCACTACTCAAATAGAAACATAAAGGTCTGTTTAAAAGTGTTCAGTTTACTGAAAAGCCTGTTGCGTTTGTCCTCATATTTTCATAGAATTACAAATGAATGCATTTGATAATTCAGAGCATTGGTTTGATCTATCGGCTCCGTGCGCTCCAGGCTCCTGCACACGGAGGACTTTGAGTTGGAACAGGAGTACTTTTCAGAAGTGCACAAGCACACAAGTCTGTGGATTGAGAAACGTGCCAGATCTTTGGTCTACACTTGGTTAGGACTATCGTAACAGGAGGATTTTTCTACTGTGCCTGGGCCCAGGGGCCAAAACCGTGACCTTCTTGCTGTGGGGCGAACGTTCTAGCCACTCTGCCACCGAGCTGAGACTGTACAATATATTACTCAAACAAGAGACTGTTCCACTGACTCAAGTAGGAGGAAAAGTATGCTGTTTGAAAACCAGAAAGAATACCGAGTACCATACTCTTGAGTATACATGTATTTACCTGGTGTGTGCTGGCTGCAGCACCCCCATCAGGGCTCTCAGGTAGTGCGAGTGGTGTTCTCTGGTCTGGAGCTGGCTCTCCTGTGTCCAGCAGTGGCTCCAGAATACATCTGCGTCTGTGGGGATCAGGGTCCATCCCAGGCCATGTACACCGTCTGTCTGCAGCTCCTCACTGTGGACATAAGATTAAAGTGCATATGACAGCTTAGACTACACCTGTCACTAAAACATACTGAACATGGTTATATTTAAGGTTTTACGTAAACATGTTGCCTATTTGTCCCCAGTTTGACAGTTTTTGTGAAGTGTGGGCAGCAAATGTGATATAGTTAGAGGTTATTCAAGACTGTTACCTAGCAACGGTACTGTAAACAAGGGCCAAAATCCATATACATTAAACTATAGTTAGGAATTGACAATAAATTATACCTGATACCACCTTTATTTTGTTGAATGATGGTTTAAAAAATGTGTCTGTTGTGTAAATTCTCCCTTTATTTTCACGGATGTAGAGCTATAATTAAAAATGACCCTCCCACCACACAAAGTTATAGTGAAGCATGAAAACCATGCATATAGGCATGAATGTTACCGACCATTTAATCTTTAGTTGAAATAGTAAAGTTTTGCCCGACCACTGAATCTTCATTTTCTCTACCATAAGCCATCTCCAAAGGCATTTCAGAGAGTTTTGCAGTACATCCCAGACCACGTGTAACCACACCAGGACCTCCACATCCAGCACATTCTCCATCTGCTGCAACAATCACTTCGAATAACTAAAGAGGGAACTGCCTCAGGGAAGCTCAACTGCATTCTCATCCTCATCGGGTCTCCAACTGAATAACCGTCCTGAGAGGGCAAATGCTCACATTTTATAGCGTCGGGCACTTTGGAGAGGTTTTCTCTTCACGTTTTTTCACTAGACGCACTGCAGAAGAGCAGGGCATCCTGGATGTAATGTAAAAATGTTTAGCTGATTTTCATCAGTCAACCAGAAGTGAGGCTTTTCTCTCCATTTGAGCTTCTCCATACAATAACTGATTACAGGGCTGTGGCTGTAAGTATAAAAGCCCTTTCAGGGTTTTGTCATACTCATTTCTATTGTATTTCATTTTAACATACATGTCTGTATTTATTATGTGAAAATCAAATACAAAACACAAATACAGCTGCTTCTTTGACTCCACCCTTGTGTGTTATAACCCCACCCCCCTGTGCTTGTAGCTCCACCCACCTGTGGCTGAGCCTCCTCCCTGCGCCGGGCTGGTACTCGGGCACACTGTACCTCTGGATGAAGAACAGTTTAGGTTTGCCGGTCAGTGCGGGGCAGTGGTCTGAGGTGAACATCTGTCGGAGCGTGTCCAGGTGCAGGCCGATGCAGTGTGCGTCTGTGGCCAGCAGGTGGAGCGCGTTTCCTCGGCTGATGACGCAGCAGACAAACGCTGAGGCTTCCGAGAGGAGCGGGCTCTGCTGCAGAGCCCTGAGGGTGGACAGACAGTCACTGACACTGAGCCAGCGGTGCAGCACCACAGAGAAGTGAAGGCCCCGGAACGTCTGCTCCAGCAGCTCTGCAGACACACATACGTCTTACAAAAGACATTCTAGTGATTAAAGGACTAATATTCTGCATTATGCCCGTGTACGTGCAATGTTCGTGCTCCTACATGAAAAGGTCAATTTGCTTCGAGGCGCCGTGGACGGATTGTGATTGGTTGATCCACAACTGGCAAACCGTTCAAAGCAGCGCTCCACCAACACTATGGTAAATGGTCACATATTTATATAGCGCTTTTCCACCTTCAAGGCACTCAAAGCGCTTTAAATCAAGGAACCATTCACCCATTCACACACCAGTGTACGCAGACACTGGGGGCAAGGCGGGTTAAGTGTCTTGCCCAAGGACACAACGGCAGTATTCACTTGAGGGAGCAATTGTACCGCCAACCTGTGGGTCAGTGGATCTGACCGCTCAACCAAAGATGTTTATGTCAGGAGCGGGATTCGACCTTCGAATCAGAACACAATCTCTCTGCCAACTGAGCTACTGCGGCCCATATGTGGTGCGGGTGGAGAGCTGTTGACCTCGACTGGGGATGTGGTCGGACGGTGGAAGGAATACTTTGAGGATCTCCTCGATCCCACTGTCACGTCCTCCGAGGAGAACGTAGAGACTGAGATCTCGGAGGCGGACTCGTCCATCACCCTGGCTGAAGTCACTGAGGTTGTTGGCAAGCTCCTTGGTGGCAAGGCTTGGGGGGTTGATGAGATCTATCCTGAGTAAGTCTCTGGATGTTGTGGGACTGTCTTGGCTGACACGTCTCTGCAACATCACGTGGCGGTCTGGGACGGTACTTCGGGACTGGCAGACCGGGGTGGTGGTCCCTCTGTATAAGAATGGGACCGAAGAGTGTGTTCCAATTACAGGGGGAATCACACTTCTCAGCCTCCCCGGTAAGGTCTATTCCAGGGTACTGGAGAGGAGAATCAGACCGAATCAGGAGGAGCCTGTGGTTTTTGTTCTGGTCGTGGAACACTGGACCAGCTCTATACTCTCCATCAGGTGCTCGAGGGTTCATGGGAGTTTGCCCAACCAGTCCACATGTGCTTTGTGGATCTGGAGAAGGCCGTGTGCCCCGGGGCACCTTGTGGGGTGTGCTCTGGGAGTACAAGGTCCGGGGCCCTTTGCTAAGGGCTGTCCGGTCCCAATATGACCGGGAGCGGACCGGACCGGAGTTTGCATTGCCAGCAGTAAGTCAGACCTGTTCAGTGCATGTTGGACTCTGCCAGGGCTGCCCTTTGTCACTGGTTCTGTTTATTATTTTCATGGACAGAATTTCTCGACGCAGCCAGGGTCCGGAGGTTGTCCGGTCTGGGAACCACAGGATCTCATCTCTGCTGTTTGCAGATGATGTCGTCCTGATGGCTTCCTCAAACCAGGACCTGAAGCACTGGGACGGTTTGCACCCGAGTGTGAAGCAGCTGGGATGAAGATCAGCTCCTCCAAATCCGAGGCCATGGTTCTTGACCGGAAAAAGGTGGCTTGCCCTCTCCGGGTGGGTGGAGAGTCCTTGCCTCAAGTGGAGGAGTTCAAGTATCTCGGGGTCTTGTTCACGAGTGAGGGAAGGATGGAGCATGAGATTGACAGATCAGTGCAGCGTCTGCAGTGATGTGGGCGCTGGATCGAACCGTTGTGGTGAAGAGAGAGCTGAGTCGAAAGACAAAGCTCTTGATTTACCGCTCAATCTACATTTCTACCCTCACCTACGGTCATGAACTTTGGGTAATGACCGAAAGGACAAGATCGCATATACAAGCGGTCAAAATGAGCTTTTTCCGCCGGGTGGCTGGACTCTCTCTTAGAGACAGAGAGGAGCT
This sequence comes from Rhinogobius similis, assembly GCA_019453435.1. Classification (NCBI taxonomy): domain Eukaryota; kingdom Metazoa; phylum Chordata; class Actinopteri; order Gobiiformes; family Gobiidae; genus Rhinogobius; species Rhinogobius similis. Next base: position 35,884,311 of record CM033633.1, on the reverse strand, counting down.
CAGTCACAGGAGGAGCTCGGAGTAGAGCCGCTGCTCCTCCACATCAAGAGGAGTCAGCTGAGGTGGCTCAGGCATTTGTTCCAGATGTCTCCTGGATGCCTCCCTCAGGAGGTGTCCCGGGCATGTCTCACCGGGAGGCAGCCCCATGAAAACCCAGGACATGCTGGAGAAATTAAGTCTCTTGGCTGGCCTGGGAACTCTGGAGGAAGTGTGCGTGGACAGGGAAGTCTGGGCCTCCCTGCTCAGACTATTGCCTCCACGACCCAGTCCCGGATAAAGCGGGTGAAAATGGATGGATATAATATAATAAATCTATTATATTATATATATATATTTATTTATTTATTTGCGCGACACACATTTTTTGTTTCAATATTACAAGGGAAGTTTACACAAATGGAGCACAGTTCAGACAGCAGAGGCCCTTCATGAGGCCGCCTTCACCAATTGGTGAAATTCCCTCTCACCTCCTGGAACCACTTGCATCAACTCCCACAACCAGTGTGTGAAGTGATCAACAATAACGGTGGAATTACTCATTACTGAGTTCATGTTTGGGACTTTGATTTCTGTTTTGAAGGGGTTTGGGGTTGTTTTTTTGAGGTGTGGTCCTAAACTTTTGATCAGCTGCAGAACAGACAATTTCAGTTTAATTGTTGTTTTACTCAAACTCTTTTTTTGTCTCACTCCCATTTCTTGTTATTTATTGAAGCTTTTAGCCACCAGTCAGTCAGTGAACATAAAGAATGTAACGTCACTGAGAATGGTCCATGGTTCCAGTCCAGAGCCAGACATTTTCCTGGATCAACATCAACAGTGTACTGAGATTTCAATCAGCAGGACTTTACCTCCGTCGTGGCCCACACAGTCGATGATGATGCACACTCCTCTAGGGTTGGAGTTCAGTCTGTAGTGTTCTAGGTAATTCTGAAAAACACACATTCCTATTGTCATATGAGAAGAACTTTACCAGAAGTCTTTGGTCGAATGGCACTTACAGAGCAGCTGGGCTCACTGTGCAGCAGCTGTAGTGAACGCACGGCAGCTGGGGACACATATCAAACATTATTCAAACTATATACGATTTTTAAAATGGAATAAAACATGGAATTCATTCTTACAGTTCTGAAGGAGCTGCACAGGTCTGGCTTGTTGAGAACAGTTGGAGAAGGCCTGAATGGGTCTCGCACTCTAAATAAGTAACAGTTTAAAGTGTTAGATTACAGAAAAGAGTGAACTTAAGTTGAGCACAATTAATCAAAAACAAGCAATTAGCAAAGTGAAATAATTTCCTCCACAACCAACAAAATAGTCTGTTTTATTCTGCATGAAAACCGCTTAACCCTGTAGTTTAGATTTGATAACACAAGTGGCTAAAACGTAACTAAACACAGCAACAAAAAGCTACAAACATGCAACTAAAATGCAACAAAAAAAGGACAAATGTCAGTGAGAAAACACCCTACTAAAATGATAAAAATGCAACTACGAGCAACAAAAAATACTAAAAGCTACAAAAACGCAACAACATGCAATTGAAAGCAAAAAAAAACTTAAAAAGTACTACTGACAAAAACACAACTAAGTGTGACAAAAACACTACTAAAAGTGACAAAAACACAACTAAACAAAACTAGACAAAAATGCTACTAAAAGAGAAAAGATTGCGATTAATAGCGACAAAATTGCAGATAAAAGTAACAAAAATGCAACTAAAGCGACAAAAACGTAGGTAAAAGCAACAAAAACACAATTAAAAGTGAAAAAAACGCATTAAAAAGGAACAGAAACACAATTAACAATGACAAAAATGCAACTAAAAGTGACAAAAAAAACAATGAAAAGCAACAAAAACGTGACTAATAGTGACAAAATTGCAGATAGAAGTGACAAAAACGCAGATAGAAGTGACAAAAACGCAAGTAAAGCGACAAAAACATATGTAACCTAGGTAGAGTGACAAAAATTTGTTAGAAAGCGACAAAAACACAATTAACAGTGACAAAAACACAACTAAAAGTGAAAAAAACGTGACTATTCATTGGAAAATTGCAGATAAAAGTGACAAAAATGCATCTTAAGCGACAAAATTGCAGGTAAAAGTGACAAAAACAAATTAAAAAGCAAGAAAACCACACACAATTAACAATGACAAAAACGCAACTTAAAGGTCCCATATTCTGCTATTTTCCCCTTCACACAGTCTATTCTAAGGGCTTTGTTGATAAATTTTTGCGTTGTGTAATATCCATAACATAACAGTTTCCAAAAAACACCCATTTCTTGGACTGGCCCCCCTCCTTGCAAAAGCAAACGGCTCACTCTGAACAGAGAGTGAGCACGTGGGTTGGGCGGGGGGTGCGCCTCCCCCGCCCAACCCGTGCTGAAGCCTAGAGCGGAGATAGTGCGCATGCGCGTGTGCTCCGGTAAACAGCGATACACAAACACGGGAATAAACCTTTTCTCCGTCCTGACGGTGCGTCGTGCTGAGTCCTACGTCCTGGATCTGACCTGGAGTTTGACGTGCTCCAGGGCCTCAACGACGGACGTGCCGTTTGGTAAATAACAAGCTAACTCTTCTATCTGTCGTATCCATCGTGTAATTACTGTGTAGCATTAGCATTAGCTGTTTTTATTCTGCGGCTGCGCGATTCCCGGAGGCGTGGCTTAAACACTGCGTCATCCTGGTGAAGCCACGTCATCCTTGTGAGGAGCCCCCGTCTGCCTGCTCAGCCGAGGGGGACGGAAAAGACAGTTCTCTAGTGAAAGCATGAGAGAATCAAAATCAATCAAAAAAACACTTTGGGCACAACATACGAGGCCCAAATAGCACTGTAGGAAGGTTAAAACCTCTGATAGGTCGATTTTGCATGTTATGGGACCTTTAAGTGACAAAAACGTTTGTAAAAGTGACAGAAACGTAACTACAAGTGACAAAAATGTGTCTAAAGAGACAAAAATGCAGGTAAAAGTGAGAAAAACGTACGCTTTATAGTTTGTCAGTTCATATTTCAGTCTTTTGTCTATTCTCCTCGTTGTGTTTAAAATGTGGACTTGGAACAGAATCCCATTTTTAAAACATAAATCTAACTTGAGTTGAGAGGTGTAGAGTGAGTGCAGTAGTTTTACTCACAGGGGGAGCACACCGCTGCCACTGAGCTGGACTGTGTTCAGGGACTGCTGTCACACACAACACATTATAACATTACATTATATCACACAAAAAAAGTGAACTACAAGCAAGAAAAAGAAAAAGAAAGATTTGTTAATGGCCCAGGTGCAGAAGCCAAAGCTCATTGTGCCTGGCCTTCTCTGTGTGTGGACATTTAGTCACATTGTACTGGAAACAAAAACTACACAATACTGAACAGAAAATCATCAAACTGGGTTAAAGCAGGACTATTTAACTTTATTTTACCAAAGGGACAGATTTTTCTGATGGTTTTGTCCTCGAGGCCAGAAACACGTCCAACGCTTTAGAAATATGAAAAACATGTCACAAGAAAGACTTTACGTCTGCAGAACTGAACCAGGACTAAACCAGGACTGAACCAGGACTGAACCAGGACTGAACCAGGACTGAACCAGGATTGAACCAGGACTGAACCAGGACTAAAGCAGAACTAAACCAGGACTAAACCAGGACTGAACCAGGACTGAACCAGGACTAAACCAGGACTAAACCAGGACTGAACCAGGACTGAACCAGGACTGAACCAGGATTGAACCAGGACTGAACCAGGACTAAAGCAGAACTAAACCAGGACTAAACCAGGACTGAACCAGGACTGAACCTGGACTAAACCAGGACTAAACCAGGACTAAACCAGGACTAGACCATAGTACACATATGAAACTTGTGTTGGAAATGTAAAATTGAGGTTGGGACGTTTCTACCCTGTTTTTGGGAGTGTTCTTTCACAGCTCCATTTTGGACCAGAGCTGTGGTGGTTCTGAGAGGCTGGTCGGGCTTGGACGTGCCATCTGTTTAAACATGTTTTCTGTGTCCTCTTGGCTGGACTCGTAACAGTATCAAGTATTATCCCGAGGAAATGGAGGACTACTGTACGCCCCGAGCTGAAGGACTGGATAAAAACAATGTCAGAGACCGCTTCATATGAATCTGTGCTTAACAAGCTCAACGACAGAATATAAAGACACCGACTGCTGTAGTTCAAAGTTTGCTAAAACTATTACTGCTACTTCACAGATTTTGTCCCAGTATAGCCAGTTTTTAGTTTTTGTTTAGTTTTTTTTATTTCACTTGGTTGTAAATGATGACATCACACTTGGAAATGACCAAGAAACCATCCTGTACACTGGGCAAAAACTCATCTAACAATTTTGTTTTTATTTGACAGATAAAAAAACACCATCATTTTGTTGAATTAATGTTTAAAGGGACAAAAAAGCAGTTTATTTTCTGCAAATTATGTATATCCTTTGTCTCCCCAGTGTGATGTCATCAATTTATTTACTTCCTGTAACTTTCAGCAGGCTACTTAATTGGTGTAAAACTATAATTTATATTTACAACAGGTATAAATACATCAAATAAAATGAAAATGATAAAAAAGAAAACTAAAATTAAAATTAAAGTATAACTGGATTCTGAATAAGGGTTTGGATTTCCTGTTTTCATTACAGCAGTTCATTAGGTTAGACTATTCCATCTTGTAAATCTTTTTGAAATAGGTTAGGGGTGCACACCAGCTATGTTTGGTTTTCTTTAGTTTCTCTGTTTTTAGAAAAAGTCTTAAAATCAATAAAAACGTTAGTAACAAAAGTAGAGTAACAGTCTTGTGCAGCACTCACCCCTGGACGTGAGAGCGCGCACTCTTTTGGACAGGTCCACTCGGCCGATGTCCTTCAGACAGGTTTCTATCAGGTCCACTCTCTCACTACACACTTCTGCTTGTTTTTCCAGTTCAGTGACGACGTCCAGGAAATACTGTCAGAATAATGTCATGTTACAGAAATAAACTCACCCCTTGATGTTAAATGTATCATTTCTTTGAATGTTTTACTTAAAGGACACATATTCTGCAGTGACTTTTTTCAGCTTTAAATCATGTTATAACAATGTTCCGTCATCAAAAACACACCTGAAGTGACATTCAGTTGCATTCACAAAGATTGGAGGAATGTTTATTATAAAATCCTCTCCCTTCAAGCATCAAACACACATCCTGCTGAACTTCTGAGATTTTCTGACGTATTTTTGGATCATCTACGTCACTTATTGGAGAATCTTCCGAGTCCTTAAATCATCCCCAGACTCATCAGCATTTCTGCCGTCTAAACATGATCACTACTGCTGCTCACTTAATGTTGGTTGACAGAAAACTTAACTGGATTGTGTGAGCACTAAGGCGCCATCTAGTGGCTGGATGTACTCAGTAAGTGTCTTTTTACAAAGGCTGATAAAACCTGTAATTTAAAGAATAATGAAAAAAACATGTTTTAAAACATGAGATGGCAAATTTAAGGTACTCAGGAGCATGTATAAGGGCTAATAACAATATGAAAAATGCATAATATTTTTCCTTTAAAGCGCCTATGACAGCTTAGACCAGGGGTTCAAACTCATTTTGAGAAAAGTCCATGAAGAGGTGTAGAGTATTCATGCTGGGTTCAACTCTCGGCACTGCGCTCCTGGACCACGGGGGAGGCGTTAATGGTGCAGTGCATTATGGTAGTTGTAGTTTTGACAGGTTCTCTGCGCTTTATCGGCGGGACGTTTATAATACAAATTAATCATCACCTCAGAGGCCACCAGAAATCTTCTTGAGCTCGCGAGTTTGAGACCCCTGGCTTAGACTATTCATTTCCCTAAAACACCGTTAAGATCATTACATTATTTAACCTTTTCCTAAAAATGTAACCAATTTTATTCCAGTAGGCTTATATTATAATGTCCTGGTTGTAAATGATGACATCACTCGAGGAAATGCCTAGCAACCATGTCAGACCCTAGGCCAAAACTCCTCGAATGTCACAGAAATGAATACTGACAAATAAAAATGTATGGGAACACCTTTACTCATGCTTAAGGTCTGGGCGATACAGTGATATAAATGGAATCATGAGCTCGTCCCTGTGACAATCTGTTATTTTTGTGAAATGGTGGTATCATGATTGACTGTCTGTGTCTTTAATGCAGCTGTCTGTTCAAACACTTTTTCTCCTGTTGTTTAGCCTCTGAAGCCTCTGAGCAGATGACTTTATTTACCCCTTGTAGACCAGAGCTGCACCATTTAACGAAATCGACACAAAATCACAATTAGCAAATCACAGACTGCAGTTTTTGAAGTGCAATAATTTCTTCCACAAACCACAAAATGTCTTGCTTTATTTTGAATAAAAACTGCTAACACTGTAGTTTGGATTTGTACAAACATGTTCTGAAATGAGCAACAAAAGCGCGACCAAAAGTGATAAAAACGCGCCTATAAACAACAAACGTGACTCAATGCATGAAACTAAAACTAAAAGTGACAAAAACGTGACGTAACGTGACAAAGACATGTTTACATACGACAAACACAACTGAACGTAACAAAAATGCAGCGAAAAGTGACAAAATTGTGTTTAAAACGTGAATTTGAACAGAATCCTATTATTAAAACATAAATCACAAATCTAATCACAATGGAACTGGTCAGAAAAATCACAATGAGATATTTTTCCTAAATCGTGCAGCTCTATTATAGGCAATAGAAAATCGGGATAAAATCGAAATCATGATCTGGCCCCAAGAAAGTCAGAGCCGTTTATCATGATTTTTCAGTATTGACCAGGAGAAGTGTAACTAAACAGGCTGAAAGTGAATCAAACCTTCCATTAATGAAGCTGAGAATGTCATTTTGCATTGATTTAGTTTCAGCTCTACTTCCTGTAATTTCAGACATATTTTTTAACTTTTCTTCACAAACGGATACTTCATTGGTGTAAAACTACATAATTTACAACAGGTGTTACCCACAAAATTAAGTGAAAATTACGCACTATAATAACGCTTCATTTTATTACTTTAGGAAAATAATTTAGGTTTAATAAATAAATTTTCTACTGTTATATGGGAGGTTTAAAGTATGTTGTTATAAATAGAAAATAATAAGTTATCATGATATTATTTCAAACAATACCACAGCTGCATTATATATATATATATAACAACCAATAAAATATCCTGTTTTACTGTGAATAAAAACTGCTAACCCTGTAGTTAACAGTTGCGGCTGTAGTTAGTTGTAGCGACTAAAATGCAGTACAAGTACAAAAACACAACTAAAAACACCAAAAATGCAACAAAAATGCAAATAAAAGAGACAAAAAAGTGACTTAAAGCACCAAAAAAAGTAACAAAAAAAGACAAAAACAACTCTAAAAGTGACAGACAACCAAATAGAAATGACAAACACGCAACTAAAACACTACAAGCAACAAAAACGCAACAACAATGAAAGCAAAAAAACTCCTAAAAAATAGTACTGAGAAAAATACAAAAAAAGTGACAAAAACTAAACAAAAATGGCAAAAACATGATTAAAAGCTACAAAAACGCAATTAAAAGTGACAAAAATCCTGCTAAAAGCAACAACAACAACAACAAAAAAAATAAAATAAATAAAAATCATAAAACATTAAAAATTCACTTCAATTCAAAATCATTTATTCTAATAGGCAGTATAGTATTAAATTCATGTATTTTAGTTAAGCGATTAGAGTTAAGTGATGATTTAAGGAGAAGATTCTCAGAAAAGTGACGTATGAAAACAGGGAGTGTTTTTGACAATCAGAGGGAGAAGATTTTTTTAACCAGCATTCCTCAAATACTGTGAATGAAGCCAAAAGCAACTCCAGGTGTGTTTTTGATGACGGAACATGAGTTAAAGCTCAAAAAATACAGCAATGTATTCAGTAAAATCTACGTTTTTGGGGGTTTTAATTTGAAAAAAACAAACAAACCAAAAAAAGTTCCTGTCAGATGGAGCACCATGGTGTTACTGTAAAACATTTAGTTTGTTGTAATACCGATTATTACCAATATTGCAACATACTGTGCAGCCCCATGTATTTTCTTATATAACTTTTTAAAACCAGCACAAACCATGAATAAACCTGCATGTCCTGTACCTTAGCCTTGTCCAGCCGGTCTCGGGGCAGTGCTCGTCCCAGTAAGAACTTGAGCTGGTTCAGGTCCTCGGTGGTCAGGTCCTCGCTCAGGTTTGCCATCAGGACTCTGCACATGGAGGAAGCAGCGAGGTTAGAGAGGAGAAGTGTTGTGGAATCTCTTCCTCATATCTGAGAAGTGAATGTGTGAAACTGCACCGCACATGAAACCGATTCAGTTATCTGCATTTCGGATCAGCATTTATTTGAACTGACTGACTGGCCATTCCACCTCAAGAACATCTGATCTCGTCTGGAGTAGAAGGTGACAGACCTCTATGGCCGTTATCACAATTTGTGAAGCCAGTCCAATTTCCAATCTGTGTGTGAAAATGGACCTGACCTCAAACTTGAGCACCAAATCCAACTTTTTTCAACTTCGACACCTGGCCAGAGTGAAGCCCATGCTGCCAAGGGACCTCTTTGAAAAGGTCCTTCATGCTTTTGTGACCTCTCGTTTGGATGATGTAACGCGCTCTTCTCAGGCATTAATCAGGCTACAGCTCGACCCAAATGCTGCTGCACGGCTTTAACAGGAACTCAGAAATATCATCACATTTCACCTGTTTTATCCTCACTTCACTGGCTGCCAGTGCATTAAGATTATTATTTTATTTACTTTTAAATGTCTGAATGGCCTTGCCCCCTCGTACCTCTCTGATCTGACCCACCCTGATGCCCCGCCCTCTTGAGCCCTCAGGTCAGATCAGCTGCAGCTTGTTGTCCCAAAAAACAAAACGTAAGCTTCATGGGGGCCGTGCCTTTCACTTGCTGTTCCACAATTGTGAAATCAGCTGCATTTAGTTATTAGGCAGGATCAATCTCTGCCTGTTTTTAAATCACTTTTAGAAACGCACCTTTTCTCCTTAGCTTTTAATACGATGTGACTTTCTGTTTGTTTTGTGCATGGCACTTTGGCCGACTGTGAACGTTTTTAAAGTGCCTTATAAATAAAGCAGGTATGGTATGAACCATCCACTACAAAAAGTTCCATAGTGCCTTTTTAAATCCATCTGTTGTTAACTCAGACAGAGCTCAGCCAATAGGAGTGCGAGGGGAAAAGTGATCACAGACACAAGAGACAAACACTCAGTGAGTACTTAGAAAAACAGAATGAAATTCTGTCAACTGGACAAAAGTTCCACTTTTGGACAAAAGTTCCACTTTTGGACAAAAGTTCCACTTTTGTCCAGTTTGAAGTTCCACTTTTTGTCCAGTTTGAAGTGCACAAAAGTGGAACTTTTGACAAAAGTTCCACTTTTGTCCACTTGAATCATTTCTTGGTTTGCGTAGGATACCATTTTTTATAATTAGATGCAGACAGCACACAGTGGCCTCCTTTAAACCCTCAGAGCTGCTTTTATAATATGTCTGCACTGGAGAAACAGGTTTGACTTCAGTACATGACAATCAAACCTGTCACTTGCCTGTAAGCAGAGAGTGTGTGAGAGCTGCCCTGCCTTTCCACCTCGTCTCTCTCACACTGATACAGCCTCCGCAGCAGGTCCAGCCTCCTCAGCTGCACCAGGAGCTCCCGGACCACCTGCCCCGGGCGCTCACTGCTGTTCACCGCTGTCTCCAGGACGGCGCGGGCCTGGGCAGGACTGTGCTCCGAGTCCAGGCTCCCGCACAGGAACACCAGGGTCCTCCGCTCCGTCTCACTCAGGGCGTCCACCAGCTGACAGAGCAGAGGGAGTAGGGGCGCAGGGCTGGACATGAGCTCGGGCCGGGCTGGGGTCTGTGGGAACACATCATACATGTTGTTTGAAGAATGGAGGAGTGTATTGCCTGGTACCTCACCATACGTTAGGAGCTGGAGACAAGATATGTCCTGACACAAAGACAATCCATGAAAAACGGTGCTAAAGGACACTTATTCAGCTACTGTGACTGTTTGAGCTTTAAACCATGTTCTAACAATGTTCTGTCATCAAAAACATACCTCGCATTCAGTTGCATTCACACTGTTTTGAGGAATGTTTATCAGAAAATCCTCTCCCTCCAAGCATCAAACTTCCTGCAGATCTTCCTGGATTTTCTGACGTCTTTTCGGATCATCTACGACACTTATCAGAGAATATTCTGCTGTTTTTAGTCCTTCGATCATTGCTAAACTCTGAGCATTTGTGCTGTCTACACATGATCGTTGCTGCTGCTCACCCGCACCATAACGTCTTTTCAGCGCTAACTTCACTAGATTGTATATAGTGCTGCTGCCATCTGCTGGCTGGATGCACTCAGTGTCATTTCATACAAGGCTCATAAACCTCACTGAATGAATAAGAAAAAAATTGTTCAAACGCTAATAACAATATGAAAAATGCAGATTATTTTTCCTTTAAAAGTTGACCAAAAATGTTCACAATGTCCTTAATATCAGTATACAATTGTTTAAAGAATAAGTCACATTTCTGCATTTGTCTGGAGCTTTACTGTGCTTTAAAACGAGAAAAACAGAACTTTTATTCACTTACTAAATTTTCTCAACTTTCAGAGTGCAGAGCAGAGTTTACTGTCACTGCGGACATCCTGCTTTGCCGAGAATAGTACACATAGCTAACTCTAACAACAGTTTCATTTCCACCGAAATAGCTACTTTTACAATAAACAAGATCTGTAATGGGGCAAAAAAAGAAAAGAAAAAAAAACTGTACATTCTCTTTAATGCAGGAGTCAACAGGTCAAGAGGTGCATAACTGCTACTTCTAATGAAGTCATGTTATTTAAAAGTATCATATACACATGCCTTTATCCATACGCTTATTGTCAAAAGGTCAGTCATAATATATTGCCATTTCAATATTTTGAGTACAGCTCTAACATCTAGTCTATTGTAAATGATCAAATTTCTGCATAAAAAAGACAGAATTATAGATTAAAATGGGCGAAAATCACAAAATGTCATGATCTTTCAAACAGCCAGAATATAAAGTGATACATTGTGGGTAATTGTACAGTAAACCTCAACTAATCAATTCAAAATCATCTTTCAACACATTTTTGTTGGATTGAGATACATTTGACAAACTGCATACTATCTCATTCTAAAAGTAAAAGTGAAAGTTTGCTCTGGTTTAGTTGGCCTTCATTTTATCAGGAAAGTCCCACTCACTCCAGCAGTTACTTTCACTCAAGAACAGACCAGCATCAGCTCCAGTCCCAAACTGATATGGGTCTGTCCTTTAAGGGTTAAACAGTATGTGGACAGTAGGCCTGTCACAGTCACACATTTCAAGTGCAATATATTATTAGAGAAAATATCAAGATGAATGATAAGACTGAAACTATATTATTCCCCTGACAAAGCTGGAAAATCCAGCATAGTCATACATACATACATACATAGTCATTCTAAATGTGAAATACTGTTAAAAGACATGAGTCACAATAAATAATTAGCAGAATGAAACACTTTTTAGTAAGTTGGTGCCAATTATGAGTCCTAAAAGTTATTTATTTCACTCTCTAGAAAACAAATCTCATCAAAAACAACAAAAAACTACTCCAGAGGACGCATAAAAGGTTGCCTGGAAAAAACCCGCACTCACTGCTGTACCAGCGGATGAGTCTGGTCGGCGTTTGAGTCAATTTGATTTCTAGGGCGGAGCAAACCCATAGACATAAAAATAGTGGACAGACGGTTGTCGCTCCGCCCCATTCATGATAATGCGGCTCAGTCATGGAGAATTCAAAATGGCCGCGGGTTAGCCCCCACCACTCCCCCCTCGGCGGGGAGGCGGGGGGAGGGCAACTTTGGGGCGGCCTTTTGCTGACGTACTGCCGTCGTAGCCTCTATAGTTACCGCCCAATCGTAGGTGTATGGCTGCGCCCTGACATTTCCGGCGCGTAAAGCCCGCCTTCTTCATTAGATATGCAGGAACATTAAAAAATCACAGCGGCTAAACCAGCCTGGTTCAAAAAAATTCACCCCCCTCAGCGTTGTCACAGAGCCGTAAGCTAACGTTTGAGACCAAAGCCGTATTTTGAGCCAGGCTCTAAAGTAGGTTTTGAAACGTCTAACTCCCCATTGACTTGCATTGAATAATTCTACTTCTGCAGCGGCCCCTAGAGGTCAGCAGCAGATTGCAAACATGGCAGCCTACAGTCGGCGGCTCAATTTGAGCGCGGTAGCCTCGCCCACTGAGCAAACCCGAGCAAACAGGAAGCGGAGTAAACCAATCAGAGTGCATCCTATATGCACTCAAAATTTCCCACAATGCATCTTGAAAAGTAGTGTCCAGTGCTGGTTACTAGACCGGTCAAAATTAACCACAATGCATTGCGAGGGTCGGAAAAACTACAGCAAACTGAATGAAAGCAGAAAGAGGAGCTGTTTAATCGTGACGTCCGGCGAGGAGAAAGTATGAGCTGTGTGTCCGAATCGCTCCAGGACTGAGGGCACTATTTAGTCACTGAACAGGGCAGGACTGTGGAGTGAACAAGGGGTTAGAGAAGAAGAGAGAGTGGGACATTTGGACACAGCCTTTGAGAATACCTGGTGTTGTAGCAAACTCTGCTCCTTCCGCCGCTCTAGAGTGACGCCGCTTGTGTCACTGAAATAAACCAATCTGATTGCTCGGTACGTTTTGGAGTTGACTCGAGGCACGGCGGAGGGCAGGGCGACCAGACCGATATATCGTGTATAAATAATACATAGATATATCATTCTGGACTTGCCAGGCAACATAAAAGGTACACACGATAAATATTGTTCTTTCTATCAAAAGTTGATATAGTAATTATGACAGGTGTATGAACAGCGCCTCCACCCACTGAGACTCTTTTCATAAAAGTAAGGACATTTTAACAAAGGTTTACAATACCGCTGCACAATTAATCAAAATTACAATTTGAATAGAAGCAATTAGCAACTTGCAAATGCTGCAGTTTTTGAAGTCCCATAATTTCCTCCCCAAACAACAAAATATTCAGGTTTATTCAGCATAAAAACTGATAACCCTGTAGTTTAGATTTGTTAAAACATAGAAACAAACCACAAAAACTCGCCTAAAAGCGACAACAATGGGACTAAAAGCAACAAAAGCACCCTAAAATGACAAAAACACAACTTAAAGCGACAAAAACATGAATAAAACGTGACTAAAAGTAACTAACACGCTAAGAAAACTGACTGACACGCATCTAAAAGCGACAAAAACGTGATTAAAATTGACATGTGACTATAAGCAACAAAAACACCCTAAAAAGACAAAAACACAACTAAAAGCGACAAAAACATGAATAAAACGTCACTAAAAGCGACTAACACGCAAATAAAAGTCACAAAAATGTGGCTAAACGTGACCAAAAAAATTTGAAATCATTGTTTCTAGCGATATCAATGGAAGCAATGGAAATGGTGCACAGGCAAAGCTATAGCACTTATACAATGAATACAATTTGGATTTATTTGGTATAAAAATAATGCTTGTTTTCAAAAGGCTCTATCAAACACATACTTACACAGTCCAAATTCACTGCAGGTAGTGCTACTGGTCAATTACAACTTTGTGAAATTTCAGAGCTCTGTCTAAATAGTGCTTAATACTGTATTTGTGCTTATAACTGTGTAATAGACACAAATGTACCAAAAGTGCGACTGCAATAAAGACAAACACATTTCTTCAAACATAACAAATAAAGTGTCAAAGTTTACACTAATTCTGACTTGGTGACTTGCCCCTTGTTCCTCCAGTTCCCCTCCAGGCGCTGTAATGTAAATGAGGCTAAGTAGCATTAGCATTAGCTGTTCCATTGTGCACAGCTTCCCCTGCGCCCCCTGGAGGCTTTACCTGGGAGTGTGACACATCTTTGTGAAGCTTAGAGGGAGCACTATATGGTGCCACTGCTGTTTATGTCAAATGATAACACTGTGGATGTTATTCAGAAAATCTGTGCTAAAAAATGCTAATGCTAATGAGCGAGTTAGCTTTAGAGTGAGCTTTGTGGGTCCTATTCATAATGCAGGGTCAGACATGGATGAGAAAGGGCTCTTTTTTATGCACATTTATGGGTTTTTGGGGAAGAAGGAGCACTTGAGTGAAAGTATGTTTGCATATTCTTGAAATCTGGATCATTTGGGACAAAACTAGACCAACCAACTCATGACGGGACACTCACAGCCTGAATGAGGCAAGAAAGGAAGGATTTTAATGCTTTTTTGTGCATTCTTTTTAACACTAGAACTCCCATTTTGACTGCTCCTAGATTTTAAAGTCTATTTACTCTTCTGTACATTTTTGGTGTTATTGACTTTTTGACTTTTCCAATATCATCATTTATAAATAAAATGCATAATAATAATAAGGTAAAAAAAAAAAAAACTTCAAGTGTATAAATGGGAACAGAAGACAATCATAACATGCTTAAAAGCTCAATTTTGTATAATACCCGTCTCCTTAAAATGATTTCTTGTTCCACTCCTTCAGAGATGATTTCACTTTTCTCATTTTTGTGTGCATCCTTTGAACATATCAGATTTTGCGCATTATTTCAGTTTTTGTTCTTCAATTAACTTCAAGTTATTAATCTGATTTTACGTCCAGACAGTTACTTAATTGGATATATGTTTTATTTTTACATTTTCTAGAGTCATTTCTTGAACTACTACTACTACAGTAACGTGAGTTGCATTTTTCCTGTTCTGTAAGGCACTTTAAATGTCTTTGTGCTGTCCAAATGCACTTGCTGTGCTTAAACTTTAGGCCATCTTAACCCTGACCCCGCCAAACAAGCCCACCTCTGCCCACCAGAGGGAGTCCTGGGCACATTTAGATGCCTGTTTTACACCTAGACACAAAAAGAGAATGTACCCATAATAGTCCCATTAGCGCCGGGCTAGTTCCAGTTGCTTTAAAAGTGCAGGTCTTTATTTCCCGCTCCATTCATTCTCTGTGGGGAATTAGCCAAGTCTTGTTAAAAGAACAATAATCAATGACCACAAAGAGAGCGAGTCACAGATGGATGATCACAGCATGTTCAGACCTTCACTTACCATGTAAATACTTCACCAGAGGAAACCAACGTGTTCATAAAAGGTGGTGTCTCGAAGCTAATGCTTACTGAATTTTTTATTTTTTTTGCCTTTAAATGTGCTCGGGAGTACCTTAAATTTGCCATCTCATGTTTTAGAGCAAAAGAAAATTTAAACAAAATGAACATCTGGTTCTGTTTGCCTTGGTACTTACTGAGTTCAGGCGCCATCTACTGGCAGCATAGCGCTTACACAAACTAAACATGGGGTTAGGGTTATTATGAAGACTTGCCAGGTAACCTATAGTTACAGTGATCAAGTTTTTCGAGGCAGAAATGCACAGAACGAGTCTGTGATGATTTGAAAGATGAAAGATTCTTGAATAAATAACGTCAAATATCAGTCATTGATCGAGGGAGTTCAGCAGGGAGTGTTTTTGACGGTCGGAGGACAGGATTTTCTAACCAGTATTCCTCAAAATAGCATGAATTAAGCTAAATGCAACTCCAGGTATGTTTTTGATGACAGAATGTTGTTGGAACAGGGTTCAAAGCTCAAAAAAGTCACTGGAGCAGAATATGTGCCCTTTAAAAGTATTGTTTAAATAAGAGAACAAAGTGTACGAACCTGTTTACTGAAACAAAGGACCCGGCTGTGTATGATCTGTTCTCACGGTCAGCCTGATGTTTTGGGGAAGGTCAGGTGACATATTTTATTTACACCAGTTGCATCTTTATGGAGGTGCAAACTACAACGGAAAGTAATGGGCTGCGACTACTGATCATTTTACAAATCAGTTAGTCTAGAGATTATTCTTACGATCAATTTATTTGGAGTTTAGATGGCAAAAGTCACGTGATGAAAATAGTTTTATTACATTTGACCAAATGAAGCTGAAGTGAAGCCGTTGGAGGTGGTGGAGCATGTATGAACAGAAAGACCTACATTTACACACTTTCTCAACACCTTTAGACCTTATTTAGTCCAAGTTTAGTCCTGGTTTAGACCTGGCGTGAACCTGGTTTAGTTCTGATTTAGTCGTTGTTTAGACCCAGTTTGGACCCAGTTTAATCCTGGTTTATTCCTGGTTTAGACCTGGTTTAGTTGTGGTTTATTCCTGGTTTAAACCTGGTTTAGTCCTGGTTTAAACCTGGTTCAGTCCTGGTTTAGACCCAATTTGGGCCCGGTTTAGTCCTGGTTTAGTCCTGGTTCAGTTCTGCAGATGTTGTTAAGCCTTTTGTATTATATTATTTTGTGTTTCTAAAGTGTTGGATATGTTTCTGGCCTCAAGGACAAAACCATCCCAAAAATCTGGCCCTTTGATGAAATAAAGTTGAACAGCTCTGTGGCAGATGATCAATGAGCTCCATTAAAGTAGAATTATGATTTTCACTTGAATTTGCCTGAATAAAAGTTTGTGAATATGTGTACAATCCATTAGCTGCAAGTTGGACTCATACAAGTCCGTTTTCACGTCTCAGATAATCATGATCGTTTTGTAGACTGTAAAAAGTGCTCAGTGTAAATCTGTGAGTTTTTTGAGTGCTTCCGGTTCTTTTGGTTTATCGTCGCTAATCATTGCTGTCCTCTGTCTTCATCAACAGTTAAACGATAAAAAGTTCCATTAGCTTTAATCCCTGCTGTTAGTGCAGCCAACCGCACAACAGGAGATCACTGTAAAATCAATCAAATCAGCTGATTAATGGGCAGGTTTTCAACACAGTTTCCATCATTTGACGTGCACAGAGCGCCGTCCGTCATGGCAAAGAGGGCGTTTTGTGACGACACGTGCAAACGGTCAATATCGACTCATTGTTCAATAAACGATAGAAAGAACAATCATTTTTTGGGGTCAATCTTTATCACGGGTACTTTTACAAATAGCGGGAAAGTTTTTCTTTTGCATTTTTTACAATTTGAGCTGTAGATGGTTGAAATATGATTCTTAAAGATGCAAACTAACTACTAAAGCATGTAATTCTGCTTTTTATTTACAGCAGCTTGTGTTGTCAAGACACTGGGCATTTACAGTTGGGTTTTTTGTGTCAGAGTCATACAATTAGTTTCTATATTATTGTTTATTGTCTGTTTTTTCTTCACTCTTCAGAATTTGTGGCACAGGTTTTTACACATGATTATCCATCTGTAACTCGCTCTCGACTGTGACATCTTTTTGGTTTTGATTTATTTCAGTAAGACTTGACTAATTCCCCACAGAGAATGAATGAAAGGAGAAGTGAACTTTAATGTGACTAAAGCTAGTCAGGCGCTACTGTGAAAAAGGCCAACACAGAGGAGGACCTCGTGAGATTAAAGGAACCAAAGAGTCACTTACACACTCACAGGTTTAATTTATGCAAACAAGGTTTCATTATCGTCATATTCTGAGTCATGAAGTCATATGCTCAGCTTTTGTAGAGGAAAACCTAGAGGTACAAGTTTATGGGAATAATAATGATGATTAATATAAACTTTAACATGAATTAGATTTGCTAAATGTCAGAACTTTAATATAATATTTTGTCAGATGTCATATACATACATGCATACATACATACATATACGTATGTATGTATATATATATATATATATATATATATATATATATATATATATATATATATATATACATATATATAATAAAGGAAAAGAAGAACTTTAATATATACTTTTTTCTTTTCTTCTAATTTTTGGATAGTTTCAGTTAAGTGTCCGAGAAGAAATGTCCCAGAATATAACTTCAATATGGTTTTTTTATGGTTTTCTTTCGTTTTCATTTGAAGTTCATTTCAAGTGTCAGAGATTTTATTTCCAATTTTAAAATATGTATATATAGTTTTTTTTTCTTTTCTTTTTTATCTAAACTGCCAAATTAATAAAAATAATATATAAGATTTCTCTTTTTCTTCACCTTTTAACATCTCCAATGTGTCAAGGAATAACATTTTCAGTTGCAGGTTACACACAAACACACGCACACACTCGCACACACTCGCATACACTCACACTGATACACACACGGATACACACACACCAATGCACCAGCAGTCATTCAGAATTCATTACGTAAATACAGTACATTTTAAGTCTATTTAAATGTTTTCTTTGACGAAAACACCATTTCTCACGGATGCACGTATTTAACACAACAATAACGCCACAGGCAAACCAGTTTAGCTTTACATCTCGTTTGAATTTAGAGCACCGACGGAGCATAAAAACTGTAATATAATCCAACTTCCTGCATCAGGGAGAAACACACCCAAAATGTATCTCGTTTAAAATGATCAACCCATAGCTCTTAGTTAATAAACATGCAATAACGATAAGAGGGTTCAAAGACATACCTTACAGCTTCGACGTGTGAGAACAAAAGAGAAGAGAACCTAAACTTTCACTTCACACAGATGATCCAGTTCGGGGAAGTACCTCCTCGCGGCACATCGTCACTCATATTTCCGCAATTACGAGAGACAGAGAGAATTTTACGATATGAGCGAGCAGTTTATTCATAAAATAGTCCATTACGTCTGTGCGCCACACTTCGAAGACAGCAGAAGAAGCGAAAGTGAAAGTAAAAAACGCAAAGGTGGGCGGGGTGACGTAAGTAGCTGAATTTACACTGAATTTCTGTCGTGGGTGGAAGTGGAACATTTAGACTAAGCAAATAGTTCTGAATGACTTTAATTGCCCAAAGGAAGAGGATATTGGACACAGAAAAGTGCCCATTTCAAGCTATAGCACCAACCTCTTAGTAACTAAACTAGTCAAATATTTGGTCTACACACACACACACACACACACGCACGCACGCACGCACGCACGCACGCACGCACGCACGCACACACACACACACACACACACACACACACACACACACACACACACAACAAAAAACATCAAACCAGGAAGTAATCATTTGTAATCAAGAGGGAACGATATGAGCTGCATATGCCAAAGTGCCAAAGACAGGCTGCTTAATATAATCGGAACAATATTGAGTGATAAAGCCCTTGTCAAAATCTTGACTCTTCCATTTTTGTTCAGGGATAAAATTCAAGCCGGAGAGAACCCACGGTAACACGGGACATGCAGACTCCACCCAGAGAGACTGTGATGTTGGTCTGGTCCAGAAATCGAACCCACGATCTCCTTATTGAGAGGCAGGAGGTCCAGCCGCTCTGCCACCGTCCAGATTAGCCTGCAGGCAGCCAGTGTTCATGGAAGAGCTGTTTCCAACTAAATCTTCAAATTCAAAACAAAACTTCAGAGGGCACTGGGCCACCTGCTTGTTCCAAGACGTGTTCAACAGTATAGGCCTGGCAGTAGTTCAGTGAAAGATGTTTTTACTGTTCAAAAATAAATAAATAATGATAACAACAACAACAACAACAACAACTACTGTGTAATAGCAAAGAGATCCACAGACCTGACCTGAGCAGAATTTGGCCTATGATGGTGTCTCCTGTTTGTTCTGTGGAACATTCCAGGCAAAGCATCGACATCTCCATGGAAACAACCAAGAGATGGACCCCACCTCCAGGGAAAGTTACATAATGCACCTTTAAAAGTGTCGATGCAGAATATGATCCTTCATACACGTGCTTCTTCGTGTTTGACTTCAATTCATTTGGTCTGAGCTGAAGTGATCCATTTCTTTGCTTCACACTGAGTTTGTGTCAAACATACAAACATACTACCCACAGTTGTTGTGTCCTTGGGCAATACACTTCACCCACGTTGCCATCCATAAATGAATGAGAGTGTGTTTGTGAGTGAATGTGGGACAGACTGAAATGAACCCAGGCTCCTCCCAAAGTGTGTACAGCGTGCATATTATGTAAGATCGTTCACAGGCACTGGCCGCAAACAAACAAATGAAAGGCAAATCATTGGCCAACATGGTTCAATTTCATCTTTAAATGTGCATGGAGCAGGGGTTCCAGTAAACACATTTCTCTGTACAGTTTTAAATCCTCATCATTTGTGGGATTGGTGAATGGCCCTTTCAAACATAACGACAGTGGACTGCTGTATATGGCTGGTGTCCTTTGCTACTCATTCACAAATGTTCTCAGTGTGATTTAGAACCGGGGCACACGTAAGAGCAATGTCAGCCGTCAAAGTCATGGTTAGGGCACATGAGCTGGAATGTTTTGTCACCAGCCAAGAGGCCTCGGTCCAGAGGAAATGCCCAGTGCTTAAGCTCCATAGCTGACTTCTGGCCCCTGGTGCTACAGATGGAGACCTTCAAAGGTCCTACTCTGCAGCAGGACTTTCCAGTTAGACCAAAAACCGTTTGGTGACACAATACATGTATAAACACTGCCTTTGAGGAATATTTTTCATTTATGCTCAAACTTAATCCTTAAATTTACTAATCCACAAGAGAAATTACTCTTACAATTTGTAGTTAGTATTCTAAGTAGTTATACAATTATAATACACCTAATTGAGTTTAATGATTCATGTAATTCTGTGTTTTTATGCATCGTTTTTATGTGCAGGTTTACTCATTGTATGTTAAAGTCTTTTAGACCCACTTTCAGCCAATGTCCCCCTCTGACTGTGGGCACAGGGACTTTGTTTTTGGTACCGTTATGTGTGAAAAGTGTGGGTTACATAAATCAAACACTAATTCAATAGTGGCTTAAAATGTAGCCTTTAAGGGTTTAAAGATAGCCAACATGTTCACATTTATAGCCTAAACAACTGAAAGTACGTTTTGAAATAAAATGAAAATACAACAGTAGGCTGCTGTCTATTTATGGGTTTCAGAGTGATGAAAAATTAAGACAGTTGTCACAGCAATAAACAATGAAAAATTAATATCTTAATATTAAGATCTTTTGAATGGAAAAAACTCCTCAGGCTGAAATCCATGAATAGGTTTAAGTATCCTAGGATCCCAACCAAGAATTATATTCTAATTTGGTGTTGTAGTTAATAGGTGGGTAATAATTTAAAAAGCCTAGCCAATCAATTAAAATGTCACAGCTAATTTGCGCATGTGCTCAAGCGGTTTGTTTATTTGCGTGACATTTCACGTGGTGCATGTATGATCCCGTCTAAAAGCGCACCCTGAGGCGCTGTTTGCTGTTCTCTTGGCTCACACACACACTGGGAGTGGAGTTTTCCGAGGCTCCTGAACGCGCCTGGAGCGCGGCTGCCGCGCGTACATTCCGCTCCATTCCGCTCCGCTCAGTTCCGCTCCGTCTGGCCAATCGCGTGGCCCCGCTCCAGCAGCAGCGCCAGTGCCGTTGCAGTGCGGAGACGAGCGGAGAGCCCACACCGCACGGCACACGGAGGAGTACTACCACGGTCACGGTGCTCCAGCTCCAGAGGAACCCTGTCGACCCGGGTGACCGCTCTGGCTCCTTCACCCCCGGATCACCTCCCACGGGCACCGACACACGCGGCGCATCAGCTCCGGCCGGGTAAGCGCTCTGTGCTGCGGGAAGCGCACGTTACATGGCGGTGTCTCTCCAGGTAGGACCTGAAACATCATCCGCGCTGTCGCGGTGATGGATCCCCGCGGAGAGGAGCGGAGCGGGGCAGAGAGAGGCGGAGGTAACACACTGGGCTCGTTTTACTGCTGCGTTTTTCCGCCCCTCGGCCTGGTCACGACTGCGGAGAGTGTGGACGAGGACAGCGGGCAGCAGCTGCTGTCAGCGCCGCCTCCGAGCCGAGCTAACGCGGCTAACGCGCTGCGCTGTAGCTAGGTTCCCCAGAGCTAACGGCGCTGCAGCACAGACGGCGGACTTCTGACGATG
The DNA here is from genome assembly GCA_019453435.1 of Rhinogobius similis. NCBI lineage: Eukaryota > Metazoa > Chordata > Actinopteri > Gobiiformes > Gobiidae > Rhinogobius > Rhinogobius similis. The sequence goes on along the minus strand of CM033633.1, from coordinate 35,862,390 downwards.
ACATGTCCCTGAATCCTGAGTACACCTCACATTCCAGTGCAGCAGCTGTAGCTGTTTAAACACATCTCTGCATATTTTCCACGTAATAACGTGTCAATACGCTTGGTTTAGTGCGGAAGTGAGAGCTGTACCTGTAATGAATGACTCGTACACGTAGCACCAGAGTCATACCGGAGTCATGCGGGGATAGCCGTGGTAAACGTGTCATTCTCACGTGTGGGCTGTGGAAGGTTGTTGTTGTCATTGTATACACCTTTTGGAAATGTTAATGGGGGATGTCAGTGTTTGGCAATGGTCTGGTCAGGATGGAACACGCTGTGTTATGGCTGATCAGGCTTGTACATTAGTCATATACTGTGACAATCTTTCAACACATATTATGCATTATATTTTGTATGTTGTTGAACATGCTCTTGTGCCTTTATTGTGGCATTTCATGTTTTTGAACTTAAAATAATGTATGTACTGAAAACATACATTACTTTTTATCTGTGAGGTTGGGCTGCACGATATTGGAGTACGATATGGTTGTCAAGTATTGTGATAACGATATTATCATGATATTTTTCCCTCATTTGAATATAGTTTAACTTTCTTTTACAGGAATAAAGGATAACAATTAAGTAGTCAACTTTTACTTTAAAATATTTTATCAACATACAACAGGTACAAATATACACACATTGGAGATCTTTGCAGTGTTAAAACCTGGAGCTGTCCATAACTCTGCAAACAATAAAAATGCATTTTTTATTCACCTAAGCAAGAGCTTTAACAATAAAACACTTAAACATTCACTTGCTGTTTCTGTACTTGGCAAAACGGTGCATTTGAGGTTGAACATTTAGGGTGTGTCGGATTGGTCAAAAGTAAAAACAAGCTCAGGTGCAAGAAATGCAAGATTAATGCATTTAACCATGTGAAAGGACCGTGCATCTTTGAGATATGCATATTGCACTTGTTATTATCGTGATAACAATATGTTTTGCTATATTGTGCAATGTGTCTGGAATTGAGTTAGAACTCCATCTACTGGTTGCAGAGGGAATTACAAAAAGGACATAAATAAACCTAGCATGCCCCGTACATGCTAATGTAAGCACGCAGTTGTAATGAATGTAGATTGATAGTAGAATTGCTCAGAATGAGTCTGATGATGATTCATCGACTTAAAAACAGCAAAGATCTTAGAGCTCTATCTTTGATGTCACAAATCAGGAAAATTTGGCTTTCTGAGGCTCAGAGGGAGAGGACTTATTAAACAGGATTAATGAAACAAGCATGAATGAAGCAAAAAATGTACTTTTTGCATAATGCGTGTCCTTGAAAATGTCTCCCATCTCTCATTCTTCTCTCCATATCCTGCTGCATCTATTTGTATCACTGGCTGTGTCCTCGGCCAGTCAGAGCAATTTTACAGCCCAAACACCTCCCGTCTAGAAGTCGTTTCTATGATAAATGTAAAGGGTCTTTCTAAATTATCCCGAAAACCCTGAAAAATGATTTAGTAAATTTTGCTATAAGGCTATCGTGAATTTACGCTTCTTACAAAATAATATTTATGATAAGTGTGGCTGTACTGAAAATATCCAGGAATATAGACGTCAGTATTGTTGTGTTGTCATTATCAAATTTTCAGTTCACTTAAAGATAACTGTGAGTAGGCGATAGGGATGCACGCTTTCATTTTTTTTTTCCTGATCGTTGGATCCCTTTGTGGTCAATAATTGGTTAACTGGTCATTTTAACACAGCGCTTTTTGTTGTCGTTTTTTTTTTACTGTACGAGTCAAAACAGACGTCAGTGTAATATGTCAGTGCAATACGTCAGTAAACGCAGAGCCGTGCGACAGCGGCAGGTCTTTGAACTGCGCACAAAACGGCAGAATCAAAGCTTCAATAAACACTATTTCGACACACTATTGTAGAGATAATGAATCAAGCACTCTTTTTTTTTTTTAAGAGTAATGTCATAAAGTCGCTAAAATTAGCCGCTTACTTTAGCTTGTCCAGGTCAAAGATCAATAGTTTTTCAACTGAGGCAAAAAGCTGTCTGTTTTCTCCACCAACGTGAAATCCAAGTGAAATAAACCGTGTAAGAATATATTAGTTCATAAATACTGCAATGACACACTTTATGGGATAAATCCAGCGAACTAGTTCTCTCTCAGACTTCACTTTTGCATGTGTTTGCTTGCTCGGGCGCCCTCTGGTGGTGCACCAGAATGTTCAACCTCAAATGCACCGTTTTGCCAAGTACAGAAACAGCAAGTGAATGTTTAAGTGTTTTATTGTTAAAGCTCTTGCTTAGGTGAATAAAATGTTTGAAATGTTTAAAATGCAAAAAATGAAACTTGTCAGTTAACCGGGCAAGACGTCTTCACTCGGTTAAGCATTTAGTCACGGTTAATCAGATAATCGGTTAACCATGAACACCCCTAGTAGGTGATATGGCAAAAAAATCAATTACGCATTTAACAGAGTAAAGGTATGGTATAACAAATCGTCACAGAGAGCTGATATACACGATTACATTTTATCACCATATCGTCCAGTTCGATTGTTAAACCAGTGTTCTGTTTGAAGTTCACATTTGAAACACAACAAGGAGAATTTACCAAAAGACTGAAATATGAACGGACAAACAAAGAAAATAATCACAATCAACAATGTTTGACACTTTCTTATGTTTTTGTCACCTTAACACGCATTTGTCTCACTTTGAGTTTGGTTTTTGTCGCTTGTTTCAGAACATGTTTGTTTACATTTTAACTACAGGGCTGCTGTTGTTGGATGAAATGATTGCACTTAAAAAACTACAGCCTTTGCGATTTGCTAATTGTGTTCAAATTGCAATTTAGATTTGAGTCCTAGTTCTTTCTAAAGTATTCTGAAACTCTAGTGACAATAAATAAAATAAAAAAATAAAATAATAAATTAAGTGTGACAGTAATGACCACACAGTTAATTGTTGTCGATCCATCACACTTTTCTGAGTTTTAACGTTGTTTTGGCTAATGCAACTCTGTGCAGCTTTACACACTTGCATCAAACATGATCGATTTTTTTTTTTTTTTGATGTGATCTAAATAAACTTTAAGATGCTCTATTTGGGATAGACGTGGATCGTATTGGGACAAGTGTTGTTTTGTGAGGCCCCATAACGAAAACAGGTAAAGGTAAATAAAATGATTATCACGATTTTCTTGGGGCCAGATCATGATTTTGATTTTATCCCAATTCATGTTCACTTGGTATTTAATAGAGCTGCACGGTTCAGGAGAAATATCTAATTGTGATTTTTCTGACCAGTGTGATTGTGATTAGATTGGTGATTTATGTTTTGAACAGGATTCTGTTCAAAGTCACATTTTTTTGTCACTTTTAGTCGTGTTTTTGTCACGTTTAGTTGTATCTGTCACATTTAAACGCGTCTTTGTCACTTTTGGTCGCATCTTTGTGGTTTTTAGTTGTGTTTTTGACGCTTTTAGTCAGGTTTTGGTGCATTGTGTTGCGTTTGTTGTTTGTAGGTGCATTTTGTCACTTTTGAACACATTTTTATCGCTTTGCATTTTTTTGCTGTTTGCTGTCGCTTGTTTCTGAACATGTTTGTACAAATTCAAACTACAGGGTTTAACAGTTTTTATTCTAATCAAAGTTTTTGTGATTTGCTAATTGCATCCATTGAAATTGTGATTTTGTGTGGATTTGGTTTAATTGTACAGCTCTGGTCTTTAAGAGGTAAATTAAGTCTGCTCAGAGGCTTCAGAGGCTAAACAACAGGAGAAAAAGTGTGTTTGAACAGGCAGTTGCATTAAAGAGACAGTCGAAGACGATTTCACAAGAGAGAATAATCGTCAGACAAATCGATTTAGAAAAAAAGTCAAGCGATATTTTGTCTTTAAAGGTCCCATAACATGCAAAATGGACTTTTCAGAGGTTTTAACCTTCCTACAGTGCTATTTGGGCCTCGTATGTTGTGCCCAAAGTGGTTTTTTGATTGATTCCCGCATGTTTTCGCTGGAGAACTGTCTTTTCCGTCCCCCTCGGGTGAGCAGGCAGACGGGGGCTCCTCACAAGGATGACGTGGTGTTTAAGCCACGCCTCCGGGAAGCGCGCAGCCGCAAGAATAAAAACAGCTAATGCTAATGCTACACAGTAATTACACGATGGATACAACAGATAGAAGAGTTAGCTTGTTATTTACCAAACGGCACGTCCGTCGTCGAGGTACTGGAGCACGTCAAACTCCAGGTCAGATCCAGGACGTAGGACTCAGCACGACGCACCGTCAGGACGGATAAAATGTTTATTCCCGTGTTTGTGTATCGCTGTTTACCGGAGCACACGGCGCATGCACCATCTCCGCTCTAGGCTTCGTCGTGGGTTGGGCGGGGGAGGCGTGTGGGTTGGGCGGGGGAGGCAGCCTGCTCTCTGTTCGGGGGGGTCAGATCTCAGAGTGAGCCGTTTGCTTTTGCAAGGAGGGGGGCCAGTCCAAGAAATGGGTGTTTTTTGGAAACTGTTATGTTATGGATATTGCACAACGCAAAATTTTATCAACAAAGTCCTTAGAATAGACTGTGTAAAGGGCAAAATAGCAGAATATGGGACCTTTAAATGTATTAGTTGAGGTTTAATTACCGGATAAATGTGATGTTTCTCTAGTTAATCACAAGACTGCAGACATATCACCTGTACCTTTTTATAACATAACATTTTAATTATCTCTTTTTGTAGGATTTTTTTTACTATAAAAAAAAAGGCACACGGCACACTTTGAAATTGTTGAAAATATTCCACGGCACTTGACCTACTAAACTATGATCAATTTAAGGAAAACAGTTACATGCGATGTAGCAAATAGTGTCCATGCAGGCGCCACTCAGTCTGGTTCTTTAGATTTTACAGTGATGATTGTTTCACTTTCTTTTTTGGTAAAGTTGCTCACGACACTCCAGAATAGTAAGTTAATCATTTAAATCCATGAATCTGGCATTTTTTCAAAGCTCACCTGACAATTGCTCAAGGCACACTAGTGTTCACCTGCACACTGTGTAGAATACACAAAAGCGTATTATAAACTTCTATGATAAATATAATGTTCCAGTATAGACCTTTTAAATGCCCGAGAATAAGAGCTTTTCCTCCAGTTACACATGCAGTTGTCCTTGAAATACCACAGCAAAGCACATACTCACTACACAAATACTGCAGTGGTGTGTACACTGGGACAGACTCTTTCAACGCTGGGTCCAAACAGGTGGACTGTGGCCACCTCTTTTTTGCTTGTTTCCATTGCTTTGTCATGTAGCGGATTGGATGGTACACAGATCGTGAACAGCACTGGGCCCCTTGAGTGGTCCCATGTGGCCCACGCAGAGTAATGCAACTATTGTCAATAACAACTTTAGTGTAAATTAGACAAGCTTTGGCCCTTGCTGACAGTCTGGCTGTTCAGTCAGGATTACACCTATGTAGGACTGCTCAAGTATGGCAAAAATTATAATCAGAAGGTCTATAATTGAAATCACAATTATTTCGAACAATCACATCTATATTGTCAATATTATTCTTTACAGAAAGTATAGAGTGAATATATTTTATGTTTTATTGTTTTATGTTTAAAAGTGTCTTTGCTTCAGGTTTTGAGGCAAAAGGAGTGCACTTATCATTCTGCAATTCATTGTTCATCTTCTATTACAACATTTTTGTAATTGAATAGAGAACTGATTGAATCACGATTATATACGATTAATTGCACAGACTACACCAACCAGGAAGTAAAATATTAAACGTCATCAAAGTCAAAGTCAAACTATGAAAGACAAGCCAAGACTTTTAGTTCATTCTTAATTGTTCGCCTCACAGCATTTATCAACATGGCATTCATGTTTTATTTAGTGTTCATGTAATCAAACAAAGTATTAAAAGGAATATACAAATAGTTTATTAGCTGTGCTTTCCAGCTGGCCCGGGTGTCCTTCACCACAGTGTACTGCACGTGTTGTAACAGTCAGACAACTATGTAATCACATCCAAATTCATTTTAAGATTACACTCTGTAACATTCACCAATAAGATGTATTTATTTTAAAATATGTTATCAAAGTGGTAAAAACTATGGGATAAAACTATCCATTTCATAAAACCTTCTTTTTACCTTGGCATTTCATGGTTTAGAACTTAAAATAATGTATGTATTGATAAACAAAACATTACTTTCTGTCAGTCAGGCGTTCTCTCATCAGGATCTACTGTTAGCACTCCATCTACAGGCAGTAGAGTGAATTACCCTGGGGAAACAAACAAAAGCTAGCTTGCCCTGACAAACTAACATAAACATGCCGTTGTAATGAACTTGAACATGAACAGAAATTCTGATGCAGAAATGCTCCGAATTTATTTATGGAATTAAAAACAGCACAGGAGACCTCCAGATCTCTACCTTTGACGTCACGGATCTGGGACATTTGAAAGAGTGTTTTTGTTAGGCTCAGAAGGAGACAGGATTAATGAAACAAGCGTTAATGAAGCTAAATACTACTCCAGATATGTTTTTGATGAGGAAACAACAATGTTAACATGGTTAAACATTCCTTCATAATATGTGTGTTTAAATGGATGCACTGGCTGATTGAACTCATACTCTGCTCAGCCCAGTCTGTTTTGCATGTTCTCTGTGCAGATTTGCCTGTGGCGTTTGTACAATGAGCCTGTGGAGATTAGACTCTGCTGGTGCGATATGAGCTGATAATAGGCTGTGTTCGTATTAACAGTGTCATGTACAGAGATTATTCCACTGTAACCATCTGCTCGTGCTCAGCCCTCCTTCCTCTCGGCACGGTCTATGTCGTGGAGAGCTCTGGGACCCGGCTAGAACCACTGCGCCGCTCTATTTGGGACGGACACACTCCATTTACCTACTTTCTGTGGCTCAGCTCAGCGGCGGCGTGTTGGTGCTGGCACAGTAACTATAGTGCAGGATTGTCCCAGGTGCATGCTGGGTGGTCACTGAGGGAGGGGGCGCCGTGGCAACTACAAGAAACAGTATCCAGGACAGACTGTAGTTGTTTTAATTGCTTGGAATTTTGTACATTGGACATCTGAAATGCTAAAATGTGGTGACTGAAGGCTTCCAGAGAATATTTACAAAGAAAGTGTTATTGATGAAAATGAGAAATAGTTTATTCTTTTTGCCATTTTGATGTAATAGTCTTTGTTATATAAAGGTCTTTATAATGTCTGTATAATCCAGATAACAATTGTGATAAGCAAAATATAACTATAAATATTATTTTACTGGTTGTCTTGTCACGATCGCTGCAGGCCTACAATAGATAAACTCGACATAATGTGGTAGATAATAGTTCTCTACACCCTTAATTTTCAACCAGTGCGCCGGGGAACACAAGTGCGCCTTGAGGTGTTGCCAGGTGTGCCTTGAGAAAATGTCCAGTTTGAGTTAACAGATTTACAAATTAATGAACTAATAGACCTTTTTGGAGTGTCCTGAGCAACAATTTCACCAAAAAAATAACGCAAAACCATCTCTATTACCAAATTTAGAGAACTAGACAGTGCCACAGACATTATTTGCCTCATTATATACAATATTTTTAACTAAATTATCTGATTTGGTCATGTTGGCTTTTAAACCCAAAATGTGTGCCACGACTCAAAAAAGGTTGAAAAACACTGCTCTACACTACCAAATTATATTTAAAAAAATGTCATCTTCATACCCTTTCTTGGATCAAAACAAACTGCTAAAATAGGTTTAAATAAAGACCATGGCTAATTTTTTTTTTTTTTTTTCAGTCTTGTAGGTTGCAACAATTGTTTATTTTAGCCTTAACCAATTCTCCAGTTTATCAGTATTTAGGGGGATTATCCCAATAAATCTGCTGGACAATACACGATTTAACACAAGGACATGGGAGGAGACTGAGCACTTTCTCCTTAACAAGTGAACGGTGACTCAGTACCATGCACTGTCACTGCCACAGGATTGGCTCTCAGACCTGTCACTGCCACAGGATTGGCTCTCAGACCTGTCACTGCCACAGGATTGGCTCTCAGACCTGTCACTGCCACAGGATTGGCTTTAGGCCCGTTACTGCCACAGGATTGGCTCTCAGACCTGTCACTGCCACAGGATTGGCTCTCAGACCTGTTACTGCCACAGGATTGGCTGTAGGGCTGTTACTGTTTTATCATCGAGATTGACCAAAGTTTAGGTCTCACTCATGCATCTATTAAATTATCTGGATAGTGTATTGCTTGCTAAGCGGCTAAACTGGTGACATGCACTAATGGGCGCTGCCATCGACTCAAAGCGCCGGCCATGTTCCATGACGGGGGCTTGACTGCAACCTATCAATGTTTTGATTTTTGGCACAGCCCTAATCTCTAGTTCCAACAAATATGGAACAAAAAGTGAAGGGATTGTAAAATTAAATGAGCTAAATAATACAAAATCTTTCATCCTTGTTATAATTGTTTTCACTCATCATTAACTTACTTGTTTAATGTCCTACATTCAAGTATACAGTATTACTCTACAGTTTGTAAGATTATACTGCAAGCTTCGTTGAATTTGATCAGATTTTTTGGCAGCCTTTTTTATGATACCTTATATGATAACGATTAAAGTATTTGAATTTCACACATGATCTTTTGTCCACCTCTAGAAGGCAGTACTCTCTGATCGAAGGGAGCCGTGTGATTGAGACCTACTGTACGTGTTCTCAGGGTGTGCTCCACATGTGAGTGACGTGGACAGGAGCTGCAGATGCGCCGGTGCCAGAGGGATGAGCAGTAATTAGCCTCTGCATAGATTAGTACAGATACATGACCCTCTCTCACACTGTCACACGCACACATGCACATGCACACACACACACACACCCACACACACACACATACACACACATACACATACACACATACACACACACACACACATGCACATACACACACACACACGCACACAGCTGTCAGCTCGAGGTTATAATCTGCATGAGTGGGGATGTTGTTTTGTTTCTTTTCTAAAATACATTTCAAAATCTCTATCACAGATTCAGAAATAATAATTAGAAATGGTGTGATATGGATTTTTTTGAGCCGATACAAATAACCGACATATTACTCAATAGTCATCAAAAGTAAAAAAAAAAAAAAAAGTCAATTATTTTATATCAGCCTGACACTGTTATAGGTGAAAAATGGCCAGTACCAGTAGTGGACCCAACATATTGCCCATTCCTAATTATAATTAGTTTTTTTTTTTTCCATTTCTTTTCTTCTTTTTTCAACTTTAATACGACACAAACTGAAAAGAGAACAAACAAACACAGGCGGCACACACATCTAACACAGTCTGAAATGCACAGTGTAGATGATACTGTAAATGCTGTTTTGAAGATATGCAAAATTTGATTATCGAGCTTATCATTTATAGTAAAAAATGCGAGAAAAAGCACTCATTAACAATTATTAAAATAAAAATAGTTTACCTGTTCCACAAATTGAAAATGACTTTCAGATGGAGGTCGAAACACATTGATTTTTAAAATGAAGAAAGCAGGAGAAGAGATGGTTTGAAAAACGGGTGAAGAAGGCCATTTTTGGGAAAAGAGAATCCCTGGTTTAAGGTTTATTTGCCAGTGTGTCCTCAGAGCTTGGTCAAGTGAGAAAACAAGCCAACAATAAACTACGGCGCTTAACAGTGTGAGGGAGTATCAGCCACACAACAATGGGACTGTAATGGCCCATAACACGTCTAACAGCTAAACAAAGCAGGCCAGCTTCAGGTGAAGGGCAGTTTCAGGTTATTTTGCGGGAAACACCTCCCAGAGGGCGGGGCTTGGTCAGCTCAGACAGTATAAAGTCGAGTTTCTCTGACCAGTACTGCAGATTGAAAAGGACTTTCGAATCATTTTTCAAAGGGTCCAGATGACCGCTTTTACTGACAGAGGATTCACCTTCTCAAAAAAAAAGAATCACTAATGATAAGAAATGACACTTAATTAAAACAACAATTAAAATGTGATTGGTTGCACATTCCTTTAATCTTGAATCTTCATTTGATAATCAGAACAAAACATATTGTTAACCATAGTCTAATTAGTCAGATGAAATGCTGGAAAATAGTTGTGCTTTGCTTTATGTTTCTAGATAGATTTAGGCACAGATCTGTGGAGCCTGCTGTGTGTGTGCTGCTGCAGTGGATCAGCCCGAGCCAAAGTCTTGTCTGTGATGTGTTTTACTGAGGGAGATTTAGTACAGAGCCTCAGTGTAGAAGCTGCACTGCCCCGTCGTAATCAATCTGGACCAATCAGGCTCTAATAGTTTGAAGGAGACTTATGCTAAACCAACCACTTTCAGAGTTTAAATGGCCTGTACCCGATTATTTTTCATGCAACAAAGTCAAATGTGTTTTGCACCAGTACATATATATTGCAAAAGCAGCTCTTAAGATGAAAATGACACGGCAGCTCTTTCTGTGCATCTAATTAGAGCGCGTTATTCTCAGAGAAGCAGGAAGCGTGCGGTTGGCATGTTCATGTTTGAGAGTTGTGAAAAGTGCTTATAAGCTCATCGCAGTGAATATTTAGGATGCTCTCAATATATCAGGTAAGTGATCGATAGATATGGGCTGATGCAAAGAGTTTGAAATGACCTGTTTTTTACCTTTTAAGACTAGGTACAACAGTTTAGTGTTTAATTTCTTCATTTGATAGGGACAAGTGTAGTAGTATTGATTAGTTGTTTAGATTGAGAAAGACAAGACCGAGATCGACCAATGTGGGTTTCTTTCATGACAGATGCTGATACCAATTGTTTATATGTAAGTCTGATTTGGATCATTTCCCCCAAATTATGCTATTTAAATTTAGTATAAACCACAATCTGGATAAGAGAGCAGTGCAGTCCAGTTTTGTGCCGTGCCCTCTCGCACTTAAGTGTTAAATAACGCTTTATGTGAATTCTTAAAGAGACATATTATGCAAAATCCACTTTAATATGCTTTAACCTCGTTACATCAGTGTTTCCTCATCATTAGTTTAGGGCTGGGCGATATAATGATAAAAATGGAATCATGAGCTGGTCCCTGTGACAATCTGCTATTTTTGTGAAATCATTGTATCGTGATTCACTGTTTGTCTCTTTAATGCAGCTGTCCGTTTAAACACACTTTTTCTCCTGTTGTTTAGCCTCTGAGCCTCTGAGCAGATGACTTTATTTACCTCTTAAAGGCCAGAGCTGCACAATTCAACCAAATCGACACAAAATAGCAATTTTAAAGGCTGCAGTGTTTGAAGTGCAATCATTTCTTCCACAAAAAACAAAATGTCTTGACTAAATGATTTGACTAAAAACTGCTAACACTAGTTTGGATTTCAGTGGACAAGAGCACGCCAACAAATGCAACTCAATGCACCAAAACGCGACTAAAAGCCACAAAAATGTGACTAAAAGCAACAAAAAATGACAAAGATGCGACTAAAAGTGACAGAAATGTGTTTAAATATGACAAACACAACTAAACAAACAACAAAAGCGACTAAAGGTGAACAAAAACAAAAACATAGAAATACAAATATAAAAAAAGACAACCTGCTGCTTGTGAAAAGTCAATGGACCCGTTTTTGATCAGTATTGTGGTTTAAAATTTACAAAATGTACAATGATAATCGGCTTCTATTATAGTTCAGTACTAACCTGAAAAAAGCAGAATCTGTCTCCTTTAAGGCTCGGCCAAAACAGAATATGGGCCTGTGTTGGAAAATGAAGGACTTCAGACTGACCCCAGACTCCTCAGACCAGCGCTAGTGACTTCAGACTGACCCCAGACTGACCCTAGACCAGCGCTAGTGACTTCAGACTGACCCTAGACCAGCGCTAGGACTTCAGACTGACCCCAGACTGACCTCAGACCAGCGCTAGTGACTTCAGACTGACCCTAGACCAGCGCTAGTGACTTCAGACTGACCCCAGACTGACCCTAGACCAGCGCTAGTGACTTCAGACTGACCCTAGACCAGCGCTAGGACTTCAGACTGACCCCAGACTGACCTCAGACCAGCGCTAGTGACTTCAGACTGACCCCAGACTGACCCTAGACCAGCGCTAGTGACTTCAGACTGACCCTAGACCAGCGCTAGGACTTCAGACTGACCCCAGACTGACCTCAGACCAGCGCTAGTGACTTCAGACTGACCCTAGATCAGCGCTAGTGACTTCAGACGGACCCTAGACCAGCGCTATCGACTTCAGACGGACCCTAGACCAGCGCTAGGACTTCAGACTGACCCCAGACTGACCTCAGACCAGCGCTAGTGACTTCAGACTGACCCTAGACCAGCGCTAGTGACTTCAGACTGGCCCCAGACCAGCGCTAGGACTTCAGACTGGCCCCAGACCAGCGCTAGGACTGACCCTAGACCAATTGTATTACAAGTGTCTATTAGAATCTCCAATTGAATAAACAAATGCAGTAAAATCCAGTGTGTATAAACCAGGCTCCGTTCTGAGTGGATGATGACAGTGGTGATGCCGTGCGGTTTGTCCAGTCTATTATTGGGACTTCTAAAGAGAATCCAGTGGTGACGTTCTTCCTCCTGTAATAATGCGGTGTGTTTTTGAGGCTCTCTTTGGACGCCAGAACACTGTCCGTCCCTATAGTGGGGCAGCATCTGTCTGGTGCAGCTGCAGTGGAGCTAATTTTAGCCCAGATTGTGCGCTGGCCTCAGTCAGGGCCCAGCCTATGAGAGCAGGCAGGCATGAGGAGGAAGAGGAGGAGAGCTGACTGTGCTGTGGAGCCTGGACTCACTCAGAACACGAGAAGGAAACATCGGATCAACATTGGATCCGTACAAACATGCTGCTGTGTGCTGCTGCTGCTGGTGCCCTGTGCTGTGTTTACTCTGCAGGTACAGTGTGTGGACATGGGTCTGGGCGATACAGTGATAAAAATGGAATCATGAGCTGGTCTCTGTGACAATCTGCTATTTTTGTGAAATCGTGGTATCATGATCGACTGTTTGTCTCTTTAATGCAGCTGTCTGTTCAAACACACTTTTTCTCCTGTTGTTTAGCCTCTGAAGCCTCTGAGCAGATGACTTTATTTACCTCTTAAAGGCCAGGGCTGCACAATTAAACCAAATCGACACAAAAACACAATTTTAACGGATACAATTTTCGAAAACGAAACGTCTTGCTTTGATTTGAATAAAAACTGCTAACACTGTAGTTTAGATTTCTGTAAACAAGTGACAAAAGTGTGATCAAAAGTGATAAAAATGCGACTAAAAGTGGCAAAAACGCAACTAAAAATGACAAAAGTTACTAAAAGTGACAAAGATACGGTTCAATATAACAAAGACAACAGAAGATGACCAAGAACGCGACTAAAGGCTACAAAATTGTGTTTTAAAGTGTGAATTTGATCAGAATCCTATTATTAAATTAAATTGCAAATCTAATCACATTCGCTCTGGTCAGAAAAATCACAATTCGATTTTTGTCCTAAATTGTGCAGCTCTATTAAAGGCAATAGAAAAATACAAAGTAAACATGAATCGTGATAAAATCTAAATCATAATTGTGATAAACGTTTTTTGCCGTATCGCCCAGCCCTGTTGACATTTACCTCACCTTAAAAAAACTGCTCATGGCGATAATATATCGATACAGAAGCCCACGATAACGATACTGTATCACCAAATTTTGTAACAAATATATAGATTTTTTTGATATTTTGGCACACCCCTAATTGGAAGTGTGATACAGAAAGTGCTACAGAAAATATTACAATAAACGATACTATTGAAACTACTTCATGCCACTGACACATAGGGATGTCAAGATCATTAGATTCATCGATAATCGTGATTACTCTGGTCTCAATATAATCGTAAAAACTACTAATTGGGAGAATGTTAGAAGCAAAAGAAGTTTTTTTCTTTTTTAATTGTTTATATTGTCCAAAAATACATCTAAAATTTAAAGTATTTTACCAGCTGGCTGTGTTTGTGATGGACATATAGTATTGTCCCTATAGCCGTTAGCATTAGCCCACAAAACATGCAAGTTCTGAATAATCCAGAGAGTGTCACTCGTGCCAACCCATCGAGCACATTTACGAGAGGTCAAAGCCTCGTTAAAAGTCATTGTTCAGTGTGTAATGATTAGCGTGTAAAACTGTCATCTGAGCAGAAGCCTATCTGACTTGAAGTTGAGATGTCCTATCTTGCGCGCCTCTGATAAGTATTTAGTGAGCACGTAACATCCTCTCATACATGTGACTGTGAGGAGAGCAGAGAAATGACATAATCATCAAATAAAAGATGAATATACTTTAATATGGGGATCGGCTCCACCATTCATTTGTGAAGGAGCGTTAACGTAAGTCCGGGTAGCATCAGGCGTCGTGTCTGAGCAATGGGCATATAGAGAATTTTCTGTCTATGAATGTCTATCGTTTATGGTCCATGGAACTATTAAGTGTTTCCATCAGTCACATGTATTGCTCACGTTCCTAATGCAGTCTCAGCATCCTAAATATTCACCGCAATGACTTTAAAATGTGATATTGTGACATCCATACTGACATAATAACTCTAAAGTAAGATAATCCCAGTAAAGCCTTTTCTAAATGCACATCTAATTCTATATTCCAAAATAAAACATAAGCTGCACTCACGGCCAGTTGATGAATCCCGTGGTTATTCTTTCTGTTAAATGATTAGTTGTTTAGATTGCAAAAGGCACGGAAATATGAGATTTTAAAAAAAATTAAATTTGACTAAGATAAAGCTCAACGAGTAATGCCACTTGAGCAAATCCTTATGAAGTATCTTCACAGACAAAATAGTTTTTTCATCCAAAAACACTTTCTCGGCTCTATGTTTTGGCGTCTGTGTAAAGTCCAGAATGATTATACAATAGCTAAATTAGATGACGGTTATCTCACTGAACGATTTGTTGCAAATTAATCGATTAACTTCCAAGTAAAGTTTATTCATTTTAGAATAAACCTAATGAAAGTCCTGAATTTCAATGACAACTGCTCATATCCAGTGTTAGCTCTGTGGGGCTTCTGTTTGAGCGGGACAGACGAGAGGCAGGTCTGTGTCACCAGACGAGCGCCACGTTTATAAAATACTGCCGCGCTGGACGTTCCGTGGGTTTTGGGTGGTTTTTCAGACCAGGAGAGCCACAGAGAAGCTAAACAGAAAAGTCATCGCTGAAGGTGTAAGTCAAATTGTAAAAATGTTTTCATATAAGGATTTGTAAATGAGGAAAGTAAACTAATTTTAAATTCCAATAATTTCAATTTCTTCTGTCTTCTATCTTATAAAAAAAAAACTTATATAAAGCTAAAGATAAAGCTAAAGATTTATTTATTAAATATTCTTTTAAAGTGTCTTAATTAGGGCTACACGATTTTGGAAATTATTGCTATATGTGATATGGCTATCAAGATCTGTGAAATCCATATGATTGCGATGTTTAAATACTTTTTCACTAAGGCTGAACGTAAAGAATTTTAGTTGTCAACTATTCAGTGATTATTTGTATTGTAGATTGACACTTAGATAAAGATTTGTAATCAAATAAATGTTGAAATATTGTGAATGAAGGCTTCTAGAGAGAGACTAAGGTGTATGATTGAGGAAAATCAGCAATGGTCTATTCTTTTTTGCCATTTTTCTTTAATAATGTCACTGTCTTATTATAAATGTCTGTTATAAAAGTCTTTAAATTTGTGTTTTAGAGTCACAATATGACTGCAATTTTTGTTCAGAGTAGACTTCATGATTATTCTACTAATTGTTGCGGTCCATATTTTTGATGCTTTAATGTCTGTTATATTAAAAACCAACAAACAAAAACTAACAAACACAAAACTGAGACTAATTTAATTGAAAAAGATAGATTATATTCATGATTTTCCCCTTTCCCTTTTCATTTTAAAAACTGATTTCAATCAGATGGACGACTTTGGTGTCACTGCGATATATTTTGTTTGTTGTGATATCGTTATTGCATCAGCCAGTATTGTGGCTTGCGATATGTTGTGCACTGTGTGTCCTCCATAGATGTGCAAAGAAACAGCACAGGTTAAACCCTCCTGCTGCAGTCCTGACCGAGACCAGCACAAAGAACACCCAGTGGAACATATCCCAGATGGAGTTCATGGGGCGCATTCAACTCATCAGCGTGTTTCTATTAATGGGTCTTGATCAATTGACACTGACAACATAAACTAAGACAGTAAAACAGAACCCTGCAGCCTGTCTTTGTGTTGACTGGTGAAATGTTCTGCCTCGTTACTTGTTGCAGCTCTTACGTAACCTTTGTCACTGATTGTCAGAAATAACGAATGTCATGAATAAACCGACTGTGATTATAATATTTTTGCTACATTGCTTGGATTCTTTCTAAAACTCTGCTAGTATAAAAAGTATGAATTCAATTTTGGTTTATTTTGACCAGGAAAGGAAGAAATATTGACCATCCTTGTGATGGATCCGTCCATCTGTAATGGAGTCTGTTCCGCCCAAACACCATGTACTTATTGCTGTTAAACATTGGCACTAAGTCTGACTCCTGACCTTTTTGTGTTGCAGACTGAATGTTCCACCAGTGCTCCCGGCCGGTCCCTGTTCACCTGAGAGGTCTGAGGATGAAGACTGGAGCTGACTGATACTCTCTGCCTCAAGAGGTAAGAGTCAACATATGCATTCGTTTAAGTTAGGGGGCTGTCAATCACACTTTAACCGAGTCATTTGTAATCCTCGGGTTGTCAGAGGCAGAGCAGTAACTGGCACAGTTAGCGCTCTCGCTTCACAGCAAGAAGGTCCTGGGACCGATGCATGTTCTCTCTGTGTCTGTGTAGGTTTCCTCCGGGTGCTCTTGTTTCCCCTCCCACTAAAAACATGAACATGTGTGTGAATGTGTGTGTGTTTGCCCATGGCTAATTCCGGCGGTGCATGTTCATTAACATGTGCTGTCCTGACCAAATAAACAAATAAATAAAAGTAAATAATCACAGGGCTGTGGGCCTGTTGTCGTTTAGTCCTTTTGTTTTTGAATCAGTGCTGGGGAACACTAGTGTGTCTTGAAAAAAATTTGCAATTTGAGTTACTGAGTCATTTTTAAAATGTACTATAATTTATAGGGTTAGGGTTATTTTGGAGTGCCCTGAGCAAACTTCTGTACAAAAAAAACAAAGCGAAATAATCACCATTGACAAATTTAAAGGACCATGCTGATAACGTAAAGTATCCTGGAGAGAAGAGCAGCGGAGTGCTGGACCGGAAATGACTTTGCCAGTAGGAGGAGCAGCTGTCGAACGTTATGCACAGAGTCAGTTTAGAGTTACCAGTTAACCTACACATGCATGTGTTTGGACGGTGGGAGGAAGCCGGAGAACACGGGGAGGACATGCAGACTCCTCCCAGAGAGACCGTGTGATGTTGGTCTGGTCTGGGATTCACACCCATGATCTGCTTATTGGAGGAAGGAGCGCTAACCGCTATTATTATAGACACCAACTATTGACTTAAGTGTTTCATTCACTATTTATTGCACCTCATGATTTTGAAAGATATTGTACATTTAGAAAAGTTTTCACTGGGATTCTGTAGCGTTAGAGTTATTCCAATATTGTTGACATTTTAATGTATTTTCCAAATGTGTGACCGACCCATGTGTACAGTGATCCCTTGTTTATTGCGGGAGTTGCGTTCCAAAAATAACACGCGAAAAGTGAAATCCGTGAAGTAGTCACAGCTTTATTTTTTATTATTTTACAGTGCAATACTGAACTATGGAATGAAACTAAAAATCAAAACCTGTTTTAAAGCCCAAAATGTGTTTAAAACAATCATTTTAATATAGTAATACAAGGTTGGAAACATTGTCACTGTCGTATTTCACAGTCTGTGCCTCTTGGTCCTGACTCCGCTCCGCTGGAGCGTCTGTTTCTACTGAAGGCGCACGAGTCTTTCTTTAGTTGTTGGCGCTCTTTCTTTTTCTGAGCAAGAAGATTTTTATAAACGGATATGCCACCTTCGATTATATTTGAGAACTGCAATGAACGACTCATCAAAGGGTCCCGTTCTTGTGCGTGCGCTGAAGTTCAGTGGATGCACTGTAAAAATATCCGCACTGTAAAAAAAATCCGTGAAGCAGCGAAGCCGTGAAAGATGAAACGCGATAGAGCGAGGGATCACTGTAATCCCAGTCGTCCAGGTAGATTCCATCATAAAAGAATATTGAGTGAATAGAGCTGCAAAACAAACACTTACCTCACCTTGTTTTCTCTATCTAAATCTAAAAATTGCCGTGGAGCCTCCATGTTTGTTTTTCTTCAGTTTTGAGGAAATCTTTTACTAACTTTTAGAAACAGTTGAAAGTGTAAATGCAGTGACAGTAACTAGGCTTTTTATATTTTTATTTACAAAAATTGAGCATAAATGAGCATTTATAGTTCAATCTGTATAACGTTTGTGCTCAGTGTTTATCATATTTAACTTTTCTTTGCACAAATTGGGACTTATTTGGGATTTCCTTATATTAAGTAAGTATGATTGAGTTTCTGAATTACTCCTTTCTTTCTTTCTTTCTTTCTTTCTTTCTTTCTTTCTTTCTGCTATTTATTTATTTATTTTTGTATTTTACACTTAGAAAGGGTTCACTGGGAATATCAGACTTTGGGGTTGTTGTGTCAGTGCTAATATTATCGTTTATCGAGATCAGGGATGTCAAGATTATCAGGTTAATCAAGTTCACTGTTGTTTTGTCACAGTAATCGTAAATAATCATTCAATTGTGATGTTCTTTCTCACAATAATCGTAACGTTACTGATATTGTGACGTCCCCAAACCAGATATTTTCTGTGACACTTTATTGCACTTGAAAAAATATGTTTTTGTGACAGGCCTATCATCATCCATATGGGATTTGTCTGGATTTTTTCTTTTTTTTTTTTTACAAGCAAATGGACTCTGGTGGCTGTGCGTGTGCTGTAACTCAACATGAAGTTTCTGATCTTAAAATGCACATAATCCACCAGCTTAAAAAAATTAAACGGTTTCATTTCCCAGTGAATTAACAGAGTGTTTTCCCCCACGGCAGACCACACCCCCTCATGTCGCATCACTGTACGAACTATGGGTGGCAGATTGAAATGCCTCAGGATTGGGCAGCACCCACAGAGTAATCTCGCCAGAATTCTTTAATACGTTGTTTTTGCAGTGCAACTACTGAAGAGTGCAATAACCATTCTGGAAGAATTTAATATCCAGTTTTAAAACCGCGTTGTTCTTTATTGTCTAATACAATATTGTGTAATACAGAAAACTAATACAAGCTTGCCTTTTCTTAGTTTAATGTTATAAAAAAGTTCAATATTAAAAAAAAAAAAATCTGTTCTTGTCTCGTCTCTTGAACCCAATCTCGTGACCTGTCTTGTCTCGTGACAATTCTGTCTCGTTACACTCCTACTAGGAACCTTTTTCAGTTCCTGGTACTTTTTTTTGTTCCAGTCCCTGTTTAATGCACGTTCACACAGAGAAGAAGAACTATGGGCCACACTTGTTTAGCTCCTGCTCAGGGGCAGGTACTTTTCCAGTCAGACCAGGAACAAAACAAGTACTTTTACAACATAAACTTTAAATGAATTAAAATTAATTAATGCAAAAAGAGAAATTACCTGGACATAGAAGTTCCAAAAATACATAGTAGTAGTAAGTAGTAAGTTTTGTTAATTTCGTTAATTTCCTTGTTTGTTAGAGCTTTTTGAGCATCACATGTATGTACATGGTTTACAGCTCAACAGAAGTAGGATGAAGGAAAAAATGACTTTTATTTACTGAATATTTAAATATCCTAATGTTATATTAATTTAGTAGTAGTAGTAGTTGTAGTAGACCCTAGTTTTTGCAATAAATTTAGGCTACTTTCACACTAAGGTCCATGCTACTGCCATTTGAACTACATTTAGTAACTATGGTTCCGACACAGGGTGGAGCAGGGTGTGTGCTTGTGTGTGTGTGTGTGTGTGCGTGCGTGCGTGCGTGCGCGCGTGCGTGTGGGGCAGAGCTCAGGTTCAATAATTCATGTTGGAGTCCAGGCTGTGACCTTGAACAGCGTCCAGCCAGGCCCCGTGAAACCCAGCACTCTCACACTCACTCGCTCAGGACACAGAGACAACAAAGGCACAAACATACAACACAACGCAACCTAAATTATATAATGGAAGCAAAATAAAGTAGACCATGACACATTTTCAAAGATTAACCGACATTAGATCTAAATGCTAATGGTTTTAAATGAGCAGCATGAGCAGCAATTTTGAATTTCCGCGGGTGAATTCGCCGCACGTGTATTTAATGATATTGAATATTGAATGACTGTCTACAATTTTTCTAGAGCTTTTGAAATACTGTAACTTCAGCATTTCTGTGCCTTTTAACTCAGAATAAAGACTGGACTAAAGTTTATAGACTGTTCTGTTTGAATAAACCCCCTGAACAGAGCTGCTGTTTTCTTCCTGTTTCTGCAGGGACGGCAGTGTTATCAGTGATTTTGAAACCGATATCACTCAGTGACATGAGTATCAGCCAGTTTAGATCAGCTGTGCATGCAACCTGGTACTTGCCTGAACATTCTATCACATTCATATGGGGTAGCAAATAAAAAATGGGGTAGCAAATAATTTTTTTTTTTTTTATTTTGTTGCTTGTTGACCACGCAGAAAGTTTTTGTTTGTATGTTCATCAGATTTGCCAATAAGTTTTTAACAATCAATGTATAACTTTAGCCTCTAGTATCTAAAGTTCACTTATTACGGTAGGATGTGTGGTGCTTGATGAAACAAAACAGATATTTCATTGTCAAACTGTTGTGGCCACTAGTTTTTTGGTGCATTATTGTCCAGAATAACGTTAAATGTGTATTACGATGTTGTTTGTTTTATGCTAATTTGGCTGATAATGGTGTTAATGGTTAATCATGTTAATTGTTAACGGTAACAATCTCCAGAAAGTACTCCTACAAGTGGTAATATATTCTAACTCTGCTCTGGTGTTACTCACATGTGGTCGAGTGACTGTTAGCTGCCTAAACAGCCCTGGGTTTTCATAGTTTCCTCCATTGAAAATGCATTAGTGCTAACACATGGAATAGTACAGGCTAATGGAATGCAGTGTTTTGTTTCCAAACACTGGTGGGTCTATGGGATCGTGACATCACACATAACAGAACAGAATTTTAAATGTTAAATCAATTGAGATTTTAAGATGCTAAATGCTAAACGTAGCGTTAATTCAAAAGTATTCAAACACAATATATTGATAAATGTATTTACCAGAAGTGACCCCGCAGTTTTGAGGTTCTTCCAGGGATTTTTGTTCAAGTTTTTCTATGTAAGTATAGCACACCAACAGCAAACATGGCACATTTCTATGGCAACAGCTGTTTTTGGATGTTCTATCCCGAGCTCTATTACAAAGGATGGGAAAAAATAATAATTCTCTAATAACTAATCGGTTGTAGTTTCAACTAAGTCACCTCTTTATGATCAGATTATGTTAAAACAAAGGTCAATGAAAGTCTCACTTGAGTAACAGAGCCTCAGACAGAGCAGTGATTCCAATTAGCATCACATCCTCATCTTATGTTGATGACTAAAGGTATAGTTATATAGACTCTGTCCTCCATCTGAGATTAAATTGTAGAATGTGACCCCAGCCTGTTCCATGAGCGATTACCCCTGCAGTCCTGGCGGGGGATTGGGTCGGAAGTATCCAGCCGCTGAGCCGCTGTTGTCATGTTGTGTTGTTGTTTACACAGAGCAGCAGTGCAGGATTAGCGGCCCTCCTGCGCACTGTCATCCGAGAGCTTGATTAGCATGCCTGTAGTGATTGTTTGGGCAGTGTGCAGATTACAAAGGCCGTAGTACACACTCAGCTGGTACTCCACAGCTGGATTAAGAGGTGAGGCCTAAGTGTGCGAATTCCACAAACATATAAATACGTTTATAATGAAATTCAAGCACTGATGCTAGAGCTACAGCTAAGGATACACACAGGGTTTAAAAATATCTACTTGTGTGTCCCAACTTTAGTCCAGTATTAGAGGGGCACAATAGATACAGTCGGCATGTGAGGGAACGCCCGCTAACACCTCCATGGGGGAAGCAATGCATTCATTATAATGTAGAAAAGCTGCTCTATCACACTGTTGAACAACTACAAGGGCAAACATAGGCATTTCTTTGTGCCAAGGACCAATATGAAGTTATGGAGAACGGCCAAAATGTTTATGTTGTGCAAGAATGCTAAGGTTAGCTGCTCCCATTTTTCACCCGCAACAGACCACGCCTTCTACTATGACATGTTGCCAACTGTGATTTTTCTGAAGGAGGATATATGTTGAGCCCCCATGCTTAGTAAAACAAAGCTAGCACATGTTAGCACGTCAAGATTGAAATATTAACATTATCCAAACTAAATGATTAAAGAGGTTAAAAAGCAGCTAAGAAATTCAGAGAAGTGAAATAACTGAGGATACACAGTTTTTTTTTTGTTTACACTAGCTTTAGCCACATCTCACACCAACACATTTGGAATTACTAAACGTCTTTTTGTGATTTGCTGAGATCGTTCCCAAAAATGTGTTAGGTTTGGGTGATGTCAGTTGCTAAGCAGAGCTCTGCCTCTGGACCGGAGCCAGGACCTGAACATGGAGACATATTCTGCCATGAGTAGAACCATTCCAAAGTGGTTTAAAGCTAACCAGTCTGGGTTTATTTAATTCTGATCATGTTAATATTTCATTCATTCATTCATTTTCTACCACTTATTCCCGTTAGGGGTCGCGGGTGACTCGAGCCTATCCCAGTGACTTTGGGTCTTAGGCGGGGTACACCCTGGACAGTGGCAGGGTTAACACAGAGACACAGACAAGGACAGAATGTTGTGTCATAATTTCTTCTGGATAACGCTTGCATGTTTGACACAATGAAGAAGACAAAATTCGATACAATACAGTCTTTATTGTCCAAAAAATAACTTCATCCTTGGTAAAATGTAAGATCTGGGTGGTTCGCAGACCACGCAAAAAGCTCCTCTAACAGTGTCCCAGATCATGGCTCCAAACCCACAGAGATCCTCACACGAAGAGAAGACCTCCAGAAGCCCCGACAAAGAGAATGCAGCCCAATTTATAGCTCCGAATATTCAGGACCATTACCCCCCATAGCTCGGCTCTTATCCTATAGTTTCCTAGGTTTAGGGCACTACTCCTCCCAAGCACGTTATTATTCTTTGAACCCACGTGTGAACTCACTGACCCCCATGATCTCACTATCATGGTACAGGTCCCTCACAGCTGTATTTTCTTGCTGCAGTAGTTACAAGACTTGCCCCTAGTGGCAGCCTCCAGTATTGTCCTAAATAAGCCTCCAGTGCACATGTTGCTCTAGTGATTTCCTCCATGCACTGAGTTTTTCATAATAGTTTTTAATAATAAGTAAAAGCAGAAGAAACTTTGTAAACAAAATAATAACGCTACAGGCCTTTGCTTTATCTAAAACTCAAGCTTAAACACTGCAAAATAAGCCTTTGATGTTACACTCTTAAATATTGTTATTATATGTTTCATACATTTGTGAAGCTAAAATATTCTTCATCAAGACAACCATTCATTCTCACATTCATTCACTAGGGGCAATTTAGAGTTACCAATTAACCTACACAGTCATGTCTTTGGACGGTGGGAGGAGCCGGAGAACCTGGAGAGAACCCACGGTAACACGGGGAGGACATGCAGACTCCACCCAGAGAGAGCGTTTGATGCAAGCATTTCCATAAAATAATTTTAATGTAATTCATTTGTCACCTATTCTTAAGGTGCAAGTTTAAAATGCTAGATAAAAACAATCTGCTCTGTTAACGATACTAAATAACCAACATAACAGTTAAAATAATCTAAAATGCTATCTACAATCTACAATATTAAAAATAGAAGCAATTTGTAAACTTAACATTTATTTTGGCTGTGTACATTTAAATGTAGCCTATGTAATTTGTTCAAAGGTTTTCAATCTACTACTGCTGCTCCTACTGCCAATACTATTGATGAGAACTGTAAAATAAAGTACAGTAAAGTACTGACACGGAGTTGAGACTCTGTCCTCTGTTTTCCTCTGGGTTTTTTCAAGTTCACCCTGTATTGACCACACTATACAACTTGAATTGAAAATTGAACATTTTATGTACGGTAAGTGCATGTAATAGAAAAGTAACTTATACTATTGTCTATTCATGAACCAAAGCTCATCTGATCCCAGTGTTGCTTACGTCTCTTACTTTCAAGTTAACAATATATAAAATACTTTGTTGTTACATGCAGACAGCACACAAAGATTTATTTTGTCACAAAGAGTTGCTTTTATAATAAACTCTGCGAGAAAACACAAAAGTGACTAATTTTAATGTATAAATTCAGGTACCCCTGTGTCATAATGTTAAAAAGGTAAAGTGAGAAGAGAGTGTGATTTTATAATTGACTTATTATGAACATAAATCTTGTGAAAGCCTTAATTCACCACCATCCCCACTTTTTATGTAATCAAATATTCTATTTATTCTATTTGTGTGAGCAGATAAGAGCTGAAATACTAAGGTGAATGTGTCCAACGTAAAAGCCTGAATAATGCATAACAGAGCTTTAATCTTGAATTGAAACCCTAGGCTCTTGTATAAGCTCTTTGTGGAGTATTGAATGTGTGCGGTGATTGTGTGACATTGTGCAGGGCTTTTGAAGTGCTGTAAACAGGATGGGCCTGTGCTCTCGTCTCCTCTGCCCGGCCCCGGACACCACTGTTCCTGTGAGGAAAGTCCACTATTGTGCTCCTGCAGGACTCTGATCTATGAAGCAACTCTCAGCCCATGTCTGGACACTCTCACTTTGGGGATCGATGTGTAGTACTAAGGGCTGGAAATGCTAGAATACCTCTGGTCACAGGTTGATGTGATATGCAATGGGGCTAATCTGCAGAAGTCAGACTGACACGTGTAGCAGTCTGAGTGGACTTACTAATGGTCAGTCTGCACACGTCACCTGCACACGTCTGCACCGCCATGTTGGATTTGGTTCTATTGGGGGCTTTGCCTTTGGCTTCTGCCCAAACCACAATTTTGCCTGTGATTGGTCCAATTGCATCGAACCACCAGTGAGTTCAGAATCAGAATTACTTTTATTTTATTATTACTTTTATTCAAGGGAAAACTCTTTAAAGTTCAAATGCAGCAGCAGGAGCTCACATTTTATTATAAGAATTCCTCTTTGCCTTGCAAGGATATAAGGCATACCATTCTAATAAAATTGTGAAATGGCAATATTACAATAATAATTAGGATTATTATTCACCTTATTCCGGACGTTTCTGTGGGCGCCGCCATCTTTTTTTCGTTGTATTAGTTTACATGGGGCAGACGAGCTCAAGAGAAAATACGTTCTACACCGACTAAAAAGCCGTTTTCTGTCCTCCCAGGAAATCGGCTCAGTGTGACTTGTTGCTCGTGTGCTTTAAACATTTTACATAATTCCATCTACTTTATATTATATTTTAGAGGCAAGACTTTTCCTTTGTTCGCTATTTGCATGAATGGGGTTCACGTCAAACCGGAAGCGTGTTTACTACAGGAGTGTGGATCTGTGGATCGAAATCCTGATATTTCAAGTGATTCTTTACTCAGAGAGAGAATGACTAAACATTAAAAGAAAGAACAGATGACGATAGCACGTTAAGATGGGAGCGTATTATACAGATACAAAGTACAAGACTCCTAACCGTGGGATTGCACAGGTCTAACTTGCACCTGACATTAAACCTGACATTCTTTTTAGAGTATTACTTTGTAACACTACATGCAATATTATCTACACAGTATATCATCAGTAGGTTGAATTGTGTTTATCTAGTCATTTGTTAGTTAGGATTTTATTTTTAAATCACATTAAGTTGCATAATCTATTTCAGAGGACAGCTGAACTCTGCACATGTCATTTAGACACAGCTGAGGATACACAAACTTTGGAAAACACGCAACTTCACACAAAAAAGCTGCTTTGAGGGGAAAACACAAACACGTTATTGGGGGATTGAAACAGAACACATCACTATGACTTTTACATGACACATTACCACACTACATCCAGCCCAGATTGTACATTACCCTTTTGCTAGCTTTTTGTCCTTTGTCATGGGCGCACGTGTATACATAGGCTGATACTGAACCACAAATCTGCAGAATATTCCCATCATGCATCACTGGGTAGACTTGTGATATGATGAATGGGGTTGAGTGAGTTTTCTGTGTTGACCTTGTGTTTGGCTCTTGTACGTCACGAGTGTAAGTGTGTACAGAGGAGTAATGCCCTGCTCCTCAGCGCTGTACTGCAGGCTGCGTGCTCACGTCCTGCATTTAGAGCGGGGCCTGTCACAGATTTATCGTTAAAAAAGCACTGATGTTACACATGACGTTTATGACAAATGCTTTGCACGATGTACTTACAGAGACGTGCGATAGCTAGCAATTCATTTTGAGCATGAGTTGTACAAAATGACGATATAAGATTTTTTATCGTGCTAAACTAGGGCTGAGCGATGTGTGATAAAAATCGAATCGTGAGCTCGTCCCTGTGACAGTCTGCTATTTTTGTGAAATTGTGATATCGTGATTCACTGTTTCTCCCTTTTATGTCTGTTCAAACACTCTTTTTTCTCCTGTTGTTTAGCCATGTTTTGGAACAAGTAACAGAAGTGCGACCAAAGGCGATAAAAAGGCTTTCAAAAGCGATAAAAACACGCCTACAAACAACAAATAAAACTCAATGCACCAAAACGAGACAAAAAGACAACAAAGATGTGACTAAAAGTGACAATGACGCGTTTAAATATGACAGAAATATTCTACTGTAATAATTAATGATTGTAATTGTTAACTGGACAAAGACACATTAACCAAATGTCAAAAATTATAAATAAATGATTGAAGAGATTCAGATTGTAATTTTTCAGTCAGTCCAGTCCCTGATTGTTGGTCCATTTTTTCATTATGGCCTTCTTTCCTTCCACTAAATGTATCCTCCAAAGGTAGCATGTCTATGGCAGGAGTTTTGATACTTAGTTGGCAGTGCTTTGTTGGTCTCAGTCCAATATTTATGCAGAGTAGGACGGTCCCAAAACACACACAATTAAAATCTAATCCACTATTATCATATATTATTGTAATGCAAAAGGGGCATTGTGTTTTTGGTGAAGTGTCTGAAACCTTCTTTTCTCAATGGAGATATTGTTGTTTTGCCTGGAATGTTCATCTCAGCAATTCACAAAAAGACATTTATTAATTCCGAGTTTGTGGCTGTGAGACATGGCTCAAACTAGAGTAAACAAGAAACTACTTCTGGCTAAAAATGCTGTACTTTAAACAGGCTAGTACAGTTCACTAAAATAGTAGGAACACTTTCAGACAAAACCAATCCGCTCTATAGCGAACCAGTGGAAACACAACTTGAAGCTGTCTCTCTCAAAGTCTCGCTCGGTTCTGCTGGTCATAAATGCTAAGTCTAGTGCATGAAATGCTCCTCAACAATACATAAAGCCTCGGTGCAGTTGCTGTTTCCATGATAGTTTTACACTTTTTGGACCACCACTTTATACTTGTAAAGTATGAAGTAACAGTACTCTTAAGGATTGTCAATTGTGTAATTTTTGTCTACTCCACACGCCTCTGTATGCACATAAAACCACTAAAAATACTTATATTGTACCATCTCCAACGTCAGCCCCCATAGATGCTGTAGTAATGGATGAGTTTCTGAACACAGAGGAGGCTGTGGAGGAGACCATCTGTTGTTCCCTGGTCATGTTAGCGTCAGCGGTTTTAGCTCGGCTCTCCGGGCGTCTGTGTGTGCAACCTGGGCTTACTTTGGAACGAGGCCGCCGGTCAGGACTCTCAGTGGGACTCATACAGCTAGTATGTTGTAGTGATGGAAACAAACTACACATTACCATTAATCTTGCACACATTGTAATCAATCAAACTGTCGCGATTAGCAAATCACTGACTGCAATTATTATAAGGACACACATTGTGCAAAATTGACTTTTTTGAGTTTTTACTGTGTTTTAAATGTGTTCTGGGCACTTCTGCAGTAAATTGCATGCATATTGGAATGTTGGGGGCAAGCTAACTTTTGTGTTTTTCCCCTTTGTAGTTTCCTCTCCCTCCAGTAGATGGAGAACTAACACAAATCCTGCATCCTTTACTTTTGTTTGTTTTTAGACACGACAAGACAACAAAGTATTTAAAAAGAAACATGAAGATTTCATGAATTGGTAACACAAATCCTGATGAGGGATTGCCTCATAGATCTAAAGTAATATGTGCTTTCAGTACATTATTTTAAGTTCTAAATGAGATGCCAAAGCAAAGGTACAAGAGCATGTTCAAAGGACCATTACAGTACAACACAATATTATCTATAAAACTAACCCTCTTGTTCAGGTTTTTCTCTCAAATTTGAATGCTCTTGGATGAGTTTAGAGGGTGCACTGTGAACTGAATCACATGACAAAATTGCAAAGCTTTACAGTACAGTAAATGCACAACATGTTGGAGGTAACGGATAATCCATAATAAAAGTGTGTGCGTTTGCAGGTGAATCTGAGTGGCTGACAGATGTGTGCCGGAGTGGAGAACCCTGGGCCCCTCCCACTGGAGATCTGACCTGTGAACCTGAGGTGAGCACGCTGACACGGCACACCATTTTCATTATTTGGACCTACATTGGATTATGTAGGGCACTGCTCTGTTTCTGAATTGTTTGTGTAAAAAGCAGCACTATTGATTTCTGTTTTTAAAAAAAATCAGATTTTAAATGTATGTCCAGTGTTTTTTTTTTTACTAGAGATCTGCCGATATGTTTTTTTAATGACAGATGCAAATATTGATGTTTTAGAATCCAGAGCAGCTGATGGACAGTAAGCTATGTCACTGTTTTGAAGCCAATATGTTCATCTTCAAATTATATCATGTACTCTCTACAGGCTACAGGGCGAAAGCAGAATTATACCAGGACCAAACCGAGACCAAACCAGGCTCAAACTAGGACTAAACCAGGCTCAAACCAGGACTAAACCAGGCTCAAACCAGGCTCAAACCAGGACTAAACTAGGACTAAACCAGGACCAAACCAGGACTAAACCAGGCTCAAACCAGGACTAAACCAGACTCAAACCAGGACCAAACCAGGACTAAACCAGGCTCAAACCAGGACTAAACTAGGACTAAACTAGGACTAAACCAGGACCAAACCAGGACCAAACCAGGCTCAAACCAGGACCAAACCAGGACTAAACCAGGCTCAAACCAGGACCAAACCAGGACTAAACCAGGATAAACCAGGAGTAAACCAGGTCTAAACCAGGACTAAACCAGGACTAAACCAGGATAAACCAGGAGTAAACCAGGTCTAAACCAGTAAAGAAGAGAAAATGTATTTCTATAATTTGGTCAGATCATTTAGAGGGCTTGATCTGCTCCGCGGGCCGTAAGTTGAATAGGCCTGGTCTATACATTTCTCTGCTCTCTTTAGGTAAAGTAAGTATTTGAAAAATATACAGATCTGTCCATAATTCTTGGACATCCACAACCAAGAAAGCCTTGTCCAAGAAGCCTTGTCCATCAAAGCTTAATGCATTTTCTTTGTCAATTGTTTGATTAAAACGAAATATCAGCTTCTGCTCGAATTCTGCTCGAAGACTGATAGCCATATGCTAAAAGTCCAAATATCAGCCCAGTATCTGAGTAAATCGATATATTCCTCTATCTACAACATTCTAGAAATCATCTCAGATTGAGGGCAGAGACCAGTGACTCTTTGGGTGACGGTTTGTTTTTGAAAGAAATATCTAACACAAACAAACACTGAACCTTATCAATATTTTGGATTGGGTCCAATATTGGAGTCCTTTTAACTAACGATTGTGCTAGACAGAAACTGTTTCACACCAAATAATATCAGTGGGTGTACTAAATGAATTGTTTTAGCATTTTGTTATTGAACGCCATGATCATTTAAAACTGGAGTGGTATTTATTTTACTCTCCAATGTTTCCTGGTCTATATTCCAAAGTCCAAAACGAGGGTGAGATATTAGCCTTACGCGACCGGCCCACAGTTTCCTTAGTAACCAAACGTCCATCACTCTGTGCGTCTTTGACAGTTTGACAGAGCGCGAGAAAGCCATGAGTCAGCTGTTTATGTGGAGCTCTGATATAAGACTTTACTCTGCTGCGCGTCATACACCGCTCTCCCTCTGCTGGCTGCTCAGACTGTATTATAAAACATGTCAGCTCTGTTAGCCAAAAGTATTTCTCATTGTATTCTTTGCAGCAAAAGTCTGACAGGTATTATTCCTCTGGTCCATTTTTGACAAACCAATCACAGTCAGGGGAGCAGTTTTAATACCTTGCCATTTAGAGCGCCAAGATGGTGTCCACATCCAGTAAATTTTTTGTTACAGGTCCACAGTGTTTTGGGACTACCCTTTTGAGACCCTGTGGACTGCATCCATTCCATTTGTTTTTATAACATTTATCTCAGATGTAAAACTCCAACAATGGAAACGATCAATACCTGTGGAATGTACTTTTGGCCGTTGCAAAAAAAAAAAAAAAAAAAAACAAGGAATGGACGGACCAGGATGGAGCCAAATGTCAAGAACTGCACTGAAATAACTTAATAATAACAAAAAATGTGCTTTTGATATTACATTTGAGCTTTGAGACAGAGCAGACAGTTACTCACAGCGAGACACAAAATGTACATTCACAGATATAAATTTGAGACTTGTATGTAAGGCCAAATGACATATTAGACATTTTTCGTGTATTTGAACAGTGAAGGGAGAGATTCTGATGTTCTGTGGCTCTGTGGAGCGAGTCGGTCTGGGGCTCCGTCTCGGTCCCCAGCCGACCCCCCCTTTAGGAGACCGGATGCTGAAAAAGAAGGTCACTTAAAAGGGGAGGGAGTCAACTGGTGACTGAGGCGTCATGCTGGTATAAGAAGACTTCTGGGAAATAGAGGTGTTGGAGGTGGTGGAGGCGTGGTCCTGCTCACGGACCTCAGTTAACACATTAACTGCGATTATGAAGGGCCAGGTTTGAATTTCTTGCTACAATTTGTTGTGTATTTTGGATATCTTAGTTAGTATTTCAACTGGTTCAACTCACTGAAAATTTATGTAAAAATTCAAAAATTTTTTATTTATTTATTTATTTTTTTTTGAGTTTGGACTTAAATTAAATTAAGTTAGAATAAAATAAAATAAAATAAAATAAAATTAGAATTAAATATCAACAAATCTGTCAAACTCTTGTTAAATCCAAGATTATAAAGTTTGGTGTGTGTAGGTGGGTCTTTAAAGGAAAAATATCCGGCATTTTTCATATTGTTTTTAGCCTTTAAACATTAAATTTAAATCTCATGTTTTGAAACAAGGAAAATAAGTTTATTATGAACTAAATGAATAGGTGGCCCCTTTCTGAGTGCCACCTTCAGGGACTTCCTGACATGCGATGATCAAGCTAACAGTTCCAGTTATCGTGTTTAATGGCAGAAATGCTCAGAACGAGTCTGCCCATTATTTAAGGACTTAAAACAGCAGAAGATTCTCGGATAAGTGACATATAAAATTGAAAAATAAAAAAACATTGCTCAAAGGAGTTCAGCAGGAAGTGCTTTTGACGGTTGAGGGAGAAGAGGATTTTCTAATCAGCATTCCCCAAAATAACATGAATGCAGCTGAATGCAACTTCGGGTGTGTTTTTGTTGACCGAACAATGTTAGAACATGGTTAAGAGCACAAAAAAGTCACTGTATTAGAATATGTGTCTTTTAAGGGGTGATCTCTGTCTCTGTCAGAGAAAAATGCATTTGGAGAAAACAGCGTAACAATGTCCCAGAGAAATGTATTGATGGAGTAAATTAAATAATAATTCATCTAGGAGCAGATTGGACAATGTTGTTGTTTCCCCGTGAAACCATGTGTTGAGAGAGCAAACTATCAAAAAAAAAAAATAGTTTTACTCACCATAAGTGGACATATGCCGGATTTATTCATATACTCCTATTATTATTTTAGTTTTTTCACTCTCTCCGTCTTGTTCTGTTTGTTTTTATTTTGAGCTATATAAAAAAAACAAAAGCAGATTCTTAAAATTTTATCTAAAATGTTGCTTTACACCAATAGAACGTGAACGCAATGGGTTTCAGAGAGACGTGCCATGCAGGTTTTTTGCGGCTCTCGGAATGGCAGCTGCCGCTCGCTAACTGCACAGAGGTTCTGACTTGACAGGATTAGGGATTAGCTTTAACGACATTTCAAAGAGGGAAGATACAGTGTGAACAGGGCAGTAAGCTCTGGCTGTCATACAACGTGGGTGCTCTTCTCTCACATATTCCTAAATACATCCCAGATTCTGCCGTGTTGTAAAAGCGTTTCTGGGTCAATGTCTTTAGAGAACATGGAGGCAAAGAAGAGTCTCACAGAATCCAGACCCCGAATGCAACGTTCTGATCGGTTTTGAGAAGTCTAAAAAGGCATAAATGCTCGCTAAGAAGAAAATTGCTCTAGTGAAATCCATGCCAACGAGTCAATTATCTAATTTTATAACCTTTTAACTAGCGCTGCAACTAACAATTATTTTGGTAATCGATTAGTCTAGCGATTGTTTTTTCAAATAATCGATTAGTTGTTTAGAACATGAGGTGCCCGTGAATGTAAGATTTTTACTCAATTTGACACAGATGAAACTAAGATGACGCCTCTTTGGGACATCCTGATGTGGTACATTTACAGACAGAATAGATTTTTCTCAAAGTCTGCTTCTTTATAGTGACTTTGGGTTTCTTTTTGGAAAGTCCTTTGCAAATTTGAACAGTCTAGACAACAGTCTTGTGGGTTCATCAGCTTGCTTCAGAGCAGCACATTCACGTCATGATAACAGGTCATTTTTAGCTTTAGTTACATTTAGATGCAATGATGACGGAAATACACACGTCTAACTAGTTTTTTTTGTCTTTGCATGCATGATGAACTTGTATTTCGATTCCTACTTAATTGAGTGTTCCTGAATTGTCATTTGAAGCCTGAGTACTCTAATCTAATCTACTGTGTCTCTGCCCACGTCCCTGCATTTATTTGGAATTATTTGTGAATCTTTACACAACTAGAGGCACATGTCAGGCCAATATTTTGCCCTTTTTCTGCTCTTGGCCTTAATGTTCCAGCACAGAATATTTTCTTCTGGACGAATTCACATGAAGTTGTATTTTGAACACTTACGTGCGAAGAAAGGGCACTGCACCAGACTGGACTACACTGCTCTCTTACAGGTTTGTGGTGAAACAGGGCTGCGGGTGAGTTTGGAGTAAGTTTAAATGACATCATTTGGGGGAAATTATCAATATTGGCAGAGCATATTGGTAATCAGCTTCTCTTGATTCTAAACTGTAGGTATTGGCTAGAGCTGGGTGATAGATTTTCTTGGGGCCAGATGATTTTGATTTTATCTTGATTCGTGTTCACTTTGTATTTTTAAGTTTTTGTGTCAACGTTAGCTTGTGTGATTGTAATTGTATTCTTCATGTTAGATCACATGTGAAAGAGTCTGAAATCAAATAAAATACAACTTACAGGGGTCACTAGTCTAACCATGTCACATGCTTCTGTTTATATCGTCTGACGAGCTCATTCATGTGGCTCACACATGTTTACTTAATAGAAAAACTGTAATTTCTGTGAAAAAAAAAAAATTCTTCTATTTTATTTAAATACTAAAAAGAAGTAAGTACTGTTTGCAATTATAATATGCAATTATACAAAAAGGCTGGGCCCAAGACGCTGCAATACTTCGCACGGCCACTAATCAATCTGGGATAGAGACAGAGGGGGCGTGTCTTATCTAGTTCATTTAATTTAATAGAATCATGAGCTACATCAACAAACTACACAAACACATGCTACACGTTGTTCTGGTGTTACTCAACTGTCTTTCGCCCTAACAGCCCTGATTTGTCATGTTATTTTTGTAGGCTAACGCTAACTCTCCCATTGAAAATGCATGTGAGCGAACGTATGGAATTGTACCCGCCTTTAGAATGTAGGTACAGAGAAAAGCACCGTTTTGCTGCTTCCTTTGAATGGTCCACCGTTTACATTTTGACATATTGTGATAGACTGCGATGACCT
Source organism: Rhinogobius similis (assembly GCA_019453435.1). NCBI lineage: Eukaryota > Metazoa > Chordata > Actinopteri > Gobiiformes > Gobiidae > Rhinogobius > Rhinogobius similis. The sequence continues at coordinate 35,828,049 of CM033633.1, read as the reverse complement.
CGATTCCTGGAAAAAGGTTGAACATGTGCGTTTACATAATGTGTGTTCAAATGTGTGTCATTGTCCTGTCTATGGGATCACCGGGCCCAGACAGAACAGGGTAGGTTCAGAGAAATTCTTTAAATAGCATCGTTCTTGAGATCACATTGTGTGCCCTGGAGGAGAAACTGCAGGTTATTTTTAGCTCTTCCCTTTAGTTGGATTTAGCTGAGTCGGTAGCATCAGTTCACAGACCCAGTGTTCCCTTTTCCCCAGAAACAAGCCCACGGGAAATCAGTAATCTGAAAGCAGCAGCTGGAGGAGCCTTATCTTTAGTTCCGTCATGGCTCTCTCTGTGTATTCTCTGAGATTCGGCTTATTTGGATGTTAGAAATAACCAAAACAGAATTACTGATGACCGTGTAAATGTTGTGTCCCATTTATGTCGAAATCCCCCTGGAGACATCTATGTAAAGACAGTGTCGCAGTCATAACCATCGACGTCCACTTTTCTGCTCTTCCAGAAACAGGGAAATGAATGGTGCCATAAAAACTGTCTTTATTATCTTTTGTCTGGCTATATACGGCATAACTAGTTCATTAATATCACTGTGACATCCGATAAAAACATGCTCTATCAATCATCTATCTGCTTTTGTTAGTGAAAACATCTCATCATTTCCACTGAGGGAAGGCACAGAATAACATATAGAACAGGGCTGTTCAGCTTTATTTTACCAAAGGGCCAGATTTGTTTGTCCTCGGGGCCAGACACATGTCCAGTGCTTTAGAAATACGAAATAAATGTAATACGAAAGGCATTATCACCTGCAGAACTAAACCAGGTCTGAACCATGACTAAACCAGGACTTTACCAAGACTAAACCAAGCCTAAAGCAGAACTGAACCAGAACTAAACCAGGACTAAACCAAGTCTAAACCAGGTCAAACCAGGACTAAACTAGGACTAAAGCAGGACAAAAGCCGAACTAAACCATGTCTAAACCGGGACAAAACAGGGACTGAATCGAGACTAAACCAGGTCTCAACCAGGACTAAACCAGGACTAAACCAGGACTAAACCAGGACTAATCCAGGACTAAACCTGGACTAAACCTGGACTAAACCTGGACTTAACCTGGTCTAAACTCTTTGTCACCACTCAAGACTCTTCATATATTCATTAAGATCATATTTTCATAAAATGTACACTTTTATCTTGCCACTTTCTCAGGCAGTAACCAATTGTACAGCTTAGATTCTGACCCAGAACCAGTCAGAGAGCAGCATGGCACAGCTGATCACAACACTAACAAAGATCACAGCAGCTGCAGAACGTCTTCAGAGGAAGGCAAGTGTGAGAACATGGTAGACTATTCTTTCAAACTGTTTTGTAGACAACAAAGCCCTAATCAGACGCATAGAGCAGCAACAATTAATCAACTTATTGTGACTAAAACACGGCCTTTTATAACACACACTTTTCCCCACACACTCCTCCTATTGGTCAGCCTCTCATGCTCTGAGTGAGTGACCAATCACAGTGAAGTGAGTGAACTCATTAGTGATCTCTTAATGGCATAACAACAAAGACAATAACTGTATAAAAAATAAAATCAATAATGAAATCAATGTATGATGTCGGCTCTTCTGCAGCCCTTTTATACACTGGGCTCCCACTGTTATATCTTGGGTCTTGGCGCAGGGCAGCGCAAGGGTTGAAACTAAAGTGGTAGACACCAGAATCCTTCCAGATGCACTAATGGCTGATGGCAGAAGAAACATCACGCATTGTGACTAAAGACACAATCAATGAAAAAAAAGTGCAAAAAATATGAGCATCAACAAAAGGATTTAGATTGCCTGACAAATGTATAATGCAGATAGAAAACAGACCACTCCCTCGTGGAGATCCATCATCTGCATAGACGCTCCTGCATTGGAAGTAGGCGTAATAACAGCTAAATAATACAACTCAGCTCAGAGAAGGTTTACACAGAACTGGAAGAGAGAACACTAAAATGTGTTTCTTGTGCTGACCAATGTGTCCAGACGTGTGTATGTAAAGCAGCTCAGACTGTCTGAAGGAGGATTGTTGTTCAGCGCTGACAGATGAGGTCACAGAGGTGAGCGCTGGCCTCAGTCTCATCCCACTATCATCTAGATCCATAAAGAACCTACATCGTATATTGATTTCATTATTGATTTAAAAAAAAAAATTTATACAGTTATTGTCTTTGCTGTTATGCCGTTAAGAGATCACTAATGAGTTCACTCACTTCACTGTGATTGGTCACTCACTCAGAGCATGAAAGGCTGACCAATAGGAGTGTGTGGGGAAAAGTGTGTGTTATAAAAGGTTGTGTTTTAGTCACAATAAGTTGATTAATTGTTCCTGCTCTAGTTATTTAGTTTTGATCTTAAAATGTAGTGTAGACTAAATATTTAAGTCGACAGAATGAAGACTGTGGCCATATCATCTAGTCTTAATCACAGCTCTACTTTCAGAATAAAATGCTGCTCCATATATATTTAACCATGCGTAATTAGATTTTTTTAAAGGACTCATATTCTGCTACAGTGACTTTTTTGAGCTTTTAACCATGTTCTAACAATGTTCTGTCATCAAAAACACGGCAGGCAGTAGCACAGTAGGTAGAGTGGGCGCCTTCTGATCCGAAGGTCGGCGGTTCGAATCCCACTCCAGACATGGAGTAGTTGAGTGGTCAGATCCCCTGACCCGCAGGTTGGTGGTGCGATTTCAGCTCCTTCAGATGAATAATGCCGTTGTGTCCTTGGGCAGGACACTTAACCCACCTGGCCCCCAGTGTCTGCGTACACTGGTGTATGAATGTGTGAGTGGATGGGTGAGTGGTTCCTTGATGTAAAGCGCTTTGAGTGCCTTAAAAAAGGTAGAAAAGCGCTATATAAATGTGACCATTTACCATTTACCTGGAGTTGCCTTTAGTTGCAGTCACGCCATTTTGAGGAATGTGAGATAGAAAATCCTCTCCCTCTGAACACTCCGGCTGAACTCCCTCGGTCCGGGATGTGTTTTCTGATCATATATGTCATTTATCTGAGAGAAAGTCCTTAAATCATCACCAGACCCGTTCTGAGTATTTCTGCCTCTAAACACGTTGACTGCTACTGCTAACCACATTATAGCGTCTCTTAAAGAGATAACATAACTCAATTATGTACGGTACATATGTATTAAGTATAAGGGTCATCTGCTGGTTGACACACACAGTAAGTGTCAGGACAGACAGCAGAGAAACTTGTTCATATAATGCATAATAAACTTTTTTTTTTTTTTGTTTTTTTTTTTCAAAACATGAGATGGCAAATTTAAGGTACTTAAGAGAATGTTTAAAGACTTGTAACAATACAAAAAATGCATAATATTTTTCCTTTAACTGTTTGAAATTGCATGATGAGGTAACTTCATGTTGTGTGTGTTTGTGGCTCCGCAGGCTGCCGGGGGCCGTCTCTGTGGAAGATGCTGGGTTCAGAGCGTGGAGTTGTGGAAGAATGGCTCTCAGAATTCAAGGTAAGGCTCTGACACACTAAACAGGAGCTGCACGTTCAAGGGCTCTTAAGTCATGGCAGCCTTTACCTGGAGTACAGCAAAGTGCGAGCAAGAGCATGTTTAAATACTGCAAGGAGAGCTGTAGTACTGCAGTCCTATGTGTTAGTGTGTTGCAGTATACTGATGTGGTATGAGTCACTGTCCTCACAAGACGAATGTGCTCTTCTTGACCGTTCACTTCTTTGAGCCCTGGGACAGGACAGTCACATTTCAAATGCTCATAGTGACGTATTAGGTCATATATTACAAGAATAAGAGAAAACTATTCATTATAGCAGTGGTTCTCAAACTGGGGGTCGGGACTTCTGGTTTCCAGATGATATGGAGAAGAATTTTAAATGCAGTGGTAACTGTAGATTCCTATTTGTCGGCCAATCAAAGCAATGTCTCTAGGTCTATATCTCTCAAACAGTAGACATAAAGCTACTTTATCACTTTGTGGGTCGCCTATTTTTTGTGTTTGGAGGTCGCGAAACACTTGTTATTTCACGACTGAAAAAGGTTGAGAACCACTGCTCTATCAGACGGCAACAATGAATCATCATATTTTAACCTTTAGATACGTATTCATCATTTAATTTATTTGATAATTCGACTAATTGAAAAAAGAATCACTGACTTGTCGACTTCAAAAATAATTGTTAGTTGCTGCTCAAATTCACAAGATACTGTGTTTGAACAACATTTTTACCTTCATGTCTTGTGCTATCAGTGCCTAATATTAATAATAATAATAATAACACATGTATAACACTTTTCAAGAAATCCAAAGACGTTGAGGAGACAAACAAACAAAAATAAAGACATTTTGGATGATATTAAAAACATGATACACTATTATATTTTGCCATAATCATCTTATTAAATTTAATATCAAAAGGCTTATCATGTAAAGCCTTTTGTAAATGGGCTCTGTGCACGGCGTACTAGCTTGTTCATTGCAACTCAAAGCTAATACTATCTTTTATCGTTTAAAATGTAAAATAAAAATAAAAAAGACCATCTGATTGTCTATGCGAAGATAGTTTTTCTTCAAATGAGGGTAAAAACTGGTCATTGTGTGGGTGCAATGACCTCCTCATAGACCTGGGCCCACTCAAACACCAACCTTGGCGTCATTATTGACCATGATTTTAACCTTAACAAACATGTGAACGAGGCCGTCAAATCTGGCTTTTATCATTTGAGGCTTTTATCTAAAGTGAAACCTTTTTTATCTTTTAAATCCTTTGAACAAGTCATGCTTCTAAATCTAAAAGCAAGTAACCAAATGTACTCACTACATTTCTAACCACACACCATGCTGTATGTCTGGTGCCCTACTTGACTCTGCTCTTTTGTTTCCTCTCCCTCTCTGTCTCTCCCCCTCTCTCTCTCTCTTCTGTGTGTCAGTCCCTTCCAGAGACTCAGATCTCCAGTTACGCGGGCATCCTCCATCAGAAGAAGTCCCTGGTGCCGGCGCTCTACAGAGTCATCCAAGAGCCCAGCAACGAGGTCAGCTGCCACTGCAGCACACCACACGCTGTGCTCAGGTTCAGGTCTGAGGGAGTGAGCGCCGTTTCACAAGAACAGCATTTAGTGAAGTTTTACGTCACATCCCAGCTTGGATTCTTACACCGTGTATGAAGAATAGAAGTAGGAATAAAAATTCCAAAGTGTTCTGAGTAAGAAGCTCCTTCACAAGTTTGGCCAAACAATAGTAGACATTTATATGTTTGTTACAAAACATCAAAATAGGCACAAACGGTACATTGAACAAGTTAAGTTCCCTCTAGGTTTACTAATCAGTCATGTATTGGGGATATTTTCACCAACTCCACCAATTGAATATAAACATGCCAAACTTGAAAAGATTGACAACTCAAAATTGAAGCCTCAGTGCCTACAGAATTCAGTCACTTTTATTTAACAATTGGCCCTTTTTTCATTGCTGTGCAAAAAAAAAAAAAAAACAAACCATGAGATAGCAGGAGCATAATTAGCATCCTTAACAAATCCTCTTGGAGGCCACCTGGGTCGAAGTGCAGAGGTCACACTAGGGGTAAGAGGTTTAACTCTTTCGAGTTACATTTATGCACAGCACTAAAATCGAAATCTAGGTCAGAATAATGATTCATGTTAAAACACTTCCTGCTTTGTTTGAGCACTATATTGCAGTTAAAGAAGCTGGGGCGGCAGTAGCGCAGTAGGTAGAGTGGGCGCCTTCTGATCCGAAGCGGTTCGAATCCCACTCCAGACATGGAGTAGTTGAGTGGTTTGATCCTCTGACCCGCAGGTTGGTGGTGCGATTTCAGCTCCTTCAGATGAATAATGCCGTTGTGTCCTTGGGCAGGACACTTAACCCACCTTGCCCCCAGTGTCTGCGTACACTGGTGTATGAATGTGTGAGTGGATGGGTGAGTGGTTCCTTGATGTAAAGCGCTTTGAGTGCCTTAAAAAAGGTAGAAAAGCGCTATATAAATGTGACCATTTAAAGAAGCTCAAATAAAATAATGAAATAGAAATCCTGAAAGGCCCTTTCAGCTGTATTTTCAGCAGGTTTGGTGATAGGTTCCTAAATATAATTCTATTATCTTATTATTATTATTATTATTAAAGTATTAACAACCCTTACCTGAAAAAGCTGGATCTGTCCATGTTCAAAAAATGTAGTGATAACAATTGTGCTGATGGTTTAAACAAAAAAGGATCAGAAAGAAAAAGCAGGTATCAAAAATGTTTCAGACTTATTCATCTGGACACTATTTTTGAAATCACGACATGGCTGTGTGGTCCACCTTCATCTTAAAGCCATAAAACAAAACAGCAGAGCCCATTTGCACTGATGAGTTTGAACTGCTGTGTGTGCACTTCACTGACCGCTGGGACAAGTGAGCGCTGTCCCCGAGACTTTCAGTGTACAGCTCCTATTTCTCACTATAAATGCAACAGGGCCACAGTTGGAAGCAACTGTTGTTATTTCTCTACATTATCTGTTGGCAATTCAAGTTATATAAGTGCATTTTGTGCATTGAAAACAAAGCCAAGTTCCCTACAAAAGCAAACGTACTCTCCCAGAAGGTCACATAATGTTTAACCAGTCTCTCATTCATTTACAGTTATTTATTAACCGCCAGGCCAACAGTATAATGTCAACTTCTCTATCATGTTTTCATAAATGTTCTCACGCTATTTTTGAATTCCTAAATGAACTGAGGATTATCAAATGAAACAGTGCTCTTCTCAGTTTAATTGTAAAGGTAATAGCTCTAACATGTGCTCCTACTCTTTTAAATGTAATACAATCCCACCTGAACCTGGGAATATCCGTCATGTAGGACAGATCACATATAGAGCACTTTTGTTTTGATGCTGCTAAATGGTTTTAGTCATAGGATCTGGCAACCCAAAAGTGAGAAGCTTTTTCGACTTTCTGGTTGGATATTCTGCTTGAGAACCAAAGCACAAAATGTACACTTATCAGCATTATGTTTGAGCTGTAAAACACTGAGTCACTAGTTGCTCTCGTATTTTCAACCATTTTACAAGCCTTTGGACTGACCGGGAAGGATCTATCACACTTATACTTTTTAAACTATTGATTTGAAAACAACCCTGCCAGCTATAATTAGCAGATGGAGCCAACGTGTCTCTTGCATACTATTGTAGTAATTGAGTGATAGTTCACTATTTAATCTTTAAACTTTATTTTTGTAGCAACACTGCCTTCAACTGTTGAAACTGTTTCAACAATTTACACTTCTTCCTTTTTAAACGATTGCTCTAATTCACACCGCTCACATATTTTAAATAAAACAGTTCACAACCTTCACTTCAAGAGGTAAACCTGATTGTGAGAGCACCAAAGCCAACTTTAAACCAACAGCTCCAACAGCCCAGTGTGTTCTGTGCACGCAGCTGTGTCGTGGATACATCACACAGCTTTGAATCCTGTGTTCACTGTGAAAGTGACACTCTGAGCACCAAACTGTATCTAGTTCTAGGTTAAATTAATCTTTGATTCGATATATGTTTACTTCGTATGTGAACCAAGACAGCGGTTTATGAAATATGTAAGAAGAAACCTTTATGCTTTTTTTTTTGTCCAAAAACAGAATTTACTGACAGTAATGTGAATTCTGTTCATTTGCACATACCCCAGCACTATCGCACTTCTGTACTCAAGTAAAATGATGGTGTAAAACATCATTTTTACGCTATGACAATGTAATTTTACACACCATTTGTAGAAAAAGAGGGCAGTGATGATGATGATGATGATTTTTATTTATAGAGCGCTTTTCCACCTAACAGGCACTCAAAGCGCTATGTCCCGTGTATGCAGGTGTATGCAGCTCAGCCTGAGGGGACCAAACACGTCCAGTAGGCGAGTGCACAGTCAGAGGCGGTCTGTGGCTTAGTGCAGCACAGTGAACGTGCGTGTAGTGGAATCAGCCGTTATAGACTGCCTGGAAATGTTTATGTGGGATCTTTAATGGGTGTTTTGCAAAATCAATTTTAATGAGCTTTTAATCTCATTTCAACAGTATTTCCTCATCATTAGTTGACTCAAAGTTGTGTTTTCCATACCTGGATGTTTGAGCAATCCTGTATTATGAGGCTTGTATGCTCAGAAAATCCTGTTTTCACCTACCACCTATCCCTGCCTACATCCTGTACTTAGTTTATTAGATTATTTGAATACTAGACTCTAAGTGACACATGTAACTTCTAAAATATCACATGGCCACTTTTCAAAAATAAAAAACGTAAATGTAAATGATGTGCTGCTTGTTACAGTGAAATCTCTCTAAAGTTTCTATTAATAAGGTGATGTAAATCAATGTTGCAGTTTACAATGAACAAAATGTAAAATGATGATCGCCTTATGTTATAGTTCAATATCAAGTGCCTGAAAAAAGCACATTATGTCTCCTTTAATGATGATGGATGATAAGGATGTGTGTTTAAGCCACTCCTGCTGCTGGATACTTACAAAGTCATTAGTCTGACTCCAGTATGTGCCGTGCCCTTGTGTGTCTTAGCTGTTGGAGCCCGTGTGTCACCAGCTGTTCGAGCTGTACCGCAGCTCAGAGGAGCGTCTGCGCCGCTTCACTCTCCAGTTCCTCCCTGAGCTGGTGTGGGTGTACCTGCGGCTCACAGCCAGCAGGGACCGCCAGAGTAACGGCTGCATCGAGGCTCTGCTGCTGGGCATCTACAACCTGGTGAGTACCATAGGAACCATCATTACGACAATACCCTGTTATTTGTCCATACAGGGACCCCGTAATTCACTGTTGGATGAAGGTCCATGTTCAAGCACATTTTCCTCCACGGACTCTTGGTCAGAGTGAGTGACAGGTGAAATTAACCAATCACAGTCTCTTAGTTTACATCAGGAAAACCAAATAGATTTAGATTTATTAAAGATTGACTTGGCGGGAGAAAACATCACATGCTAATCCTGAAATGCGTCAATCACAACATCAGAAAAAAGATAAAACCTTCACAGAAAAGGTAGCATTAGAACAACCTGGAGCTCAAGGTCCAGAAGACAGTGGAGATGATCGTGGACTTGAGGAAAGTCTCAGCCCCCCTGCCCCACCTCGCCCTGACAGACTCTCCCATCACCACCGTGGACTTTTTCCGCTTCCTCGGCACCACCATCACTCAGGACCTCAAGTGGAGCCGACCATCAGCTCCATCATCAAGAAGGCCCAGCAGAGGATGGACTTCTGCTGCAGCTGGGGAAAGACAAGCTGCAGCAGATGATGGTGCAGTTCTACACGTCCATCACCGTGTGGTCCATCCTCACCTCCTCCATCACCGTGTGGTCCATCCTCACCTCCTCCATCACCGTGTGGTCCATCCTCACATCCTCCATCACCGTGTGGTCCATCCTCACCTCCTCCATCACCGTGTGGTCCATCCTCACATCCTCCATCACCGTGTGGTCCATCCTCACCTCCTCCATCACCGTGTGGTCCATCCTCACCTCCTCCATCACCGTGTGGTCCATCCTCACCTCCTCCATCACCGTGTGGTCCATCCTCACCTCCTCCATCACCGTGTGGTCCATCCTCACCTCCTCCCTTACCGTGTGGTACACTGGAGCCACAGCCAGGGACAAACAGAGACTACAGCACATTGTGCGCTCTGCTGAGAAGGTGATCGGCTGCAGCCTTCCATCTGTCCAGGACCTGTACGTCTCCAGGACTCGGGGACGAGCAGGTCGGATCACAGCTGACCCTTCTCACCCTGGACACGAACTATTTGAGCCACTCCCCTCGGGCAGGAGGCTACGGTCCATCCGGACCAGAACCTCCCGCCACAAGAACAGTTTCTTTCCCTCTGCCGTTGGACTCATGAACACTTTGTAACACCTGCCACTTTACCATATATTATATAAGAAATGTCTATTTGCACTACCCATTTGCACATTGCACTGCATATACTGCATCTGCCAACTGTACATTTTTGTATATAGTCTTAGTCTATCTATCTTAGTCTATTTTATTCTTAATTGTTTGCATGCCTCTTGTATATATTTTATTATATTTTATTCATTGTTTTATGTTGCACCTTACACCGAAGCAAGTTCCTATGTTTGTGAATTTTTGATCACTGACCATGGCAATAAACCATTTCTGATTCTGATTATAAATAGCATTATAAATTGTCCCAAAATTAACGTAACAATACACTAATATAACTAATTTGTCAATGTGTTACGACCAATAACACATGGATTAGTGTGTGTGGTGGTGATCCTGCTGTATGACAGTGCAGTCTGATCACACCAGGAGCAGAGGAGAGGCTTGTGAGTTTGACATGTCTGACAATCAAATGCTCAACATAAATGACATGCTGCTTATCTGTTTGTTATGTGTTTGCTAAAAATGGGACTTTATGTACGATTGCTGTATTTATTAGCAATTATCGTAGCAAAGTTTTAGTGCTAATGCTAAATTACTAGACGTCCCTAAATGTCTCAGCCCCTGCTCACACCTAATAGCTTGGGCCTGCTGTAGACTGAGACAAGAATGGCCTGACAGGCCTGAGGCAAGGACGAACTAAGTCTGTGTACTTTGTGTTCTCTGTAAAAAATTGCATGATTCACTATTGTGCCACTAAGTTTGGGGCTATAGCGTACTCTATGCAAATTTACAAGCGAGAACACGGGACATGAACGAAGACATGTGAGCTGGTTCTATATATAAAAACAGTCCATGGAGCCTTAAACCTCTATTTTTTGTAGGTTTCCAAATATAAATTTTTCATCCAAGACATACAAAAGTAACACATATGTAGCAGGTCCAGAAAAGGATCTTTAAAGCCATAGGCTAAAGGATTTTGACTACAGAAGGTCTACTTTGCACTTTTTAATCTGATATATAGGCTCATCTAATATTATTGACTCTTTTTAATCTTTTCTCTGTATTTATAAGGCGAATTGTTGTCAAATAACCACTGCACTTGTAATCATGAGAGCAGTAGAACAAGCCTGTGTAGTCAGGAAGATTCCCTGATTTGTTTGTGTGTGTGTTTTACTTCTTCACGGCTGTTTAAACCCAGGCCAGCTGCCAGCTCCTCTCAAACACGCCGTGTCCCGCTTGGGCCTGTCACAATAATTAATATATCAACTTATCGTTCAATATGTGATAGACACAAGAATATATTTGTGGCTCAATATTTTATTGTGTCTATTTTCTTTGCACTTCAAGGAACATTTTCTTTGTTAATTCAATACAATTTGAGCTTTAGAGAGAGAAAAAGGTCACTTTTATGAATCATTATCAACACCAACAAACTGTGTGTTTAATTATGCTATTTATTTATTTATAGCAAATAAATGCACTACTGGACTTTTTTTGGAAGGCATTCTTGCTGTTGGTGGCATAATGTAGTTTCAATATTATCCTTATTGTATTATTTTATGTAGCAATATATTGCATTTCAAAATGTCTTTATGTGACAGGCCTGGTCCTGCTGTAAAGAGAGACAGGGGCGAGATCTTAACCTGAAGAAGTAGTTTATGTAATTGGGGGATTGTTACATTGTGCTTTTGTGATTGACCACAGGCCTACTGCTGTGCAAATGCATTGTCATTCAGTCACTGCCACAAGACGTCCTAATCACAGGACATTCTGCACATTGGAGCAGTGTCCTCTCTCTCTGAAAATCCACACCAGCCCAGATCAGATGGACTAAGATTAGAACTAAAAGTCAAACGTTGCAGGCTGAAGTTTCATGCGAACATTCACTGAAAGGCTAAACTTTTGGGGTTGTAGTAGGTCTGGGGGATATGGTGTTAAAAATTGAATGGTGAGCTGGTCCCTGTGACATTTTTGTGAAATCGTGGTATCGTGATTCACTGTTTGTCTTTTTAATGCAGCTGTCTGTTCAAACACACTTTTTCTCCTGTTGTTTAGCCTCTGAGCAGATGACTTTATTTACCTCTTAAAGGCCAGGGCTGCACAATTAAACCAAATTGACACAAAATCACAATTTTAATGGATGCAATTGACAAATCACAATGTTTGAAGAGCAATCATTTCTTCCACAAACAACAAAATGTCTTGCTCTGATTTGAATAAAAACTGCTAACACTGTAGTTTAGATTTGTACAAACATGTTCTGCAAGCGACAAAAGCATGAACAAAAGCGCTAAAAATGCATTCAAAAACGATGAAACCCCTACAAGCAACAAAAGCGACTCAATATGCCAAAAAAGCGACTAAAAGCAACAAAGACAATGTGACAGAAAACGTGACTAAAATCGACTAAAGAGCGATTTTAGCCAAAAAAGCGACTAAAAGCAACAAAGACAATGTGACAAAAACGTGACTAAAATCGACACAGTTATGTTTAAAATGTGAATTTTAACTGAATCCTCTATTTAAAACATAAATTGAAAATCTAATTGCAATAGGCAATAGAAAAATAAGTGAACACGAATCGAGATACAATCAAACTCATGAGCTGGTCCCAAGAAAATCGGGATAATAATTTTTTGCCCAGCCCTAGGTTGTAGCCACGTAAATCATCCAGGCTGCTCGGGGCCCCCTGCTGGCTGGGGCCCTAGACTGCAGTAGCCTCGTCCTGTACAACTGCCCTGATGTGTAGCGTCGGGAGAGCCCTGTAAATGGACCGAGGATAGATTACATCCCAGGAATCCCCCTCAGGAGCACCGCCGTATCAACAGCAAGAGCCCTGTGTCCCCCAGCAGCACTCAGAGTATCACCGTGCATTATTTATGTCAGATATACCGTCCATATACGGCACACGGACCGAGCTGTGAAAGCACTCAGCAGGCCGGATCACACCAGAACCAACTGAGATGTTCAGTGGCTAGAGGAACACATGGTATTCGTTTTGCAATCCAGTTTCAAGTCCAGTGGAAAGTTAACACACAAAACAACGTTGCTTCCCTCAGGACGGTACTAAAATCCTGTCATCCATCACGAGCGCCCAAGACTGTCACTTCAAAACACAGATGGTACCTTCAAGTGTGGACCAAGCAAATCAGACTTTAACTTTTTTCAGATTCCATCCTCACTAAGTCCTTTCTATACCATTCCTTTGCAAACTGCTGTAGTATGTTTGTGGTTTATTGATTGGATTGCACCCGTGGAAATTTCTGTACTGGCCACACAAAACACAAACTGAAAGAAAGATTTGCTGACTATAAATATGACGTAAGATAAAACAAATCTTGACAATCCCTTCTTGAGCATTTGAATAGAAACAGTATAACAAAATATGTTTGAAATGTTAAAAAAACAAACTTTAAAAAAAAATTCATGTCATTTTTAGTGGGATAGGACAAGATCTTTAAAATGTGACTAAGTTGCAACACTCAACGTTATTTGCCGTGCAATCTTTGTGTGAAAGTTTTATTGGCTAGTTCTCCTAATATCATGTCTTAACCTTGATTTGCGTCTCGCCCTACACACCTTTTCAGCTCAAGAATAAACTTTGAGCTCAGCCAAATATTTTTATCATGAGATAAAAGAGAAAATTTGCGATAACTGTATAATTGATGATATAAATGACTCAATACTTAACAATGGCACCAGTATTTGACTTGTTAAAAGGTGCTTTACCCATTTTTTAAATGTAAGAAAGTAAAATCGGTTCCGCCTCAGCACAGATGTGTTGTAAAAGCATCTATCGGGTCAAAATGATACCGCTGTGTGCTGTCTGTGTGCAATTATAGAGCGTAGAACCTTTAAGGATTTTTAATATGTATTCAATTGTTATCATTTTGCGTCCACTCCTCGCCTCAACAGTGTCTTTAGCCGTTAGTGTTTGCAATTTGCTGCAATATCAGATTCACTTCGCAACTACGAGGAAAATCTGCTTCAGTGCACACGGAATTATATTGCGATGTTCCAGAATTCATATTGCTCTGAAAGCAAATAACCATATATCATGAACGATGGCCCAGCTCTACTTTGAGCACACATTGAGAAACCGTCTCCAAATGTCGAGCTGCAGATATAATGGTGAAAGATGCCACTTGTCCACAGTTCGATTGCAGAGGCTTAGCCGTGCATCCGGCTGATTGGAGTCAGATAATCAAGCATCACAGTGAAAAAGCAGCAGCATTAATCCCTGAGTCTTGTCTATCAGGCTGAAATTGGATTGAAGTGCAGAGGTTAGGAACAGACGTAATCTGGTGTAAACTCAGAATGGCACCAAATGTGATTGAAGACAAAAGTGATTATCAGTGATCCACACTGATGGTGCATGTGTGTGTGTTTCTTTACAGGAGATAGTGGACAAAGATGGAAACAGCCGGCTCCTGTCCTTCACCATCCCCTCCCTGTCCAAACCCTCCATCTACCATGAGGTGGGTGATTATGGACCAGGTCCATAACCTGGCTAACAGGAGACTGATATGTGCAGCACTCTGAACTGAACAGTCTGTCGATATCATTCAGGAAGATCACAGCAGACAATTGACAATGGATTGATATTAAAATGAAGTTTTATGAATGTGTAGTATCATATATACAGTCTCTTATGCTTAATACCTTGTTAGCAAGTATGACTTAAGTTATGTCCTAAAAAAATGCTCCAAACGTTGTGTGAAATTGAACGGATCAGCAGGAGCTGTTCACGATGGCTTGTCTTGAGTTTGAAAACTCAGACCTTGCCATAATCAAGCATTTACAATCAAGCAGCGTCTCAAAGTCTGTTTGTCGTGGCCAGTATTATCCCAAGCCAGTCATAGTCTGTAGTGTCCACATAAAGTTGAAGCCAAATGAATAAGGTGATCCAATCTGCACCATTTCTTCTCCTCCTCAGTCCAGGCCCAAGTAAGGCGTTAATATTCAGTGTGGAGTGTTAGATTGAACCCTAATGGAAAACATGATCCACAAAGGTATGCATGAGCAAATAGTCTGGCCTCTACATGTGGGAGAAGGCCATGACAAGGCAACTAGAATAATACAAAAAAGATTACTTAAAAATGAATTAACTGAAAATCAATTTTATAAATGTCTTTCAAAATGAACAGTATTTTGATACAGACGTGCAATGCCAAACCACATTAGGCCTGCTGAGAGTGGAACATTAGATTATAGCTGTTCCTTCATGTGTTTAATGAGTTTTGTGTTAGATGGAGGGAAACAGATTGTACGATGTTTCACGAGCTGCGGCGGCCTGAGACGTTTCCAAATATAGAATGTGCTGAGTCAAACCAACAGGACAAATCATTTCATTTTAATAAGACTAATGCGTTTGGAAAGGGGAGTGTGCCTGAGGGCTGTGGTCGTAACAGGACTCTGTATTCAAATATTAGACTGGCTCAAGTCTGAGGAGTGCAGTGCTGTATGTGGAGCATCACGTAACCATGTAGTGCTTATTGTTCATTTTCATTTGGTATTTTTCCTTATTTGGTTAAACTAATTCCTTGTAAATAGACTTATCCTTTATCCCATGTTTCCCTTTCATAGAATTCTGTTGTTGCACAAGCAGGTTACAATGGACCTTAGTAAACTGATATCATTGTTTCTACTTGAAACAGTTATTTTTACAGCTTGGTTATTGTTATGTGTGCCCGTGATAATATGCCGTGCTTTTGCTTTTTTACTACAGGCTAGACTACTCTTTTCAACTGTTGTGTAAAATGTTGTTATCTTAATTAGATTCACGATTTCACACACACACACACACACACACACACACACCTTGTACCTAGTTTTCCCTCGTTCCCCCTGATCATTTTAATTTAATAGTTATTATTTGACAAATGAAAATATGTGACGCAGAAAAAAAAGGGCTTTTTGTGACTAAATTGTCCCTGCAAAGTTGTGTCTTTATGAGATATAGATAGGGCCCAAACAAATCCAGCCTGAGTCCTTCCCTGCATATCAGGGCCCAGCTCGCCCTTACACCGGCCCGGTTACACCACATAAATTGTGCTTTTACGTTCCATGTGTTTTCATGGCAGATTAAACACATTCTGATAGAGCTTACATGTGTTTATGTTCTTGTGTATCTCTGGTACCAGAAGCTCTTGCCCTCTGACCCTGGCCCACACTGTTTCTCTTCCTTGCTCATCAGCTCCTTCAGGGAGGGCATCCAGGGCTCTCTCGCGGATCAAATTTGCCTGCAGTGACAATAAAGGCTAACCTTAACCTTTCCGTTTAACTTCTGTGCTCATATTTTCTTTACAAACCACAAGCCACTTTTATGATGTAAAACTATTTGTGTGATCTGGACTTTCACAAGTAACCGGTTTCCTTTTGCAGCCGTCGAGTCTGGGCTCCATGGCTCTGACAGAGGGGGCGCTGTGTCAACACGACCTGATCCGAGTGGTCTACAGCGGCCTGCACCCTCAGAGGGAGACCTTCACTGCCCAGAACAGGTAGAGACATGGGATTATACAAATGTGGAATAACACATGAAACTGTGTGTGTGGGCGCCAAAGACACCAACAACTTCATCTGAACCTCCAGATGCATTCAAGACTTATCAGAGAATAGAAACTGTTTCACACTAAATTATATCAGTGGATGTTTTTTCAATCAAATATGATTTGTTTTAGCATTTTATTTTATAAAAAAAATAAATCTGTACATTTTCAATAATAATTTGTCAATATCACTGTTAGAAGACCAGACTTCACTGATGTTTTTTGTCTTTTTAAATTTTAAAACAGCTTTGTTCAAAACCCTGGAGCAGGTTAAAATGATGATATATTATATCACATTCTCATATGATCCTCATTAACATCATCACCAGCGATATGATCTGGCCCAGTCCTAAATGCAACATCTGGCTAAAAGGAAGTTACATTTTAGTTATGATCTTTTTAATTTAGTCTATTAGTCTACTAGTCATTTCTTTTATCTTGTTCAACTTGCTGTGTCAAAATTGTATTTTCAAAAATCTGAAAAATATTGTTATAGCAATATTTAATATAATTATGTCTGGATTTTTAACAGTAAAGGGTTTTTACTCTCTCAACATGTTTGTACTTATGACGATGCAACAATTTATGAAATTGGCACCATTGTTTTATAGGTGAGCAATGTTCATCACCAAAAACAAGAGTTCCATGACGTTTGCATCCAGTACATTTAATACTACTGAATACACTGAATGACCTCTGCTTTCTCCAGAGTAAACCCTGGTGGTTGGGTTATTGCTTACAGAACTAACTCAAACCCTCAAATGATTTCCCAGGAGACATTTCATTGTAAAGACCTCTTCACACTTTTACGCAAAATCTATACTGCTATTGCTTTTGATGACATAAACAATATTTGACTTTTTCCTTTAAATAATTTATGTTAAGGTTATGGGAACCAAAACAATCTTGGTGAAGGCGACTAACCAACAACAACATGTTACTTTAAGACGCAGCACATGATTTGTAGCATAATGTAGAAACAAAGCAGTTTGCTGCAAATAGTGAAATGAAATCAAATATTTAATTTAATAAATACAACTGTAAAATAGAATACAAACAATAAAACATAAAAAACAACAGTAAGAAAGTGCAGACAATAAAAGGCATTTTGTTTAACTGCAATGTAAAACGCATAGCAGTAGCTCAGATGTCAAGGTCAAGGTCAAGGTCATCTTTATTTATAAAGCACCTCATACAATAATAAGACATTATCCCAAAGTGCTGGACAACAACAATAAAACAACACAATATTAAAAACACAAAGATTCCTGGACACAATGTTTAAAAAACACAAGCATTTATACAATATATAAAAGTGCTCAGGTCAATTTGAATTAAAAGCCAGCGCAAAGAGGTATGTTTTTAAAAGCGATTTAAAGCTCAGAATCGAGCTGGCCGCTCTTATATTGTATGGAAGAGCATTCCACAGCCTGGGGCCGGCGACTGAAAAGGCTCTGTCGCCCCTGGACTTCAGCCTGGACATGGGACAGTCCAGGAGCAGCTTATCAGCGGACCTTAGTGGTCTAACCGGGGCATGCAATATTAATAAATCACTCAAATACGAAGGTGCCAAGCCGTTTAAGGACTTATAGACATAAAGCAAGATGTGACAAAATAAAAGCATGCATGACACGCTGAAAAGATCAAATTGACTTGATTTTTGGTATAAGACAGATATGATAAAGACTGGATTTCATCTGTTTATCAAGTCTAAAATCAGAGTCCATTAGGGCTGTAGTCGACTGAAGAAATTCGACTAAACCTTTATCAACCGATTAGTCGATTAAAAGGGGGCGTGGCAAAATATGTCTAAACTATGAAGTTTGTCCAGGTTTCCAACCCAAACTGCACTCAAAAGACGACAACTGCACTGGAAGTCATGCTATTTATGCAGAAAAGTATAATAAACAGTGTATTTATATGTTAGATGTGGTATGTTATTGTCATGATTGTCTCCAAAATCTTCATCTGACTCACTCACATTTTTTTCTGTTTTCGCCATTAAGCTATCTTAGATAATGTTCTAATAAGGGCTTGAGTAATATTTATCTTAATTTTTGTGTATTTTACTATCTTAAACTAAGATTTGCCAAGCGTTTTTTTTTTCTTCCAATTTGGAACACAGTAGCTTTTTTCTTTTACTCTCAATTCTTATGTTTTTCTTATTTTAAGTAAAGCAAGACATTCTATGCTTGTTCCATTCACAAATATTATTTTAAGATAGTCAGAATATATAATATAAGATAAATAATGCTTGATTCAAACACTCACTCATTTATTATCTTATTAAGATTTTATTTTTGTTCTTTTAATCTAAATATAAATTAAAGTAATATAAATTGGTCGACTAATAAAAATGTTGGTCGACTAAGACACCATCGACCCACTAATCGACCACACAACAAGCGCTGACACTGGGCCCAAACATATCACCTTTTTTTCTCATTGAGATACAAGACCTTCCAAGACCAAGACCTTACCTTGACGTCATTATTAAGGTACTCCAGTAGGGCTGTCAGGGGGAAAATAGATGTGTGTATGGAACAGAATGCCTTATTTTTTAGCTGCTGTCCAAGAGGGAGATGGTACAGTGGAAAAAAATAAGAACAGGTCTGAGAGTAGAACCCTGGGACGCCACAGTGATTCTAACTCATTCCTAGCAAATTATTAATCGCTTTGAGTTTACTCGCACATTTCACAACTTTCAAAGGCCAACGCAGAGTTTGGGCATCGAGCCACTACTAACTATATCCAGCTTCCTGGTTCACAGACGATTAAAAACACTACAATTAGAGTCGCACACACTCCTGGGATGATATCAGGCTTGGAACTTTTCAAAATGTCTTCACAAACTGACGCTTGGTTGGTGTAAAACGAACATTAATATTTACAACAGGTATTATCCAACCAAATAAAGCCAAATTATGCACTTCAAGGCTGCAAATTACAATTATTTTGGTTGTCGACCAGTCAGATGATTGTTTCTATTGTATATTGAAACTTTTAAATACATTTTTTAACCAAATAAATGTTTCTTTAGGCTCCTAGATTGAGAGTAGATACTATTTACATAGTGTACTATGGATGAAAATCAGAGATTATTCTTTTTTGGCATTTGATTTAATAATGTTGCTGTCTTTGTTATAAAAGGTCTTTTGTATGGGTTTTACAGTCTTTATAGTTCAGATAATGATTATAAAGACGCAACAATTTTAAATACTCTACTAGTCATGATTATTCCAGTTCACACACACGCACACACACGCACACACGCACGCACGCACACGCACGCACGCACGCACACACATGCACACACGCACACACACGCACACACGCACGCACACACATACATGCACGCACGCACACACACGCACACGCACACACGCACGCACGCACATACATGCACGCACACACACGCACACACACACACACACACGCACACACACGCACGCACATGCGCGCACACGCACACACACACACACGCACACACACACACGCACATGCGCGCACACACGTACGCACACACACACACACACACACACACACACACACACACACACACACACACACACACACACACAGAAATCCTACAACTTGTGACTCCAACGGAAGAGCCCCCAAAAACAGCTAGAGCGTTTGTACTTTTGTGTAATCTGTGGTTGATTTTTCTTTTTTCCAGATTTGAAGTGCTGTGCTTCCTGATGCTGTGCTACAACTCGGCGGTGGTCTACATGCCTCTGTCCTCCTACCAGTCTGTCTGCAGAATGAGCTCACGGTAAGAGTGCTACAGGCTCTACAGCTGCTCACAGGTACAGAGGGTTTATGAAGATGTCATCCTGTATTCAGGCTTTTACGTACTGCACCACTGCTGGCACCCAAAATGAATAGACGAACAGAAGCAGTGTAGCAACATGATGCTTGGAGGTGCATCTATTGCCAAGGTGACCACTTTTAGATAGAGTCCATTATCTACTTAGCCTGCAATATCTGCTCGGGTTTGTAGAACCTCACTTTTTGACGTTGATATTAAAATGTAGCTGTTTAGAGGTCTATATTGTTTCTTATTATTCTGGAGTGCTTTTGTGATTATTGATCAGTGTTTAAAAGCCCTGTACCAGATTTTTACAGACACAGGTAACGCTAACAGACATTAGCATGCTAACAGCACACTGGTGATGGGGAAAGTGAAGCCTCATGAAACAGCAAGACATCTGAGCCAAACGGTTAGAAACACAGTTTGAAACACTTCTCCAGAGTGACATCTAGTGGTATGTTTTAATACTACAACATCCACAGTGGTTTGAACATTGTGCTATGGATGCCATTAAAATAACATCACATGTTATGTGTGTGTATTATTGATTGATTGCATTTTTGTTTGTAGAATAATATGAATATAAAAGACAAATGTTTTCACAAAAACGAGAAAATGTTGTACAATTTCGGTTTTATTAAAAAAATGGCCTACAATTTCCTCTTGTGGAGGGATGCAGTCTGTATTTTATTTATTTATGCTTTTATTATCTTACTTCTGAAAAGTAGCAAAACTCAAGAAGCACAGTTCGCCCATCACTACAGAACACTTCCTGCTTCTCTCGTAGGATAAAACACTTGATAAATAGATGCAGGGTAAAAGCTGTGGTCCCATTTTCACACCAGCTTTTGCAATATATCTGTGCTGTTTTTACCATTTCACAACAGTAAAGATCAGGTACATACCCTTTCAAACAGTCTAACGCGGAGAACAACATGAATATAGCTCATAAATTCACTTTTACTGAGTGGAAGAAGAAAATAACCTTCTATGATTATTACACAGGATTAAAAGTAACATTTATATGCTTTGGCTCAAGAATAATCCTTTAATATTAATAAACAGACCATTCAACCGTTCAGACAAACAGTCATTTTTGCAGATAATACCCTCAAACAAACAACACAAAGTTATGTTTAGAGAGCAATAATCCTGATATTTTATGTTTGTAAGATCATTTTACATATATGCCTCAAAGGCTATCATCGGCTAAAGAAACTCTTGATGGATTTGGAATTCAAGGCATGTTACAGACAAAGTTCTCAAATAAACTACTAGTAAACAGTGGTTTACAGTGGTAAAATGGACAATTCGCTCACAAATGTTATTGTTCTTGATTGTTTTTTCTTGTAACAATTCTTTAGATTGAGTGCACAAAGTGTCAAAAAACAAAACAAAAGTAGGACATCTGTATCCATATTATCCAAACAACAAGCAAGTAGTGACAGCAGGTACCACAATTCTTAATTTGACTAAATTAAGTATTTTATTAAGATTTTAACTATTCTTTAACTTATTGCACATTCTAAATTTCTTATTTCATGAATTCCTTTTGTTTTTCAATTAAAAAAGAAACACACACAAAACAACACATACAAAAAACCCAACAACAACAAATGGACAAGTGATAATAAATGTGGAAATTCCTTTGTTTGTTCCGTCTCTTTTTTGCTCCTCTGTTAAAATAAATCAGATCTCAAAGTTCCTATATATCCATTTGTACCAAATATTATAACATTTTTCCCGTTCAAGCCTCATGTCTCTTCACAGTATTGTTCAATTCCTCCATTTTCATTTCACATCCACCATTTCCTTGTCACTTTTCTTAGCACAAAAAAAAGTTTAAAAAACCTCAGGCCTCCTTTCCCATCTCTCGCTTTTCTTTTGTAGGCTTCTCTGACAAAGCGCTATCTAGCCTCAGCCTGAGAAGTAGACTCTCTGAAGTATAGAGAGAGAAGATTAATGAGCAGTGGACAATAAGAGAGAGGTACATGTGACCAGAGGCAGCAGAGGATATGGAGCTTCCCCCACAGAGAGCAGTCAGAGCCCCGGGCAGAAACCGTCTAGACACACAGTAAAACTCCCCGCGGGTACTCCCTGCTCCAACCTCAGCACGCCGGAGACTCCTGAGAACAAAGACTTGTATTTTCAGTTCAACCTGTTTTATCAGGCTCCTGGCACAGCTCTACCACCACCACACCAGGCAGTACAGGCTCCTGGCACAACTCTACCACCACACCAGGCAGTACAGGCTCCTGGCACAGCTCTACCACCACACCAGGCAGTACAGGCTCCTGGCACAGTTCTACCACCACCAGGCAGTACAGGCTCCTGGCACAGCTCTACCACCACCACACCAGGCAGTACAGGCTCCTGGCACAGCTCTACCACCACCAGGCAGTACAGGCTCCTGGCACAGCTCTACCACCACCAGGCAGTACAGGCTCCTGGCACAGCTCTACCACCACCACACCAGGCAGTGCAGGCTCCTGGCACAGCTCTACCACCACCACACCAGGCAGTACAGGCTCCTGGCACAGCTCTACCACACCAGGCAGTACAGGCTCCTGGCACAGCTCTACCACACCAGGCAGTACAGGCTCCTGGCACAGCTCTACCACACCAGGCAGTACAGGCTCCTGGCACAGATCTACACCACCACACCAGGCAGTACAGGCTCCTGGCACAGATCTACACCACCACACCAGGCAGTACAGGCTCCTGGCACAGCTCTACCACCACACCAGGCAGTACAGGCTCCTGGCACAGCTCTACCACACCAGGCAGTACAGGCTCCTGGCACAGCTCTACCACCACACCAGGCAGTACAGGCTCCTGGCACAGCTCTACACCACACCAGGCAGTACAGGCTCCGTGCACAGCTCTACCACCACACCAGGCAGTACAGGCTCCTGGCACAGCTCTACCACCACCACACCAGGCAGTACAGGCTCCTGGCACAGCTCTACCACCACACCAGGCAGTACAGGCTCCTGGCACAGCTCTACCACACCAGGCAGTACAGGCTCCTGGCACAGCTCTACCACACCAGGCAGTACAGGCTCCTGGCACAGCTCTACCACCACCACACCAGGCAGTACAGGCTCCTGGCACAGCTCTACCACCACACCAGGCAGTACAGGCTCCTGGCACAGCTCTACCACACCAGGCAGTACAGGCTCCTGGCACAGCTCTACCACCACCACACCAGGCAGTACAGGCTCCTGGCACAGCTCTACCACACAGGCAGTACAGGCTCCTGGCACAGCTCTACACCACACCAGGCAGTACAGGCTCCTGGCACAGCTCTACACCACACCAGGCAGTACAGGCTCCTGGCACAGCTTTACCACACCAGGCAGTACAGGCTCCTGGCACAGCTCTACCACACCAGGCAGTACAGGCTCCTGGCACAGCTCTACCACACAGGCAGTACAGGCTCCTGGCACAGCTTTACCACCACACCAGGCAGTACAGGCTCCTGGCACAGCTCTACCACCACACCAGGCAGTACAGGCTCCTGGCACAGCTCTACCACACCAGGCAGTACAGGCTCCTGGCACAGCTCTACCACACCAGGCAGTACAGGCTCCTGGCACAGCTCTACCACCACCAGGCAGTACAGGCTCCTGGCACAGCGAGACCACCACCACACCAGGCAGTACAGGCTCCTGGCACAGATCTACACCACCACACCAGGCAGTACAGGCTCCTGGCACAGATCTACACCACCACACCAGGCAGTACAGGCTCCTGGCACAGCTCTACCACACCAGGCAGTACAGGCTCCTGGCACAGCTCTACCACCACACCAGGCAGTACAGGCTCCTGGCACAGCTCTACCACACCAGGCAGTACAGGCTCCTGGCACAGCTCTACCACCACACCAGGCAGTACAGGCTCCTGGCACAGCTCTACCACCACACCAGGCAGTACAGGCTCCTGGCACAGCTCTACCACACCAGGCAGTACAGGCTCCTGGCACAGCTCTACCACACCAGGCAGTACAGGCTCCTGGCACAGCTCTACCACCACCACACCAGGCAGTACAGGCTCCTGGCACAGCTCTACCACCACACCAGGCAGTACAGGCTCCTGGCACAGCTCTACCACACCAGGCAGTACAGGCTCCTGGCACAGCTCTACCACACCAGGCAGTACAGGCTCCTGGCACAGCTCTACCACACCAGGCAGTACAGGCTCCTGGCACAGCTCTACACCACACCAGGCAGTACAGGCTCCTGGCACAGCTCTACACCACACCAGGCAGTACAGGCTCCTGGCACAGCTCTACCACCACACCAGGCAGTACAGGCTCCTGGCACAGCTCTACCACACCAGGCAGTACAGGCTCCTGGCACAGCTCTACCACCACACCAGGCAGTACAGGCTCCTGGCACAGCTCTACCACACCAGGCAGTACAGGCTCCTGGCACAGCTCTACCACACCAGGCAGTACAGGCTCCTGGCACAGCTCTACCACACCAGGCAGTACAGGCTCCTGGCACAGCTCTACCACACCAGGCAGTACAGGCTCCTGGCACAGCTCTACCACACAGGCAGTACAGGCTCCTGGCACAGCTTTACCACCACACCAGGCAGTACAGGCTCCTGGCACAGCTCTACCACCACACCAGGCAGTACAGGCTCCTGGCACAGCTCTACCACACCAGGCAGTACAGGCTCCTGGCACAGCTCTACCACCACACCAGGCAGTACAGGCTCCTGGCACAGCTCTACCACACCAGGCAGTACAGGCTCCTGGCACAGCTCTACACCACACCAGGCAGTACAGGCTCCTGGCACAGCTCTACCACCACCACAACAGGCAGTACAGGCTCCTGGCACAGCTCTACACCACACCAGGCAGTACAGGCTCCTGGCACAGCTCTACACCACACCAGGCAGTACAGGCTCCTGGCACAGCTCTACACCACACCAGGCAGTACAGGCTCCTGGCACAGCTCTACACCACACCAGGCAGTACAGGCTCCTGGCACAGCTCTACACCACACCAGGCAGTACAGGCTCCTGGCACAGCTCTACCACACCAGGCAGTACAGGCTCCTGGCACAGCTCTACACCACACCAGGCAGTACAGGCTCCTGGCACAGCTCTACACCACACCAGGCAGTACAGGCTCCTGGCACAGCTCTACCACACCAGGCAGTACAGGCTCCTGGCACAGCTTTACCACACCACACCAGGCAGTACAGGCTCCTGGCACAGTTCACTGGAGGAGGCATGGTTTGAAACAAAGAGATCCCATTGGCCGCTGGACACCACATGACATGGATTGATTTAGTTTTAGGTTTAGTACGATATCTAGTGTCATATTTACTCTTCTTTGTCCAGCATACGTGCAACAAAAGTTGCAAAACTCCAAAAATAATGTACCAGTATGTTAAAATATTTTATTGAGTCATTGAAAAAAAAAAATCACTGTCGACACTATTTTACTTCAAATGCTTCTCAAATGGCAGAATTATGGGCAGCACAACTGCTGAAAAGTGCTTCTTTTGACTTGTTACGGCCGAATGGAGATTGAAAGCTTCTCCGTTTCTCCGTTATTGCTCCAACTGTGCAGAGCTACTTTGGTTGCTAATAGCACAAGGAGGTTTAGGACACTTCATCTAGCTCACAACAATTATTTTCCTTAACAAACAGACCCAGAAACATGTTGTGTGTGATCCCTAAATGCGAGTGTGGCTGCTGTGTTCCTGTTGTTTATCTGGTCTTCTACAACTTGATTTTCTTCTTTTAGATGTCGGATACAAACTAAATATTTGTTCAGAATTTTAGACCTTTATAACTGTAATTAGACTGTAGCAGCTCTTTCACATTTTAGTTGTGTTTTGAGCTTTTACAGGAGAATCATTACTCACCATTGACTTTTTGCCATGTCATTTACATAACCTCTATTGTTGACAATAATCATGACAATCTAGGGTTAGGGCTGAAGTGGAGTATTTGGGTCATTTATTTTTATTTTCACTAAATAACAAAAGTTTTTTTTTTTAAATATAATGTTTCTTTTTGTGAGCCAAAGTAAACAGTCAGACCCAGTGCACTGTGTACATGTAATCCACCTTTAGAGGAAGAGATGCACAGACTCATTTACATCAGAAGATCTTGTCTCCCTGACCTTTGACACTGGAAATGAAAGCGTGCCCTGTCTCTCACTGATCAGAACACTCTGCACACGTGGCCTGTACTGGTGTTGATCAGATTGTATTACCTGTGCTGTATTTGTGTTGTCCAGGCTGAGCGTGTGTGGCTTTCCTCGTCAGCAGCAGAAGCTCTGGAGAGAACCGTGTAACCGCGTCCTGCTCGACCCTGAGTTCATGGTGCAGATGCTCACCGCCGTCTACCACGCCATGTATGTTCTCACATTTATTTGCATATTCAAATTTTGCTTTTATTTATCCTATTTATTGTATTTATTTGTACTATTCCTAATCACCATTTGTTTACACATATTGATGCACACTTTGACAGCCGTGCTTCACACAGCATTGTGAGACTAATAGGCCTCTCGCCAGTTTGTGGAGCTCAGGCCTAATAAATAAAGAATTAAGAAATAATCAGTGTTTGGAAGAATACTTTTTATTATAAAATACAAAATATGTTTAATATTTTTTTTAAAAGATACAAATTACTGACTTCCTGCATTAAAATGTATTCTGTTACATGGTCCAATCAGAGTACTGTATTCTAAATACTTTCACTAAGTTGCTTTACATCATAATGTCAAAGACAGAGACTTAACAATAACATTATGTTGGTCACTCACACTGGGTGCATTTGTTCATAATCCCTCAAATTATTAAAAGAAAATTGAATGCTGTTGACTGGCAGGACTGAAGAAGCTACTTGAATGAGTGACAAAATGTATTCACTGTTTAGCACTTTTGTCCAGTCGACAGACTTTTGCTTCTGTTTGTATTTGCATTTATACATCACAAATTTGAGGATAAAAAAAATAGCACATGCACGGACCATCAATAATAACACCCCTAAAAGTACAGTACAGTACAGTACAGAGTAACTGTAGTAGAATACATATTTTCGGTGCATGTATTAATTCCCAACAGTGGAAATAATACATAATGTGTGTCCTTTGAAAAAACCCAAGATGATCATTAATAATTAGAAATATCTTGTTTAGATTGAAATGGTAAATGGGTTCTCCAAAGGGGTGGCAGTGGTGCAGCCGGTGTAAGTGCAGAGGGGTTAAATGTTGCCTTGCTGAAACCACAGGCGTTTCTAAAGAAGCCTCAGAGTGCTCATGTGTGTCTGTGTTGTGACTGACAGATACAATGGAGAGTGGGAGATGGGACGCGAGGCTCTGGAGGACCTCCTGTACCGGTCCCAGCTGGAGCTCTACTCACAGCCACTTCTGGTAAGACCTCTGACCCAAACCCGGCTCAAACAGGCTCCAGAACAGGACTTTGGCTCTGACTGGGGGAGCTTTGGGACTTCAAGCTATTATGACAAGCCCGACACAAATGAAAATGAATCAAAGAGCTGGAGTTCTCTATAAACGGTTATGGAGTGCAGCCCCACCAGCTGAAAATCACCCCATTTTTGAAATGAAAAGTAAAATAATCTAGATCCATCAAGTAGAACTAAAGTTGAAATGACTCATTACCACTTTGTTATAACAACACCTTAATAAACAATGAACAAATAGTTTATTAAGAATGATTCAGGCTTAATTAACTACTTAATTAAGAGGTTAGAGTTAGGGTATATTTTGTAGCTATTTGCTTATAAAGAGTCTTTGTTCATGCTTTATTAAGGTTTAAAAAAAGTGTAGATGTTACAAAGTGGTACACATTGCTCATATTAAGGATACTGCACTCTTCTCTTGTAAAGTATTTTTTGTAATGATTATTTATGTCTGTTTTATGAATGCATTTATCCTTTTGTGTAAAGCACTTTGAATTACTGTGTACCAATTGTGCCCTACAAATAAACTTGCCTTGCCTACTATGCTGTATTTAAGCCATTTTAATGTATATATTATACGATTTTTATTGTTTTTTTGTTTGTTTGTTGCATTACTTTTTCTAGATATTTTACAAAATGTTTTCCCTTTTTTTTGATCTTTCAGACTAGTTTAGTGTATTTGAATTGATTCCTGCATGTTCCTGTATTGTCCTGCAACTGAGGCTCCTGTGGTCAGAAAAGCCCTGTTTTCACCTACCCCCTATCCCCGCCCACATCCTGTACTTGTTGAAAATTTAAGATGCCGAGTGACACATGTAGTGTTTAAAAATGTTACGTAACCACTGTTCTAACTAATCTGCAGCTTGTTACAATGAAATGTTACTATGAAGAGGCGGGGCTTATTAGTTCTGCAGTTTTGAACAGGAAGTTAATGGACTTTTGTTGTTTTAGATCCATAATGCAGTTTACAATGAACAAAACATAAAATGATGACCTGCTTCTGTTATAGTTCAGTACTGTACGGTACAAAAGCATACTATGTGTCCTTTAATGTAATCCTTTGTCTGTTGGCAGCTGGGGAACGCCATGAAGAACTCCCTCCCAGACTCCGCCCCGGACGAACCGCGGGGGCGCAAGGTCCTGCAGGTGGAGGTGACCCCCACCATCAGCCGCATCTCCATCTCCGCCATCACCACTGCCTCCATACGGCGCCACCGCTGGAAGAGAGAGGGTACTGCAGCCACTCCAGCACCACCACTTTCACACCATTAGTAAAGATAGGGTTTTTGTAGTTTGTTTCGCTCTTCTAAGCTGTACCTCTTTTCAATCAGTGATGGCCCACATGAAGGAGATCTTGGGTGAGATGATTACAGTGTGGATGGATGTTGTTCTGTTTCAGCAGTGAGAGGAGAAGCAGGCACCATTAGCGCTGGTCCAATGGTGTTTGACGTCAGTGCCTCTGTGTTCATACAGTCTTGTCACTCACTGCTCCTCACTGCTTTCTCGTCCTGTCTCACCTCTTTTGTTGTTTCCTGTGAAAATGGTGCAGAGGAAGTTTGCAAGTTTTAGGCAAACTTGTGACAAAATGGTGCTTTATACTTGATTTGATTTCAGAGACTTTACTAAAAATGTCCAAGTACAACCATTTTTAGTTTTAGATGTTAAAGATTGCAATGCCTAAGCTGATATAATTCCAGATAGAAATTTCCTACTTGTTTTGCCCATAAACATTTTTAAAGATTTTAAAGACACAACGGAGATCAGTTATGTGGTAATTACTGTCCGTAACGTAGTAGTAATTTTCAATCCAAAAACCAAATCTGTTTGAGTTTGAGTTTTTAAATCCAAAACATTACCAGACTCGTTCTGCATTTAATCCCAAGGTGGTTTAGATCTTTTGGAAATATATTGTTGTTTCATTATTTTGTACATTTTTCATAAAGTCTATGGGAAAAATGAATGGTTGTACTTGCTGAACTTCAAAGTGGGCAGACATTGCTGAGCTCCACAGTGTAACAGTCATAGTCAGACTTGGCTTTGATCATTCTGAATGGCTATAACCCAAAGAGCAGTAACAAGAAATCTGTAATATTTATGAGAAAACAATCTCCCAGTCATTAGGAGAAGTCCTATATTTGCAGGGCCCAGGTGACTCCTCGGGCTCTTTAGCAGAAGTCTTATATTTGCTGGGTCCAGGTGACTCCTCGGACTCTTTAGCAGAAGTCTTATATTTGCTGGGTCCAGGTGACTCCTCGGACTCTTTAGCAGAAGTCTTATATTTGCTGGGTCCAGGTGACTCCTCGGACTCTTTAGCAGAAGTCTTATATTTGCTGGGTCCAGGTGACTCCTCGGACTCTTTAGCAGAAGTCTTATATTTGCTGGGTCCAGGTGACTCCTCGGACTCTTTAGCAGAAGTCTTATATTTGCAGGGTCCAGGTGACTTCTCGGGCTCTTTAGCAGAAGTCTTATATTTGCTGGGTCCAGGTGACTCCTCGGACTCTTTAGCAGAAGTCTTATATTTGCAGGGTCCAGGTGACTCCTCGGACTCTTTAGCAGAAGTCTTATATTTGCTGGGTCCAGGTGACTCCTCGGGCTCTTTAGCAGAAGTCCTATATTTGCTGGGTCCAGGTGACTCCTCGGACTCTTTAGCAGAAGTCTTATATTTGCTGGGTCCAGGTGACTCCTCGGACTCTTTAGCAGAAGTCTTATATTTGCTGGGTCCAGGTGACTCCTCGGACTCTTTAGCAGAAGTCCTATATTTGCTGGGTCCAGGTGACTCCTCGGGCTCTTTAGCAGAAGTCTTATATTTGCTGGGTCCAGGTGACTCCTCGGACTCTTTAGCAGAAGTCTTATATTTGCAGGGTCCAGGTGACTTCTCGGGCTCTTTAGCAGAAGTCTTATATTTGCTGGGTCCAGGTGACTTCTCGGACTCTTTAGCAGAAGTCTTATATTTGCAGGGTCCAGGTGACTCCTCGGACTCTTTAGCAGAAGTCTTATATTTGCTGGGTCCAGGTGACTTCTCGGGCTCTTTAGCAGAAGTCTTATATTTGCTGGGTCCAGGTGACTTCTCGGACTCTTTAGCAGAAGTCTTATATTTGCTGGGTCCAGGTGACTCCTCGGGCTCTTTATCAGAAGTCTTATATTTGCTGGGTCCAGGTGACTTCTCGGACTCTTTAGCAGAAGTCTTATATTTGCTGGGTCCAGGTGACTTCTCGGACTCTTTAGCAGAAGTCTTATATTTGCAGGGTCCAGGTGACTCCTCGGGCTCTTTAGCAGAAGTCCTATATTTGCAGGGTCCAGGTGACTTCTCGGGCTCTTTAGCAGAAGTCTTATATTTGCTGGGTCCAGGTGACTCCTCGGACTCTTTAGCAGAAGTCTTATATTTGCAGGGTCCAGGTGACTCCTCGGGCTCTTTAGCAGAAGTCTTATATTTGCTGGGTCCAGGTGACTCGTCTCAAGCTGCTCCACTAAAGCTGCACATCTGCTCGTCTCTTGTTGACTCCCAGATGGTTTTGACTACTCAAGCGAAGCAGAGTTGAGCCTCATCGTCAATCCTCCTACTAGTGACCAGCAGCCGGGCCCCTGGGAGCGCGTCGGGGAGCGGAGAGGCCGGGCCCCCAGCCAGCACAGCAGCAGTAGCAGCATCATTCCCCCCATCACACTCGAGGGTAGGGCTCTGAGGGCAGGGGCCCACAGCATCGAGGGCCCCGGACTGTCGGCCCTTTAACCAGTCATTCTCCACTTCTCCTGCTCCTGAGGGGACGACTCTACAGCTTTACATGTGGCTGCTGCTGCTTCTATTCCCAGAAGTCTTTAACCAGGGTTCCCACAAGCAAGTGAAGACGTCATTGTCTGTAGAATGTACAAAATTTTCAATTGTACTTTTTCTTTAAATTCCAATCACTTATCTTGTTTAGTGGTAGCTTGTGGTACTTATATCAGTACTTATGATGGTATTTATTTAAATAATTACAGTGATACTTAGTGGTAGTTAAAGTGGTACCTTCCCTGATATTTAGTGGTAAATGTATTATAGTAGAACTTAAAGTGTAACTACCCCAAGTAACATTTCCACATTATACTGTATATAAGCCATTCTTATGGTATAATAATCAAGCTTAATTACACTTTCCATTTACCATTGCTAATACCACCACTATAGGTAGGTACCAACAAATACACCTGTAACACTTTAAGTACTGTAGAGCTCTGGTGTAAAGAAACACGCTGAATACTTTACCATATAATTCCTGCACAAAAGGGCTACTGTAGGCCGTAACCCGGAGCAACAGTTGTAACTGATAAATAGAACCTCTTTCAAAAGTTGTCAGCAAGCAAGCGTCACATTCAAAAGCAGTTATATACAGGCATCTTTTCATTAGACACAAGAAAACAGTAATAGTAAACTCAGAACTATACACAAAATATTATTCCAATACTATTACAAGTATCAATGCATGTACCACTAAGTATCGATGTAATTATCAATGTAAATTCCACTATAAGTACCGATATAAGTACCACAAACTACCACTACAATGTACCACTAGCTCTCAGTACAAGCACCATTCCAAGTATCACTGTAACCATCACTGGAAGTACCACTTAAAGTATTTACTAAGTTTTACTGTAAACATCTACTAAGTAACAGGACATATTTTAAAGTGACACCTAATCATTTGAACCAAGAAGTCAGAAAGAACTTTTTCAGCAACAACCAAATGTTTCTCGAGAGCTTAAGGTGAGAATGTTACTGGACAAACCTACAGTCGACTGGCTGTTGTTATAGAAGTGAAGTGCTTGATTTAGGTCTAGTTTTTTTTTCTTCTGAAGTGTAATTCACTCTTCAAATACTGTGGGAACCCTGCTTAACTCGTCCAGCCTGCAAACCCTGGTGTAGACGTGACTAACCCTTTTTGGGCTTGTTAAAGCTCCTGGCTCTGACAGAGGTTTTCCTTTGGGCCGTTCTGCATGGGCATCATCTCGTCATGGTCTCCCCTCTCGCCTCCTTCTACATCCTCCTGACCGTTCCTCTTGTCACTCACTGAGCCCGGCACATCCTGCTCTTAACTGGATTTCCTCTCTAATGTCTCCTCTATATCTTTTTAAATGTCTGAAACGTCTCTCAGGCGTTATTCCTGGGGTTATTTTTATCTTTCAGCTCAGTGAGTGAGAATGACTCCTCCATCATGCATGGGCCAATGCCACTGCAAACTCGGACACCTCCTGCCTTAAATGACAATCCTCTAACATTAAAAGCAGCTTGAGGGACTTGGCTTATTACACAGTGAGGTTATCGTATCTCTGCTGCCCATTTTGTCCTTTTAAATGTCTAACACATTTGTCTGGACCTGTGCGCTCACCATCAGTGTGCCATTCTTTACATGTGTCTGTAGCTCAAATGTATTTCACAATTATTTCATTTTGATAATTGTAAAGGGTAGGCATTCTTTATTTGGAAATACATTTTTAATATTGAATAGGTGTTTTGTTTACTCCTGATGACTTTGACC
Source organism: Rhinogobius similis (assembly GCA_019453435.1). Lineage (NCBI taxonomy): Eukaryota > Metazoa > Chordata > Actinopteri > Gobiiformes > Gobiidae > Rhinogobius > Rhinogobius similis. Next base: position 35,794,795 of record CM033633.1, on the reverse strand, counting down.
AAAACTTGTATTATATATTTATAGTACAGTATAGTTTTAAGACCCTACAACTATACTATGCATGAATCTTTTATCTTTGTGCTGGTAAGTTGGTTTCTTGCACAGTGAAGGCAGGTATGACAAGAACACATAAAGTTAAAGGTGTTATAAGCACATATCAGCTCCACAGGGATGACCCGTGCTGTGGGTGATGGGAGCAGCATGTGTGGCGTGCATGTGTCCCTGTCCCTCTGATGATGATGCATGACGACAGTGACACAAAAGACCACTGGCCTGTATCTTCTCCTAATAACATTCTTTTAACTCTTCAACCTATCATTAACCTATCATCCTTTTCTTTTTCAGCTGAAGGATAAAGTCATAAGAGGTCACACTGTAAAACATGAACATCTACACGGGTTAAAAGGGGAATATGCTCTTTATTTGAGTTTGTTTGACTAGTTCAGATTTATCGACCTTTTAAATTGGACCAAGAGTGTTTGATTTGTTTTAACTTTAAATTCTAAAGGTGCACCATGTAACTTTTCTGGAGGGTCCGCCACCTGCTAGTCTCCATAAACTGGCCTATCTCCATGGAGACGAGCAGGCGACACCACCAGGACAAGTTACAGGTCAGGGGTCTCATTTATAAAACCTAACATGGACATGTACGTGTGGACAAAATACAAATGTCCAAAAACTTCATTTCTCGTTTCTCGCTCAGATTGTCTTTTGCCTCATCATTGAAAGCCCAGGCGTACAAAGCTCACAGTTTTTGGACCGAATCATTAATTTCCTCATCAAGTTTTCTTTTCATAGATCATAGTAAGAATGCATATTTTCCAAGGTATAGTTTTGAGCAATTAAACATCTGTATTGAAATAAATGCAATAAGTTGAAAGTCATACTGTGGAACATTCCAGGAAAAGGAATAGTATCACGAAGACCAGCAGGTGGCGGACATTCCACTGGAAAAGTTAAACTTATATATATTCTTACAACTTTGGAAGATTTTTTTTCTTACATTAAGCTAAATCATTTGAGCCTGCACTCTCGCCTCACAGCAGGAAGCTCTCAGGTTTGATTCTCGGTCTGGCCGGGCCCTTTCTATGTGTCGAGTTTGCATGTTCTCTCTGTGCCTGCCCTAATCCTCCACAGTTAGTTGAAGTTGCAAGTTTTGAAGCAGCAATTTCTTAAGCAACAATATATCCTCAACTCAGAAACTCCTGTGATTCTTTTTTTAGTTTGTCGGTGTAATAAAGGCCTATTTCAGTGTCTTTGTAAATTCTCCTGGACGCGTTTAAAATCTGAACTTTGAACAGAATACTTTTATTAAAAGATATGTTGCAATACTGGTAAAAAAAACAACAACTTCTCTACCATCAACCTAAAACACACACAATAAACGACCGGTAATCCTCTTAATTTGGGGACAGTAGAGTGTACTTTAACCTTACTAGACAAAACGAAATTAGCTTAAATTACTCTCAACCGTATTAAATGTGTTATATGTACGTTTTCTTGCCTGGATTGTTCCACAGTATGGCATTAAACTTGTCTAGCTTGCATTTATTCAAGATACACTGGAAGAAAGTACAATCTTAAATAAGATAATAAAGTAAAAAGGGATTGAATTAAGTCATATTTATCTTGGTTAATGCATATTTTGAATAACTTTCTTATAAGATTAATAAGATTTGCCAATGGAGCAAGAAGGTTTTGTCCTTATTGCAAGTGCAGTAGCATTTTTTTTCCTAATTTATCTAAGTTAGAAATTTCTTATGCTTATTCCATTAACAACTTTATTAAATACTACTTATTTCAAGCACTTGTTACTTTGTTCAGATGGTCATTTTTTCCAGCATAAATAGGTTACATTGTTTTTATCGCCTTGAAAAACGAGCACTGTAGTGAGTGGATAGCACACATGCCAGGCTCTGTGTGCAGCCGGACGCAGTGTCATGGGTTTGGTATCTGACTCCAACAATTTGCTGAATGTCCTTCCCCCTATAATCCCCATTTCACACTGCACTGTCCTGTACAATAAAGCCTTGGCCAAAAAACAACAACATTCTTATTGTGAGTGGGCTCTCCTCTCCACAGATCTGACCATTCCAGGCAATAACATCTCCATGGAGACGAGCAGGTGACAGACCTTCCATCTTAAAAGTTACATAGAGCACCTTTAATATTCCGCAGCCTTTTAACCCGTGTAGATGTTCATTCCAGCGGTGCACGTGTTTTTACCCGACTGTCCAGTTTGAGACAGTGACGTAGAGTTCCCCAGAGACCAGGGTGTCCATTATAGACTGAGATGAGCGTGTGCATGTGCAGAGCATGTTATCCAGCTGACTCTGTCCAAGTGGAAGTCGATGAGAAGCCCGTCACAGCGGCGCAGCTCAGGGGCACTGCGGACTATTGGATTGTCCGCGTGTTTGTGCATCACACTGACTTAATGAAGCTCTCCACAATACAATACACCGAGCTGCACTGGACTCACATGTTTGTGGTACTTGTGCACTGAATCGAATTTTACTTTGGCTGTGTTAAGAATAGGACGGCAACAAAAATCACAATCTAATCGAAATTGCAGCATTAATAGTTAGAATTCTAGTTAAAGTAAAACAAAAAATGGTGCTCTAGGAATTTAATTTTGTTTTGTTTTTTTGCAAATCCAATTGCAAAGAAATGGCAAATTACACATAATTCCAAAATGTACACATGTTATGCATACATTTTTGAGCTTTTAACCATTTTGTAACATTGTTCCCATCAAAAACGTGCCTGGAGTTGTGTTTACCTGGTTTGATGGATCTTGTTTAGTTAGTCCTCTCCCCCTGAGCCTCATAAAACTTGTTATAACAAATATCTCTGATTTGTGACATCAAAAGATAGCAAACCAGAGGGCGCTCATTTCCAGACTCGTTCTGAGCATCTCTGCCTCAAATCACATTCATTGCAACTGTTAGGTCTGTTAATCACCTCCATGTAATTCCCTCTACAGCCGTTAGATGGCGCTCTGACTCAATTCCAGATATGGGAAATGCCTGACTGATGACATAATGTGTCCTTTTTGTATATACTTTTTTCTTGACTTTATCCGTAAGGACAGTTGCGTCATGAAAGGTGGAGAGAGGGAGGGGGGAGTCATTTGGCACACATGTACAACGCCCTTATGCACTACACCAGGCCAGTAACAGGCCAATAACATTTGTAATATTTGCCTTGTGTATAACTTTGGTTTAGACCAGCTACAGGAGGACCTTTACCCCGCACTGATATTAGCACCTGACATGTGACCATAATGCTAGTCATATTTAGCACGGCTTTATGTGCACAGGTACCCAAACAACTTTTCAATGTCCCGAAGATTCATTTATTGAGAATAATTGGTTAAACCCACTTTAGGCCTAGCTTTTATTCCCATTCTGACTGTTGTTTCGTGTGTTTTGACCCGTCTCGCTCTCTGCAGAGGCTGATGGGATGAGCGGTGGAGAGGACTCCTTCAACGTCAACGACCCAGACGAGGGCTTCTCCTCCGGGGCGTCCAACAGCAGCCAGCCCAGCGCCACCAAGTCCAGCTCCAGAGCGGCCCAAAAGGGAAGCAGCAGCTTCAAGAAGGCCATCAGTGCACGGCTGTCCCGAGACAAGGAGCGCGAGCACGAGATGGAGAGAGAGAAGGAGAAGGAGGAGTGCACTCAGAAGAGACACCAGAGGCTGCAGACTCCTCCCGGCAGCATCGACGTGGACACCATCCAGCTGAGCCCCATCAAAAAGCACCTGAGCTTCCCCGCGGGGCTGGTCCGGACGGGCAGCACCTCCTCCAGCAAGTCCTTCGACTGCACGAGCCTGAAGCTGAACGGCGGAGCGGAGGAGCGCGGGCAGGCGGCCGGGGGCTCGCACAGGGACGTGGGCCTGGCCACCGGAGGCTCCCGCCGTCACTCCACCGTCAGCCTGCAGGAGGAGCACCTGGGCCGGCCCGAGGACCAGGAACTGCTGTCCCCCGGAGCCCCTCTGACCAAACAGTCCCGCTCTCCCAGCTTCAACATGCAGATCATATCACAGGTCTGAAGGAGGTCTGAGGGAGCAGGGCTGGACCTGGAACCCGCAGGTCTGAGGGGGCAGGACCGAACAGATGACCAGACCGGCCCAAACCCACAGGTCTGAGGGCGCAGGGCCGGACTGACCAGACCGGACTCAAACCCACAGGCTCCTCTGTCCAAGCCAAGTCCACACATAAACAGTTTACATCAAAGAAATGTTGTTCGAGTTAGTTTATAGTTTTTATATCTACTTCCACCAAAACAGGCACACACACAGAACTCCTATTCATTCAGATAAATACATTTGAAGTTTAATGGTCTGGTTAGGCTAATTAGCTATGGAGAAACTTTAAAACTATTCACATTTTTAAATGTACATAAAATTGTCTTCTTTTGGTTATTAGCCATCCATAACTGATTACTTTCTTTACAATACTAACATATAACTATACTTTAAGGAACAAGCATGAAGTCAGATACTAATTTCGAAACCACAATTATATCCGTTTGGTAATTTTCAACATAAATAATAGCATTTTCTTGACTTTTTCTCAGTTTAAATCCCTGTCTATGTGTGGACTGGACTTGTACCTGCCGTGGGAGCTCTAAAGCCATTTAAAAGTTGTGACGGTATTTCCGCACATTCCCCCCGAACCTCGTCGTGGTGTGTCCCGTGTGTCTGTGTGTGTGTGTGTGTGTGTGTGTGTGGGTGTGGACCTCCGTGTGGTCACTACTACGCTGTCGTGCCGTGTCTGCTGTCGTGATGACCGTGTCCACCACCATCACCGTTCCATTCCCCCGACCTCTGCTCCGGGACAGGACTCTCGGACATTTCCAAAGCCGCCGGAGCTTCTAAAGACGTCTCAGAGTCAGTGAATCAGCAATAGAAGAATAGACTCTTTAAAAAGTTTGTAAGCAAATGCGTTCTAGATTCGGCAATGGAGGCAACTGGAGGTGGAAGTGAAGTGGAACACGATGGAGAAATTGGGATTAACGACTGAATATCCCAAAATATGAAAAATCTTGGTGGTTTTGGCAAATGAAAACCGCTCAGATACATGTGAGCGACGTCAGAGCTCGGTTTAAGCACATTTAACATTTGATTTTACATAATCTTTATTTAAATGATACACACTGAGCACATTTGATGAAGATAAAATGCTGATTTTTGAACTTGTTGATCTGACAATAGTGTTGTCACGATACCGCTTTCAATCCTCAAATCAAATTGTTTTTGTACAGCTCAAAACATTATTACAACAGCAGTTATTGCGAAAAGCTTCCCTAAGCTTAAACTTAACGTAAACGTAAACTTAAACTTAACTGTAAAAAATCAGCCGGTAGGAGACGGTGAGGAGAAGTCAGTTTTTTGAATGCCCACCGCTCTCTCTACTTTTTATCATAATCCACAAATGAATCACAAACTGTTTTACCTTCCTACAATACTAAGGAATATACATAATTCTCAATACCAATTTCAATATTAATTAAAACTCAATATTATTATTTTTGGGACAATAAACTGACATTTTTAACACTTTCTTTATGTTACTAGTCTTATAATAGTTCTGATGATGCTCGAGATCACTCTAAAACTGAAATGTTGTCCTGTTTATCAGATTTTTTTAGTATCAATACTTGTTCAAATGAGTATCTAGTTCTGATACTAGTTTTAGTATTGATTTATATCTGATTTTCAAAACTTTTGACAACCTTATCCTGCAGGTTTTTCATTTCATGTGCAGATACATTGCAGACTTTACCACAAATGACACTTTTTGCGAAACTCAAATCCAATTTTGAGGTTAGAAAATAGTATGTTTTCCAACCTTTGTAATAGAAAAGCAAACTGCTGCCACTGCTGTGTCCCGTCAAATCAAAATACCTGCCTGTTTTTTGTTATAAAGACTTAACACCTTTGAGAAAATGATGGTCAACTTCATTTTGCCTCCATTCTCGAAATTCAGAACATTCTGACGACGTGGAATTTTAAAGGGTCTGTAGGGAAAAGCTGTGTGTCCTAACCTTTCATTCCTGGGCTCACGTGCAATCAATCCTGCTGATTTGTGTTTCCTATGAATAAGTCTTGAATCATTTCAGAGCAAAATATAGTTTATTTTAATGGTTATATATTTTATTACAATCCAAAGAAAATGGCACTTTTATGTATTTAACTGTATCTCTGGAAGCTGCGTTCAGTTAATAACATTGGTTCACATTAACAAAAATCACACAAATTTGAATTGCAAGTGTGTTTTTGTGATATGTTTGATTATTAAAATGCAATAAACTATCCTTAAAGGTGCACTGTGGATCTACCACCGGCTTGTTTCCATGGAGATGTCAGTGGTTTGCTTGGAATGTTCCACAATATGGCATTAAACCTCTCCACAGATCTGATTTGTGACTTGATCTTGGCGCAATCTCCATCAGAAAAGTTACATAGTGCACCTTTAACTCAACTTTATTCTTTATTCATGGACCAATGGATATTGCAACGGTAAAACCAGCTTCCAAAGATCGATACTGATTCCATCATTTTATGTCATGCTGTTGATTTGAATGTTTGACGATATATTGATGTACTTTCATAACTAAACTGGAAGCTGTAGTTTTTAACTGGACAAATCAAATATGTCACTACTGTGCAGCTACGTCTACCATTTCAAAAGGAGGGGGCTGGGCTTATTTTGAGCTGAGGATAACTTTAGTGCGCTCTGAGTTAAGTTTGTTGTGTTCCAAGCTAAGTTTGGAATGTTATAATTTAAGTTTGGTGCCCTACTTTTAGGGCATTCCAAACTAAGCTTGGTGCATTTTAAATTAAATTTGGTGCGTTCTAAGCTAAGTTTGTAGCATTCGTACCTAAGTTTGGTCCATTCTAAGCTTAGTTTGTTGCATTTTTAGCTAAGTTTGGTGCATTCTAACTTAAGTATGGTGCGTTCTTAACTAAGTTAAGTTTGTGCGTTCTAAGCAAAGTTTGGTACATTCTGAGTTAGGTTTGATGTGTTCTAAGCTAAGTTTGGTGCATTCTAAGCCACGTTTGGTGCATTTTAAGCTAAATTTGGTGTATTCTAAGTTAAGTTTGTTGCATTAAGTGTGACGTAAGCTTCAGCATTGGCTCCCTCTGGTGGCCTGTTCGTGTTCTGTTCTGTGCTTGGACACCTTAGTTCTACCTCTGCGTGTGGAGCTATGATTTAGAAATGTCAAGATACCGTTTTTTTGGTTTCTTTTTGGTAACCAGGCATTAGGTTGGAATGGGATTGAAATTGGAATAATTCCATGATGTCAAAGTTGCAGATGGAGGACAGTTGTAGATAATATTCTGTTAGTGAGCCATAATTTATGGAAGAAATCTTCACAAAAACAAAAAAATCCACAAATGTTGAACCTTATCATTGACTCTTTTCTTGATTGTCTTGTTTAATATAAAAATACTACTTTTCAATTTTAAAAAATATATTGAACTTTGTGCCAGTTTTTCATATGGATTATCCCAATAATTGCTCTGTAATTATTGGGATAATCCATTACCATACATTAACCATAAAGCTGGTCAAAACATCTGCTTTAGACTGAACAATGTATTTCTGACCTACATTTCAGTTGTTTTCAGATGACACAATAAACTGCCAGATTTTCTTCTACTGTTTTGTAAACTGGTCAGACGTCTAGTTATGGATATGATTGATCAGGGAAAACATTTGTGGATGTTTGTGTAGGTCGTTCCCTCTGAAAATACAATGTAATACAAAATACTGGCTTCTGCTTCATCCGAGAAAGGGAATTTTTTAAACTGGTCCTTTTGGGATTCTCTAAAAGACTGTTATGTACTTCGAAGTCTGAGACAAATTTGTTGGTTGTTATTTTGGTCCCTGCAAATTTCACACGATTTGACGTTTTATACAATGCATCTTCTCGTTACCTTGCATGCACAGACTTGACGCTTGCATTAGTGCGCTGCTCTTTCCTGCCTCTAGCGTGCCCCCTTCAGGCTGAGAGGCGTCAGCGCGGCCTGCTGGTCTGCATGTTCAGTGCTCCACCTGAGCGCTGGTTCTGATGTGCCAAAAAAACCCTACTCTGTCCCAGCTGAAGTGTCTTACGCTTTTCTGTATTCGTCTTCAGGCCTTTATTTGCTTCGTTCTTTAAGTCTTTCATTGTTTGGCGCTGTTCTGTCGTGTTAGTGAGTGTGTGCTTGTCTGAATATCCACGTTTCGACTGAGGCGTTTTGGAAAGGTTTTGTTCAAGTGTTAGAGTGCTCGCAAAGGTCAACTACGTAAAGCAACAGACGTCACCAACAGTTAACTAATGTTTTCTTAATAAATAAAACCTAAATTGTAGCCCTGTAGAGTTACACTTTTTAATCATAAGGCTGATCTCAACAATTCACAAAAAGACATTCAGTATGTAGTTCCTTTTTTGTTGCTGTGAAACATGGCTAAAGCTGAAGTAAAGAATAAACTACTTCCAGTTTATTGTCAGCTTTTCTGTCTCTTGTCCAATCATCTCACTCAAAAGCATTCTGGGAGGAACAAACGAGCCAGACGGCTTTGGAAGTTATAACCTCGAGGATCCACTTTGGGTCGCTTCAATAGACCGGTACAGTTGACTAAAGACAGTGGAGACACTGAATCGCTGCAAAGTGAACCAGTCGAAACGTGGCTTATGCCTCCATCCTTTGTCACAAGCAGGGGCGTGTCCAGTGTTTATCACTGGGGGGGCCAAAGGGTGGCACCAGGGCCGGCTTTAGTCTTGAATTAAGAACATTTCATGCTTCTTTAGCCCCATCAAGAGGTGTGGCGGTTAAGGTGGCCAATAGACCTAGACTTAATAACTTAACTGAGTACAGCTTTTGCAGTAGAGGTGGGAGGTATTTCAAAAAATGGATAATATTGCAATTAGACTGGATTAATAGAGCACATTTATAATTAAAAGGATTAAAAATTGAAGCAAAAAGAGCAGAAAAATACAAATGTAACAGTAATGTCTGTTTAATTTTAAGAAGTCATTCACGTTTTGTGCGATACTTGAACCACAACACATTTGAGCACATTCTGTGCTTTGTGAAAATATTGTCTGAAGATCTGTCTTGAGCTGATCCTGTCTGTCTGGTTTACTCCACATATGTTTGCCCTTGTAGGAGAGATGCTCCAGCAGGGTCCCGGTGGTGCCAGGCTGACCCCAGGAGGCCCCCCTCTCACACGCCCCTGCTTTATTCACTGTTTCCAGTAAACCATTGCTGCATCCTGGCATATTCCACACACATTTCACATGATAGTGTCATCTATCATTTCTTATGTTTTTACACCAGATGCCCCTCCTGTCACATTAAGTGTCATGCACAGAGACACGAGGATAGTAGGGCGCAAATAACGGTTACTTCAGTAGTCCACTTGTCAGCAATTAATCTTTTGATTAGTCGACAAGTGAAACGATTATTTCTATTGTACATTGAGACTTTTTAAATACATTTTTGACCAAATAAAAGTTGACATGTAGTGCTGACGGCTTCTAGATGGAGAATATTTAGATTGAACAATGCTTTTGTCTCATTATCAAAATGCAACTACAATTATTTTACACTCTTTACCTGTTCTATCTCTACGCTCATCTCCGTGGAACGGGCCCAACTCTTAATCTCAAACATGATAACTCCCTCCTGCTCCAGTCTTCGTCGTTGTTTTTTTGGGAAACAGCAGTTGTTCCCGATGCACTTGACCGGCTCATGTTTGTCTTCAGGGTCAGACCAGCAGCTCTAAGCTTAAACCAATAGCATCCTCACTTGTGACGTGTTGTCCGGGGTTTGTCTCTGTCTCCCCCTGGTGGCTGTGTGTGTCGTCGTAGCTGTTTGTAGTTTGTCTTGGATCGATGACGAGAAATGACAAGCACTGACCAGATAACAAGCTTGTAACGTACGTTTGAGTCTCTTGTAATCGTTACCGTAAGCCTTTTCACACTCTTCGCTGATTCGGCAGGATTTGAACCCAGATGCCCTTCTTGTCGCAGCTACAATAGAAGTGGGCAATGTTAGCATCGACGTGTCTGTCGGGCCTGGTTCAGCCGAGACTTGAACCAGCTACCGTTTGGTTTGCTGGAGGAACGCTCAACCCACTTTGTCACTGTTGCCCAGCTTCTCCCAAAAATAAACTCACTTTTTTATCTATTATTTCTCTTTTCACCATCAACTTTTTGGGATTGTTTTGGAACTTGTAACAAACACATTTTACTAATCAAAATTTGACATTAAAGGTGCACTGTTCTTTTAAGGGATCCATTTCATTCGTAGTCATTGCTTTGCCTGGAATGTTCCACAGTACAACATTAAAGTTTATCTTGAATTTGTTTCATTATGGGTGTTTTTATTGCACAAAAACGTCTCAAAAAACATCCTCGGTTGAACGTTCTTAGCAAAGTGACAACATCTCCACGGAGAAGAGCAGTTGGCACACCTTCCTGTTGAAAAGTTACGCAGTGCACCTTTAAAATGTGTTTTAAAACGTAAAATGTAAAAAACAAAAATGTCTTATGTCCAACTTGTGAATGCTGAACTCTCTGTACATGTTTCCCTACACTTTAATGCACTTTACTTTGGCTCCATGTTGAAATGATAAAGATATAATGATAATAAAATAATAATATAAGACATTTTATTTATCAGGCGCCTTACTAGGTCACCTTCAATGAAAAAGACACATTTAAAATACAGATAAATATATAGATTCTTATAGTAAACTAGATGTGTGTGAACTCTGCAGGGTGTAGACTTTTTTCAGCTTGTGATGTCAATTAAAGGTCCTATATTTTGCAACGTTTTTAGTCTGTTTTTCCAGAGCTCAAAATGCCCACCTCATGACATCATCAGGTGGTAATCCAGGAAGTGCGCCACGGTATTTTTAAAGGACAGATATTGTGCTAAATTGACAAGCTAAATTTGAGCTTTTAACCCTGTTCTAACAATGTTCCGTCATCAAAAACTTACCCGGAGTAGCATTTAGCTTCATTCACGCTAGTTTGATGAATGCTGGTTTGTAAATCCTCTCCTTCCGAGCATCAGAAACATTCCATTCTGAATTTCCTCAATGTGTGACGTTTTCTCGATGTATGACGTGAATCCAGAATGTTCTTTTCTGTATTTAAGTCCATAAATCATCCCCAGACTCGTTCTGAGCATTTCTGCTGTCTAATCCTAATCATTACAACTGTGCCAACAAAGAGGAATACGGCTAGCATAGCAATTAACGTAGTTTTAAATTTGTGTAATTCCTTCTGCAGCCAGTAGATGGAGCCATAGCTAGGGTACTCTGGTATCTTCCTGGCATCTATGACAAAGTTATATTGTTTTGTTGGGGGGTTTTTTTGTGTGAAAAAAAAATTATATTTAGTTCTAAAATATGAAATGTCACAGTAAAGCTACTTAAAAGGCCGATAACAAATGATGCACAGTATTTGTCCTTTATCTGTCCCTTTTTGTACCTTAAGCTTTACCTCTTTTATTGTGTGTAATAGTTTCAAGATTTGGAATAAACTGGAAAAATCACAAATGAAGCCATTTTACATGCTTTAATAGATCAATTTAATGTAAACTAAGATTTTTGCTATTTCTCTGCCGTAATTACATGCGCATGCTAGCTTTGCGTGTGCTAACGGTTAGTTTGAAATAGTGATAAAGTATTTCTTTTGGCAAAGTCTTGATTCCTAAATATATATTTTTTAAATCGCAATATTAACCGCACACTTATAAAAAAAGGGTTTAATTAGTTTTTCTGTCTGCGCAAGCGTTAGTTGAGCTAAAGGTACAAAAAGGGGTTCTCGTACAAAAGGTGCAGTGACAATGGTCAAATTGCTTTCTTACGCAGCTAGCAAACGTCAGTGTTAGCAGCTACAATTTTTAGCGGCAAGAAAATGATTTCTTCCCCAAAAAGCCAGAATTTTGCGTGATATAGGACCTTTAAACAGTTTATTTTCAAAGTGTAAAGTTACGGTAATTTACCAAACCAAAAACACGGGGTTTGCGGAGGTCTCAGGAGCTGTATGAAAAACTACAATAAACACTAAATGGCTGCAACAAATTTTTTCCGTTTTGGAGATTATAAGTGATTCTATGCAACATTTTTTCCCCTTTTTGTTTGTTGCGTTAACGGTTCAATTCCCACGCCTTCTGGGAAAATGAAAAGTAAAGCTGTTTAATTGTGTTCTTTAAGTCAAGATTACACCGACTAATGACAAAGTGCAATATCTGCATCTGTTTGTGGAGTTTTGTTCGTCAGAATGAGGTCATTTAAAGTGAAGACAAACCTTTATAAGATTAATTTACAAACTTCAAAAACTGTACAATATGAATCTGGTGCATGGATTTGAAAAATACATTTGAACTGAGAAAGATACCGTTGTGTTTGCCGTGATTTTGTGTCTGTTTTCATGCGTTGTTTGCTTGTTCTTGACTCTCAAATTTGTTTGTCAGTAACATTTTCGTTCAATTCATCATTGAAACGCTGCGGTTTAATCATTAATAATATTTTGTTGTTTTACAGTGGCTTTGACTGTTCTGCACTCCCCATTTTGTTCAGCGGTTATTCTCAAGTTAAAACGCAAATCTCAAATTGTCAAATTGGCGTTTTATTCTCGTCATTCTGTGCATGTTGTGGTTACGTGGACATTTTGGGGCGTGCATTGCAGAAACTTGTCATTTTATACTCTGCTTTTGTCAGATATTGCACTCTGTCACTATTTACCCTTTTTATTATTATTATTATTGTGTCATTTTTGTCTCTTTGAAAATATTGTCACTGCAAAACTGACACTGTCCAGGATCCCGAGAGCGAAGGCCATTTCTCCAGGTGGACCAGTGTGCTCTGTGGCGCCCCCTCCTGCTGTGACGGACATGTGCTGACACTGTACTATTGATGCTGTATAGAGAGACACAGAGAGAGAGAGACTTATTTTAAAGCTGTAAATACGGTGTACAAATGTGAAAGCAGATGAATCTACGGTTATGATCATACTGAGATGTAGAGTTATGACAAATGTATATTGTTGAATAAATATTGTGCTGTAAAAGATTGTGTGTGTGTGTGTGTGTGTGTGTGTGTTTTTCTTTTACAGAGTTTTCCACGAAGGACCTGGTTCTGGGCTGGATCTGGTTAAGAGCTGGTTCTGGGCTGGATCTGGTTAAGAGCTGGTTCTAAGATAGTTCAGGGCTGGTTCTCGTTCGGAGCTGGTTGTAGGCTGGTTCTACACTGGTCTGGGCTGTTCTGGGTTGGTTCGGAGCTGCTTCTGGGTTGGTTCAGAGCTGGTTCTGATTCAGAGCTGGTTCTGGGCTGTTTTGGGCTGGTTCTGGGTTGGTTCGGAGCTGCTTCTGGGTTCGTTTAGAGCTGGTTCTGGGCTGGCTTGGAGCTGGCTCTGGTTCAGAGCTGGTTCTGGGCTGTTTTGGGCTGGTTCAGAGCTGCTTCTGAGCTGGTTCAGAGCTGGTTCTGGTTCAGAGCTGGTTCTGGGCTGTTTTGGGCTGGTTCAGAGCTGCTTCTGGGTTGGTTCAGAGCTGGTTCTGGTTTAGAGATGGTTCTGGGCTGCAGAGCTACTTCTGGACTGGTTCTGGTTCTGAGCTGGTTCAGGGCTAGTTATATTTCTGGGCTTATTAAAAAGTCAATTATGCAAAACAAAACAAAAATTCACAATCTTTGAAACGAAAAGTTTGTCAGGCACTCACTCATTGCACGACACTATCTGTCCACAAGGGGGCAGAGTTACAGTCAGTGGATTTGAGCTTGACTCAGAGGCAGGAGCAGATCACAGCCATGAGGGACCAGAGGTGCAGTTTTATTAAAAAGTAATTATGAAATAATAAAAACATGTGCTTTGATAATCAACATGTATTAAAGGAGACAGTAACAATCCACATGTCTCTGCAGAAAGACCAAGACAAGTGCGGACAGTTTTCTTGTTTCTGTTTTCAGAACTCTAACCTCTATCGACACTTTAAACCAGGCCTATTCAAATTAAGGTTCAGGGGCCAGATCAGGCCGTCCAAACGATCTGATCCGGCCCACCATCTTCCAGTTATTACAATAAATGATTTCCTCTTGTTTGCTGGTTCAACTATTGTTTTATTCTGCTTTAGACATAGTTTGGTCCTGGTTCCGACCTGGTTTGATTCTGGGTTAGTTCTGGTTCAGACCCAGTTGGTACCAGTCTAGTCTTAGTCTTGTTCAGTCCTGGATTGCAAGTTTTTTTGTTGTTTTTTTTTAGAACAATGTTGCTAAAGCATTTTTTATTTCCACAAGTCTAATGTAGCAGTTATTTCATCATTACTGAAACAGATCTGAATTTTGGACATTTTGTGTGACCTCATATTGGCGCGTCGTCGGTCCAGAGGTCACAGCCTTCTGAAAAATATGGCCCTTGTGAAAATTACATTTAATAGCCCTGTTTAAACACACAGCAGAAAAACACACCACATTTACACATTTAGAGTTTATTGAGTGAAAAATATGCAACTGCAATTGTTGAGTTTTTTCTTTACAGATCGAGTCGACAGCACATTTGAAACAGGTCCAGACAGAGCCGTAGCACCAAATTCTGCGTACAAACTTTCTCAGTGGGCCCCTAATGAATAATTTTGAATATGATTTATTTTTAAATATTTTCATCTGATTTCTACATGCACGGAACAATAACTTTCTAATCTAATGACATCCTGTCCTGTTTGTTTTTTTTAATAACTACCAGACCAATTTCACAAACATCTTGATTGATATTATTACTTATTACTTATTATAAGAAACTGTCACTGCAAATTATAATCATTAGTTTTATTTGTGAACACCTTGGCCAATATGTGAGCAATGATTTTCTGCTTTCTTAAAGGGCCAGTGGGGCCCTCAGATCTAATGCACAACTGCATTTTGTTTCACAAGGACTTTATTCAACCACAATGCATTTTATAACAACAAAAATATATTAAAGCATAAAAAAATGCAACTGAGAAAAAAACAAACATCACATGCTTTTGAGGGCCCTACCCTGCCCTGGGCCCCAGGGAAACCAGTACCCTGTACCCCCTCAGTCCGACGCCCCGGGTCCAGGAGCATTACCGTCAAACTGAAATCTGAACCACTAAAGTAATACAAGAGTCCCATACATTTCAGAATACATTTGTACAGGTCTAACAGTTTTACACAAAATAAGAGTTCATGGAGACACAGGAACATTCAGCTCTCTCCAGAGACATTATATCAGCTAAAGAGCTGCAGCCTTTAGAATTTATTAAAGCCTTATCTTTCAGTTTTTGAGTCCTGGAGCTGCCCCTCTCTGTATGTGACCACAGCGGCCCCTCGGGGCTGGACTCTGGGCTCTGCTGTGATAAAGACCGGGCCTGATGTTCCACTGAAAGCTTTAGCCATCGCTCTCGTTCTGGTCACTGTGTCATCGCAGTAAAACCAAGGCTGACCTGAGGCTTGAACCAGCTCTTCATAGGACCTGCCCATCCTCAGCTCATCCAGATACCTCTCCATCTCCTCCAGCAGTGAGCTGGGGCTCTGCAGTGAAGTGAAGATGAAGCCCGAGCACTCGGCACGTCCCTGGTCTGACAAAAACCTGTCGACCTCGGCCTGAGTGGACAGCACTGGGATCCCCTCCATTATGTCTAAACAGGACTGAACCACACTCACCTCCCTCTCCTTGTCCTCCAGCCACTTGGTTAGTCTGTCGTGACTGAACGGGGACTTGTGTCTCTGGTCAAAGAGACTTCTGAGGGCGTCCTCTGACACTGTCCCCTCTCGAATGGCAGGACATGTCTCTGCCATCTGCCTCTGCAGCTCTACACTGTAAAAGTGACACAGTTTGTGGAAGTGATGCAGCGGCTGCTGAAGCTGAGGGAACTTCCCCCCTGCACTGACAGACAGACAGTCATTACACCTCATTGTAATGCTGTCCAGCTCCTCCAGAGCGGCCTCGGCCTCTAGCACTAAGCCCACACTGATGTGTCTCACAAACTCAGCAGCTCTTGAGCTCAGATGTTTCAGTGGCATCATCCACACTCTCACTGGGACAGACTTTTCTCCGTGTTCTCCCAGCAGCTTGGTCATGTCTCTGTAGGTCTGCACTGCCTCTATCAAGGACGCAGGACTACGCTCAAGACGGACGTCTGAGTAGAATTTCACTGTGAGTTTTTCAGCTACAGACTTTTGTTCCTCTGTTAGGTCTTGGCTGTATTCAAAGTGCACTGACCAGAAAAGTAAGTTTATCACGGCTTTAACTGCTAATTTGACCTCCTGAACCTCACTGGCCTGCAGTATGTGACTGTCGAACACAAAGAGAGCATTGGCTCCGTACTCTATCCCTGTGACCACATGTGTGGCCAGGCCTTTCTCCATCATGTCCCTGTTCTGAACGTTCTCCCAGTCTCCTGCTGTGAGGGACAGCTGCTCAAAGTGAGTGGTGGCTTTATAACGCAGAGTCACCCTGCTCTGGTTCATAAACTGCTGCTTATCGTATAGAAACTTGGCTAAACCCTGTGCTTCCACAAAGCCGCACAGAACACTGGCTCTAACAGAGGCCTGCACCTCCAGCAGAGACGCCTTCTCTGTCCTGGAGTCTGAGGCGGAGAAGCTGAAGTCACTGTGGGGCTGAGGCCTTCTCCAGGTCATGGACTGTAACGCTGCAGAGTCCCACAGAGCGCTCCCTAAAACAGACTCACATCAGTTACATCCAATCAAACAAGTCCATCACAGACAAGGGCGGATTTAGTGGAATCCTTACTAAAAGTATATGTATGGCTAAAACATAAACTCATTCACTCCTTGTCTCTAAAAGCCTTTATGCACAAAGTTTGATCTTTCTGGACTGGATCGCTCATTTCTATGTGAAGTTGTGTTTTTATCTATCAGAAACTCATCATGGAAAGTCACGTACAGTAAATAACATTTTGTACATATGTGTGCACTTTTAAAAATGAGACTCCAGCTCTGTCAAAAGTAAAACACAGAAGCCAGATCTGTACTTTCAGAGCACTCTAGGAGTCCAGAGTCCTCTGATCTTGAAAATACAAGCATTTCAAATGTATGTATTATGCATCATTATTATGTACACTGCACTGTTGTACTGACATTTTGGAGCACCTTTTTGTTGTTAAGTGCATTTAAGAAGAACTTTACTACTAATCTAAGTATTACAAATACACTACAGAGATCCTGGTGTGACAGGATGAAGCCATTAAACTCTCAGTTCTGTGCGGTCAGTTTGGCAAACAAAGTTCTGAACAAGACGACGCAGACTGACTTCTGGGCTGACTCAGATAAAACCGCACACTGCCATTGACACTGGAATCATTTGTTGCTTTTTTTACTCAAGAGGTTTGAAACGACACTGGACAGTGACATTGTGACGTCCTGAGTTGTACTGTCCTGCACACACTGTAAACCCAAACAAGTACAATGTACTCAAAATACATGACACATGAGTGCCTCAAAAAAGTAAGTGAAAGGGATTGTTTAAGTCCAGTAAACATGCACACTACTGCTCTAATGCTTAGTCCTGTTGTACACACGACTGCTTTAGTACATCACAGCAGACAACATGCATTTGTATCATGTATGTTCATTAACATGCACTGTCCCCAACAAACAAATAATAACAATCATTTACAGAATAAACAATTGTATAGATCATAAAGAACTGACCTTGCAGGAGTTGATCAGTTCGTACATCGTACAACATTCCCAGTTTGAAGGGTCGACTGAGGGCAGCTACTATCACCTGATCTGAGGCCATTCCACCAAACACAAGGCACTGAGAAGGCGTCTCTGACCAGGTGTGTTTCAGGAGCTGGAGCTGTTTCTTTTGTCGTCAGAGCAGCTGAAGCTTGAACATGCTGCAGAGTTGATACAGAGGTGTGTTCACTGGAGGTGGGACTTTCCAAGATCTGTTTCATTTTTCTTCATTTACCAGAGACAAAGCACAGAAGTAAAAAAAAAACATATATATTCAATTTAAGTTTATTTTAACTTCTAAATAATTTATCTTATACAATATTTGAAAGTAAATAAACTGACTGAATGTTAGAAATATATTATTGGAAGCACAGTTCCATCTTGTGTGCTCAAAATGTCCTCCTTAACAACATTTCAAGAGAAATTGGGAGGAAATACAACTCCTAACATTCTGACTAACCACAATGCTCTAGTTGTTGTGCTGAATGTGGGTCCAGTCCAAAACCTACACTCCCAGGATGAAATGAGGTCCCTGCACGACCCCAATAAAAATTCTAGATCTGGGACAGCTCTAAAAATCAGTTCATTCTAATAAAATAATAATGCAGACTTACCACTCATTTGCCTTTTACTGTCATTTCTGGTTCTTTTATTTGCAAACTCCGAGTGGATGTTACTCTGAAGGGGCAGGGCGAGAGGGCTGCTTGATACTGTTTTAGTCGAGCAGGGGCGAGGGGGCAAAGGGTAGTAGTTTCCAGAGCAGGGGGAGGGGAAATAAAAATAATCACCACATTTACTGGGATAAATAAATCATATTCAAAATGATGTTTCAGGGGCCCACCGAGAAGTTACCTGGAGCCCAGAATTTGGCTCCAGGTTGGGAGTCTGGCCCAAAACTACTTCAACGGACTTCACGGTCTGATTGTCCCATTCTTAGAGTGCATGTGAGCGGGCAGACTACAGCTCACCAGAACAGAGTCAGTGTCGTTGGACATGAGCTCAGATGTGAGGCAGAGGTATGCTGCCTTCATGTGGTCCTCGGGAACTCGAGAAAATGTTTTCCTGAGTTAAAAAAAAGTTGAAAAAACATCTCAGGAACTCAGGTGAGAAGCTGCAGACCAACTTGAATATAAATCAAAATCAGTGGATCTGTTGGTAACAAATGTGTACAATAAAGCCTACTACTGTCAAACATTAGCTATCTAAAGTATGAAAGGATGTTATGGGGTGAGGTTATGGGGTGAGGTTATGGGGTGAGGCGGACCCTCTCAGTTGGCTGCTGTCATGGCGACCTCTCTGTGGTTGAAGCCGGAGCCACAGCCCACTGCAGTGACATGTGGGATCAGTTTGGTGCAGGGCTATGGCCACTTCCACGCTATAAATTGGTTGTATTTTCTTCACAAAATAAGAATCACTTTTCCAGCACTTAAAAGTATTATTATTATTATTATTATTATTATTAATAATAATAATAATAATAATAATAATAATAATAATAATAATGATAATGATAATAATATATGTATAGACAGAAGAGGGTAAATAAAAAATAAAAATGACCTCCCTTGGTTGAACCCAGACAGACTGTGCGCAGGAACACTGGTGCGCCTTGAGATTTTGCCAGGTGCGCCTTGAGAAAATGTCCAGTTTGAGTTAACAGATTCACAAATGTGGATTTAATGAACTAGTAGACCTTTTTGGAGTGTTCTGCGCACCATTTTGACCAAAAAAGAACGCAAAACCATCACTATTACCAAATTTTAAAAAACCACAGACATTATTTGCCTCATTATATATAATATTTTTAACTAAATGGTCTGATTTGGTAATATTTTAGTGGTAGGTGGCGCGCTGTGGTAGCTTTTAAACCTTAAAAAGGTTGAATGTTCCAGCTGAAATACTTGTTCTTTAATTTGGATTTTTAATTTAAAGACGCAACGCTCTGAAACAGTTCTCTCAATGTCACAGTAAAGTAGTGCAGTGTACTTTTAAACAAAAAAAAACACCAACAAAATAGTCTGGGATCAAATGTATTAATTCTGCCCTCACAATCCCTAATAAAGCTGAATAGAAAGAGGGTGAAAAAATACATATTTTTTTCTTCTATTTTTTACGCTCAAACGATAAATGTTAAATGCATTGTTCCCCATTACAAATACTCTCGCTATAAATATTTTCACACCTCCATGACAAACGTGCGTTTATGATTTTTAAAAACTAAATTTGAAGGAGGCATTAGAGAGCCATCTTATAAAATGGAGCCTGCTCGAGTTCAGATTTGTGTCCAGCTCGTAAATCTGTGCCCCATTGGATCCATTCAAATCCGACAATGTTTGTAAAAGATGATTTTTGAAAAATCACCATGACCACGCCGTGTTTGATTTAAAATCGAATTGATAATCTTTTATCGCACATGGGTTTTGCCTCTTCTGACCAAGTTTGAAGGGTTTTTGATGAAAACTGTTGGAGTATACTGACAGCATAGGTGTAACTCATAATGTACAGGAAAAGATCATGAGGGGAACAAATAGAACGTTTCACCATTTGATTTTGGCCTGGTGGTACATGGAAGGTTAAATATTTGATGTGCTTTGTTAAGATATCAGAGTACAGAGGAAAAGGCAAATGAAGTCATAAAGTTTTGTAACATTTGACTGCAGCCCGAAGAACAATGCACCACCTGTGCTCCACAATCTGGGATAGAAAATGATTGAAGAGCGGAGAAAACATCAGCGACGGGCCTCATGTATAAAATCACCAATCAGACGATAGCAGTGATATCCGCCCCCTGCTCCCTGCCAACCACAGCACCGACTGAATCGCCCACTTATGACAGTGTTTATTACTTACTATTATAAGTATATATTATCATCTGTGGTAAATATAAATCTTATCATTTTACAGTCCAGAGGCAATAAACAGTTCCCCCTCAATAAACGGAGGCCACGTTTGGACCACGTTTGGATATTCGGCGCTTCTTCTACCAGTCGGTGCATTACATTAGCAAAGATTTATGACACATAATCACATGCAACAGTCACTCAGCAGTGATGAGGAGCTACAGCTAACAATAGGACAATAGAACAAAAGGCTAACACAACAAAGATTAGTTTCAGATGAAGCTATAGGCAGGACAAACTAAGAGCTTAAGAAAGAAAAAAAGAGTTCTCAGACCAGCTCCACTGATTGACAATGACTTCTGGATTTTCAAAACAGCGTCCAGATGAAGACTGTTGAAACCTTTTGTACGATGAATAGAGTATGACTGAAATCACGGTTATACATACGATTAATTGCTCAGCCCTAGACATAAATGTGCTAAATAAATAAACCCCTGTGTATCTTCTGTGGAATGGAGATAAGTCTGTTATCTGAAGTTCGGGAGCAGGACCACACCTCATCCACGCCTCTTCCCGGTATTTACTTCCCGGTCACACATGCCAGCGTTCGTTGTTTCGCTCAAAGCTGTGGTCCGTGCTAGTGAAATGTCCAGATCAGTCGATGTAATCCCTCATTCGTCCAGAAGTGTTCCATCGTAGAAAAGGTTTCAGGGGTTGTCATCTGGACACTGTTTGAAGATCCTGTCCACAGAGCACCTAACCTCCAGAGCACCCGACCTCCAGAGCACCAGACCTCCAGAGCACCCAACCTCCAGAGCACCCGACCTCCAGAGAACTTGACCTCCAGAGAACCTGACCTCCAGAGCACCAGACCTCCAGAGCACCAGACCTCCAGAGCACCAGACCTCCAGAGCACCAGACCTCCAGAGCACCCGACCTCCAGAGCACCCGACCTCCAGAGAACCCGACCTCCAGAGCACCCGACCTCCAGAGCACCCGACCTCCAGAGCACCAGACCTCCAGAGCACCAGACCTCCAGACCTCCAGAGCACCAGAGCACCAGAGCACCAGACCTCCAGAGCACCAGACCTTCAGAGCACCAGACCTCCAGAGCACCAGACCTCCAGAGCACCCGACCTCCAGAGCACCAGAGCACCAGAGCACCAGAGCACCAGACCTCCAGAGCACCAGACCTTCAGAGCACCAGACCTCCAGAGCACCAGACCTTCAGAGCACCAGACCTCCAGAGCACCAGACCTCCAGAGCACCCGACCTCCAGAGCACCAGAGCACCAGAGCACCAGAGCACCAGACCTCCAGAGCACCAGACCTCCAGAGCACCAGACCTCCAGAGCACCAGACCTCCAGAGCACCCGACCTCCAGAGCACCCGACCTCCAGAGCACCCGACCTCCAGAGCACCCGACCTCCAGAGCACCCGAGCACCAGAGCACCAGACCTCCAGAGGACGATCATGGAAATGGTGAGCACAGCACCTATATGTTTAATGTGTCCAAAAATCAAAATGTTTTTGTTTAACATGTAATAAGTTTAAATCTGCTACAATCCGCAAACACAATTAAGGGAAAAAGAAGTTAATTTTATAATATTCTATCAAAAGAAGGACAATAGGACCTAAAGTCAACTTCTGAAGATAGTACCTGGACAACAACATGTGAAAATATATATTTTCCATTCACTAGTAACCAAATAAGAGAAGCAAATTTTCAATGTATCCATAAATATTATCTTACACCAATAAAGATCATTTCCTCCAAATGCTCTCGCTGTAAAACAAAAGACAGAGCATATATGCACAAGTTTCAGGAATGTGACCCTTTAAAACAATTCTAATCCACTCCTTCACACAAACATCCAAAGAAAAAGTGTTTGAAATGCAGTATAACATCTACCTGTTAAATGAAACTCCGCTCTGGAAAATGTAAAACATTGATTACTATTACTTCATTTCTGGAAGGATGATTCACCTCCAACTTTAAAGCTATTTTTGACTCAAATGTCCCAGTTCCTACCCTTAGAAACACTTCCTCTGATCGTCTCGAGCTTGGAAGCTCTTTCAAAACACTAATGCCATTTTTGTTCTCCCTTTTCTTGCAACTTTGGTATTCTTTAAAAAGAGATTTGTCTTTGTGTACTTACTGTGTACTTTATGTTGAACTGTAGCAACAAATAATGTATATTTTCCTCAACCTGCTCGTGCACGGGCATGATGGGATGTTTGCTGCTTTGGGAGGATGTCAAAATTGTGTCATTATGTTAAAAAATGGGGGAACAAGAAAAAAATAAAAACAGGAAAGAGAAAAACAAAAAGAAAAAAAATTGAAATAAAGAAAGGGATAGATAGAAAAATAAATATTTAGAACACTAACATGAAGTTTAAAAGGTCCATCTTATCCACGTTCAGAAAATGTATTAATAAAAGTTATATCTATTTGTTGCCCCGCCCTATTCCTTATACATTTGTCAAACTTGTCTAATCTCTCGGTTGTGTTTTTCTACAGTTGGAGGAGAAAAAGTTTAAAAACAGCCAGTTAATTGTTGGCGGTCTGGGCCGACCCTTCACTCTGGGAATGTTGTACAACTCCCCCAAGGATGAGCTCATAGTAGGTCAGTCATTTACTGTGAATATTCTATGAACCTTGAGTCCAGTTCACACGAGGAATTGGCTCTGTGCACAGAATTTCAGTTGGTTATTTCATTTTAAATGGCTGTTCATTGTACTACTGAGTCCTTCCTGTCCAGTTCTATCTCTGTGAGGTTTTGCAGAGTCACAGTAAAATGAATAAATCCTTAAAGATGAGGCAGTGAACAGTGAGCTGCAGGTGGATGTCATTGGCAACAGGTTAAAGACCTGTTGTGGGTCAATGCTAATGCTAATGCTAATTTAGAAGCATAATATTCACCTTATTCCAGAAGTTGCCGTACGCGCCGCCCTCTTGTTTCCGTTGTATTAGTTTACATGGAGCAGACGAGCTCAACAGAAAATAAGTTCTACTTGGACTAAAAAGCCGTTTTCAGACGCCCAGGAAATCGGTGCGTTGTTGACTTGTTGTTGCTCGTGTTCATTAAACATTTTACACAAATCAATCTACTTTATGTAACATTTTAGCGGCGAGACTTTTCCCTTGTTCATCATTAGCTTTAATGGAGTTCTCGTCAATGGAAGTGCGTTTACAACAAAAGTGCAATAAACAGCAAAAAACGGCAAAAGTGGGCGGGGCAGAATAAGGTCAATAGATAACAATTTTTAAAAAGTTCTATAAATAAAAAACTTTTTTACTTCTTTGCTCTACATTTTAATTGGTTGTTTCTTTATATTTTACGTTGTGATGAAAGTTAGCATTAGCTGTAAGAAACGGTTAGCTTAGCCAATTGTTGCTGTGCACTGAGCCATAGAACCATAGAAATTCATAGATGCAAAATTCTCTATCTCTGCCCACTGCTCAAACACTACCACTTTGCTAGCCGATGCTACGTGGACTTACGTCAAATCGAACGCTCCTTCACAAACAAATGAAGCGGGCCCTTCCGCGGTAGCAAGGTTTGCAAGGGCTGCTTGCAGTTTTAATTTATTTTAAAGTTGAACTATTTAAACTTTTGATACAATATCTTTTTTTTTTTAAACAGATACTTTATACTTTGATTTGTAGGATCTGGTCGGTATTACATACATTTAAATCAACATCAGTGTAATTGTGAGACATGTTCAGTCGCCTGGTTCTACTTCACTTCAACCACTCATTATTTCTTGAAGCACAATCTTGTATAACTTTGTGAAATGTGCACTTATTTCTATGTATTTTCAATATGTGTTGTCTCAGCTGTAACACTGTTGTCTGATCCAAAATGTAACAAAGTTGAAATTGAATTCTAAATCCTAGTGCCATTTCTCACAGAATGATGAAAGGGTATGACAGCACTTTTAGCTCGACTCACTGCTTGCCTGTTCCACTTTCTGCCTCGTCGTGTTGAGCAAAGATGTGCTTTCTTCTGCAAAGAGAGTGTAAGTGTTTTGGTAACTGTGCAAAACCATGAATTGTGTTCCAACAGAGTCCTGTTTTTATCCTGTGTGCAGTGACTAGATTTCTGTGTCCTGTCAACTGAGAAAAATGTAAATTAACATTTTTTGTTTGTTTAGGAATGGCCCTTTGGGATTTACAAACCTTACAAAGACTCACTGTGAGCAACCCCCAGAGGAGCAGTCACTTTGACATCAGTGCTTCAGATTCCACTCAAGACACCTCCTTTAATCTGAATGTGGATGCGTCATTGAAGCTCAGCTTCATGAGTGGCCTGATCGAAGTGGGGGGGTCAGCCAACTACCTGAACAACAAAAAACAATCCAAAAACCAGAGCAGAGTGACCCTGCAATACCAGGCCACCACTCAGTTTGAGCAGCTGTCCCTCACCGCAGAAGTGTGTGAGAAAATACAGCACAGCCAGCTGTACGAGCTGGGCCTGGCCACTCATGTGGTCACAGGAATAGAGTATGGAGCCAACGCTTTCTTTGTGTTCGACAGTCAGAGGGTAGAGTCTAGTGACCTTCAGACTGTCAAAGGACAGATGGAGGTAACTATCAAAAAGATCCCTCAGTGTGAAATTCACGGAGAAGCAAAGGTAGACCTCACTGAAGAAGAAAAAAATCTTGTTAAAACATTTTCTGTTAAATTTTACGGAGATTTTCTTCTTGAGAGCAATCCTGCAACATTTGATGCCGCTGTGCAGACCTTTATGAATCTGCCCAAGTTGGTGATAGGAGCAGATGGTCAAGAACCAGTGAAGACTGTTCCTGTGAAGGTCTGGCTGCTCCCACTGGAGGTCTTTAGCCTTCAGCCTAGTCCAGTGACTAAAGGCATCAGTGTGGGCTTAGTGCTAGAAGCCGAGGCCGCGCTGGAGGAGCTGGACAGCATTACAATGAGGTGTAATGACTGTCTGTCTGTCAGTGCAGTGGGGAAGTTCCCTCAGCTTCAGCAGCCGCTGCATCACTTCCACAAACTGTGTCACTTTTACAGTGTAGAGCTGCAGAGGCAGATGGCAGAGACATGTCCTGCCATTCGAGAGGGGACAGTGTCAGAGGACGCCCTCAGAAGTCTCTTTGACCAGAGACACAAGTACCCGTTCAGTCACGACAGACTAACCAAGTGGCTGGAGGACAAGGAGAGGGAGGTGAGTGTGGTTCAGTCCTGTTTAGACATAATGGAGGGGATCCCAGTGCTGTCCACTCAGGCCGAGGTCGACAGGTTTGTGATGGCTCCAGGAGACGAAGTGCGCTGGGGCTTCAACTTCACCTTTCTAGGTAGAAAAGATGTTCAACTGCAGGAGATGAGCGAGTACCTGAACGCTCTGAAGTTGGGGGAGCCTTATGAGCTGGTGGAACAACAGCCAGCAGCAGTTCCATGGTTCTACAACGATGAGCAGGTGGTCAGAATGAGGCAGAGAGCTGTCAATTATAAGAATGACAAAAATAATGAAGTTGAATTTATCACGGCAAGAACCGACCCACAGGGCAATGGGTCTGCCACTTATAAATACCAGAACGGGGTCCTGGTAGATCATTGGGATAACTGAAGTAAGGGTTAGTAAACGAAAGCTATAACAGATGATCCTTTCAAACCAATCACAACACTGGCCTGTACCCTGAACCAGTGCATTACTTTTTGACCTGATTCTTTTTAAATAAAATTGAAATAAATACAATGCTGTTTGATTTCTTTCTTGCCGTCTGTAATTATACTTTTGATTGTAATGTATTGTTACAGAACTAAAAATGTTTTATTGCTTAAGGAAACAACTTTGGATTGACTCATGGGTAACTGGACCCTATCCCAGTGCCTTTGGGCCTTAGGCGGGGTACACCCTGGACAGTGGCCAGTCGCAGGATTAACACAGAGACATGGACAGAAAATCATTCACTCTCACATTCATTCAGTCTGGGCAATTTAGAGTTATCAATGTACCACACACACACACACACACACACACACACACACACACACACACACACACACACACACACACACACACACACACACACACACACACACATACACACATACACACACACACACGCACACACATGCACGCACACATACATATATATATATATATATATATATATATATACGCACGCACGCACACACACACACACACACACACACACACACACACACACACACACACACACACACACACATCTTTGGACGGTGGGAGGAAGCCAGGCCCAGACAGAACCCACGGTAACACGGGAAGTACAAGCAGACTAGGATTATATGGGTATATGTAATCTGATTTCGACATAATGGAGAGATGTAATAAAGAGTTTTGCCCAGTATTCAGCAGTAGCACTTTCATTTCCAGATTTTTATGTTACATTTACATTGTCATTGGATTGTTTCCTTGTTTATTCAGCTGTGACAGTATGGGTTGGTGACCAGTAGGTGGTGCCACCCGTAGTATAAACGTTCACAGACCACTCGCCTCCCGTACATGTCCTTTACAGTTCAGTAGGCCCCGCCGATGGGTCATGCTCGGCCTTCTGCTTGTCAGTGCCGCGGTGAGGCAAAGAGCCTCACGCTGTGCCGTCATCATGGCGCCCCACCGGGGTCCTGCGGTGAAGCTGGTGACTGGGCTGGTCTGTGATGATTGGTTGTGGAAGTGCGGCTCCAGAGTTCAATGCTACAGGCACAAAATGTGCTGTCTCACCTTCTTTTCCTTGTACAATGTCCAACTCCTGTGGAAAATACCAACTATTATGTGTGTAAAATGAACCAAACAGCTATGACGTTTTCTAAAAAGTGAAATTCATCTTAGAAAGACATAACATTATTCTTGCAAAGTAAAAATAAAAATGGAACTTCATGCCTCTCTCCATGGACTTACCTGTGGGTCTTCCAGCTACTTGTAATATTCTCCAGGTGAAAATCCAGGGGTGGCATTGTTGGATTGATTTGATTTTGTATAATTTATACATCTACCTCCTGCTCGACTGGTCACACAGTGTTGTTTTTGAGGAAACAATTTTATTTCTGCATCGTGTTTCTGTGACAGGGCTTGTCTTGGAGATGAACATGCTGGATGTGGAGGTCCTGGTGTGGTTACACGTGGTCTGCGGTGCTGAGGCTGTTTGGATGTTCTGCCAAATTCTCTGAAATGCCTTTGGGGGTGGCTTTATGGTAGAGAAATGAACATTCAGTGCAGGATCACAGCTGTGGTGGACATTCCTACTGTCAGCACACCACCAGATGCTGACTCTGACATTTCTGAGTGTGCTGTTATTGTGCCATATTCATGCTCTCTAATCAGTATCTTGATATGCCACACCTGTGAGGTAGGATGGGATATTAATATTAACATAAATTGCTCACTATCAAAGATTTAGACGTTATGGATGGATTTATGAATAATGTTTGAGAGATATGGGTCTGTTGTGTTTATAGAAAAGGTTTCATATCTTTGAATTCAACTCATTAAAAATGGGGGCAAAAACAAAAGTGTATTTTTGTCCAGTGTATTACTGCACTTGGATCTGGTGCCTGCTGCCCTCTGCTGGCCACATTGAGAAGGGACACAGAAGCTGTTGAGCATCGGGACAGTTTGGACATTTTAATCTGCAGTGCTTGAGTGGAAATATAAGCATAATAATAATGATAATGATAAGAACAAGTCTGTGGATTCTAAAAACACGGAGGAACACTTAAAGTTCAGTTGCTTATGTAGAGAACAGTTCAGAAGGCGACGTCCACAATAAAAAGAAATATTTCCAGCTGTGTTTGCTCTTGAGTGAAAGGCCTTCAGCAGCAGTAACAGTTAGTGTGATATTTAACCAGGTT